>CM063510.1:1558669-1595984 GCA_032207245.1 Pardosa pseudoannulata | reverse complement strand
TGATTTGACCTAAATAAACCAATGTCCCGTTTTGAGTCAAAAAATAAATAGTCACGTTACTCATAGCGTTCTCACATTTACAAACTATTATGTACTGTACATTTAGATATCTGTATCTTCACGATTTTGAAAGTTAGTCGAGCATATAATATAATATATAGCATTTCTTGGCAAATGAAAGCTGTAAGTTTTTTGTCCCGTGATTTGTTTTCCTTCAAATTCTATGCATTACGAACTCCAAGTCTTATTTTGTGTTAAACATGTAATCGTTGAATTATGTATACGAATTTTCTGTAAAGTATAGGATAGAACTGGGAATGGAATAAGTAAAAATTTGTCACATTATTTTGTTATACACAAATATTTTAAAAGCTGTCGAAATGCATTGTATTTAACTCTGTCAATGTTTTTTTATATAAAATGTAACTCTAGAGGTATCTAAAAATTCCTGCACAGATTTAGGTAGGGTAGAAAGCATTTATAGAACACATTTGGAGTACTCTTGAGATAAAGATTATAAAAATATTTGACAGGTTAAAAAATTAAAAAATTTGATTGGATTTTAATTCTCCTAAACTAATTTAAATTGGATTCTAAATTACTAAACAATTCATATATTGAATGCGATAGTGATTTACTTTTAAGTGATACTACTGAAGAATCGGGTGTCCCTTCCTATTTTTACCGATTTTTAAATGGCGCCAATACTTTTACGTGAAGCAACCTGAAGGCTGTGTTATGAGCGGGAGCAGATTTTCGAAGGAAATAACGTAGCTATACTTATAGTAAGCTATGTAAAATGAAAAATATAGTAATAGTGCAATTAATGCAACAAAAGGGGGAAATTAAAAGTTAAGTTATACTTGAATTCTTATAAATATTTAATGATTTTATAATTTGTGTTTATTTAATGTAATTAAGGAAGTTAATTTTGAACGATTAAAATACCTTTTTCTCTTTTTTTTAAATTCGTAAAATAATTTCTGATTTTTAGAAACAAAACATTTAAAAATTTCACTTTATGATATAAAACCAATAATAATAACCAAATTTTAAATAATAACCAAATTTTTAAAGAACATTAAAAGATTAGTACTTTTTACATTTAAAGATTCATTTGGAATTTATAGTATTGAACATTTTTTTAACCAAGGTCCCCCTTAACCCCCCATGAATGCTGTAACAATTAATATATTAACTTTATTTTTAATTTCATAATATTTTGTATTGTTTCAATAAGCAAAATAAACTAAAACACAACTATAGAAAACAGCAATGAATTCCGCCCCCGGTCATAAAAATAAAACACCAAACCTTCCGCGAGAGAGTTATAGAAATAAAATAAAATATCACTTAAAAAAATACATACCTTTTCATCATTATAAAATTATATTTTTAATTTCAAAATAAATCAATTACTCAATAGATAAAACAAACTCAGATAAATAATTAAGTATATTAAATGAAAGTGCTTTTTACAATTTTAAATTTAAGATTTATAGTATTTAAATTTTATCAACTATTGCCCAACCCCCCCGGAAATGTAGGTACAATTATTATATAATCATAGTTTCAAACTTCAATGGCTCCGACCGAAATTTCAATTTATGAAACATGAGAAAGCACTTTAAAAAAATTATAAGCACACACTTAACTAACCGGAAACCCATTACAAAATAGTAATTTAGTTTTATATATAATTAACCCATCCAAATCATAAAAATAATTAGACATAATGAACTACTGGAGAATGGTACCGTTAACCAGCAAGAAACAATATCCTAACGGAAATGATAGAATGCGAGTTTTACCGGTTTGATTTTTTGGTGATATCACCGCTTACCACCCAACCAATAAATTTAATTTCACAATTTTATAACCCAATGAGAATTAGGCGCATTTCATACGTTATTAAACGGTTGCATAAAGAGAGCCTGCTCTAGAATTAACAAAAAGACAAGGCAAAGAGAATAAATAAGTAAACAGTACCGCCCATAATCGCCCATTTGCAGGGGACAACGACATGTCAAGCCCTTTTAAGTT
Source organism: Pardosa pseudoannulata (assembly GCA_032207245.1). Classification (NCBI taxonomy): domain Eukaryota; kingdom Metazoa; phylum Arthropoda; class Arachnida; order Araneae; family Lycosidae; genus Pardosa; species Pardosa pseudoannulata. The sequence continues at coordinate 1,593,941 of CM063510.1, read as the reverse complement.
AGTGTCATGTTCCTTTAAAATTGAACGGTGCTTATTTCCATTTTGCTCTTTTTCATACACGTCTAAAGCCGAACGATGGCCGAATGGTTAGAACGTTGATTTTCTGTACCGTAATTTGTGGGTTCGAATCCCACTGTAGCATGGATATTCGTAGCCGTTCTGAATTGGCTTTAACCCCTTCCGGTATGATTTAATAATGAAAATCTGTTCATGAAATAACCATTTAATTTTTATTTAAAAAACTTGTTTCATTTTACAATTTTTACATATTCTTAATTAAAATCCACTTTTTACATAGTGTTAAATAATATCAGAAACGGTAAAATTTAGAAAATATCAAAGCAAAACATTAATAAGGTATACAGATAATAGTCTACAAGCTAGTGGTGCTTTTCAAAACAAAGTGCAAAGGAATTCTTAATTGTTTACACCGCCAAGTAGTCTCACTTCTAATTTGATTCTTGTAACACACACGGCATTTCTTAGTAGGTTTTCTTTTATTCTGACTCATTAATTTGGCAATGACTTGTACCAAGTAAACAATATGCAATAGTTACTTGTGATTTTCACAAGTGATAAAAGTGTTGCTAAATTCAGTACACTGGAAATTTTAAACTAAATTAGTTATCATATTTAACAGTAACTTTAATCGTATGACGAGTGTAGCTCGTCATTGTGCGGTATGGAATGAAAAACTAATGACGAGCTAGACTCGTCATTTTACCGGAAGGGGTTAAGCAGTAGGTGCCGGTATCATTAGTCCTCGTGTTGCCAAAAACGTAGACCGTTGTGCTCCAAACCAAACTAAATGAGTTTACTTGTACAAATGTATATTAAATTGTTTTATGTACACATTCTAGTTTGTTTACAAGGTTAAATGTATTCTATAAATATCAGTTTAGATTAATACGTTTACAATCTGAATTTTTTAAGCATTGATAAGAATGTAAATTCTGTTAACAACAGATTTTTTTTTTATTTTATGTCTATTAACAGAATCAAGAGAGATTTGTTTTATACTTGTGTTAACAAACGTGCTTTAAATAATTCTCGTTACATTTTTGCCATTGTTTTAATCACCTTGTCGACGCGGACCAATAACACAAACAAAAAACGTAGACAATAACATTTGTCTTTAAACTTATTTTAATAATCATAATGCCAGCAGCAACTTGCGGCCATCACTCACAAAAATCTCTCTTAAACTAAACTACAAAAGTGTTGCCACAAAAATGCAACTAAATTATACTACAAAACAAAACAGCACACTGAGCATAAAACATAACAGTACAAAATGTAAAACATTGAGTTCGAGGATAAACAACAAAACAAAATACAAAACATTAATAAATGATTCAAACACACCTTAATCTATAAACCAATAGCCATTCAAAAATGGAAGAATATTTCAGATTTTGTCAGCATATTACCATTTAATTTTTTTTTTTTTTTTTTTTAGGAAATGTTTTAAATTAAGAGAGCACGTTAAAACTGGGATTTAGCAGAACTTGCTTGTTAACGCTTTGATAATTTTTTTACTAATCAGATGATAGTAGGAATGAAAAACTCTATTATCCTTATAGAATTTGGCTATAAATAACTAATTCCACATTTTTAAAAAAATTTCGTTATATACATTGCATTTTATTCGGTAATTTATCTTTTTACTTGTTTAATTTATTTCTAGTTTGTGATGAACGCTGGCCGATAGGTTAGGGCGCTGATCGTCGGTACCGGAGTTCGTGGGGTCGAATCCCACTATGGCATGGATGTTCTTACCCGTTCGGAATCGGCTTTAAGCAGTAGGTCCCGGTCTCATCAGCCCTCGTGTGCAAAACAGTAGACCGTAGCGCTCCAAACCAAACTTGCTGGTTTGTAGAAAGGTAGCTGAAGGTAACTTCATACCAGATTTCTATAAAGCTATCTTTTATTTTACTCATAGAGAAATTTTTCAGAGACCATTTATTATTTAAAATGTTTTAAGAAACTTTTTCAATCGACCGTATTTTATTAATGGTGAATTAATCGTTAGAAATTTCCTACAGTCAAAGATGTGATTGTATTTGTTATAATTGAGCTAATGTTTATTTTCCGTCCAATTGTACCCAATGGAAATTTATTAGTATATGTGTTTGCTCCAAATGCACATATTTCACTAATCTCTTTTCGGTTGGATCGCTTTTCTACATTCCGAAAGGTAAGTGAACTTGATCTCTTCACTAAATACTGGATTATTTTTTCTCCCACCTATTACTGCAAGTCATTTTATGAACTTTTAAGATATACTTCCGAATATTTGAAAACATTTTGGCAGCTTCTTTATATCCAAAACTGAGTTGTGGAAAAGTTTCTAAGTTGAAAGGGAATACTATTTGTAAGGAATTTTGCACCCACGACTTACGTGTGCCTTTAACGCTATCGGCAAAACAGCCCATTTGACCCCTTCTCCCGGCAAAGGGGGCTGATAACGTTTTTCGGTGGCGCTTGTGGATGTTTTTGCAGGCCTCGGAAAAGGAGGATGTGTCCTGTTCGGAAGGGCTCAAGTTTCCAGACCCCCCCCCCCCCCCGAAGAAGGGTGAGATCTGCAAGAGGGCAATTGGAGTTCAGTGAGGAGAGTTGGATTCGAGCCGGCGACCGACACACATCCCTCTGCTTGGAAGGGAGAGAACTTTATCACTTTATTTTTCTCCGACATGAAACGCTCGGTCATGTAGTGATTGTCGTCAGGCTCTGAGACTCAGAAATATGATATATGATTTACTTTTATTTTTTTCTTAAATGTTGTAAATAAATGTTGTTTTGTCCACCCAAGCTTCCGGACTAATTAGTTTAAATTAGTGAAATTATCCTCAGTGACCGTGGATCGAACATACCTGCCCCAGTACAGTAGGCGGGCAGGTCCCACGCTAACATAGCGCACCAAGAATAGAGGGTGCGCTTACACTATTCATTCTAAAAACTAATTAAAAATTGTCTACGATTAAGAAATTTACCCTAATTCAGAAAATACTTCCGAATTATGGCAATTTAAAAACGTTTTTAAACAAAGTATGTAATGTCATACTTCTTTTTACCCCCTCTCTAAAGGCAATAGGGATCGTGAAACAAAATTGTAGAATGTAGCTCACCAAACTTTTTTATTGCTTCCTGCTATTTGAAATTTAGTTTCTTCCTTTTTTCCTGATGTTAATCAGTGTTTTTTTTTTGTTTTGTTTTTAATTAGTAGAGCTTAGCGAATGACTGGGCTGATTTTGAGCTCTAAAATCTGCCTTTGGGCTAACAAGACTCCGAAGATTTCAACAGAAGCGATGAGATTCGAACCACAAAAGTGTGTAAAATGAAGGTTGTATGCCATGTTATTAACCCCTTTTTTTAATTAGATTCTGATTGAAAACCTAGAAATGAAGGATTGTGTTCGATCTTCGGACTAGGGTAAATCTATAGCTATTATACTGGGAAATAACTCTGTAGTACTTTAAAATAAATTCTCAATTTTTAAGAAACATTTAGATTTTAAGGCATATTTCATTGCACGTATATTCTTTCCTAATATCTGAAGTGACGTCCACATTAAATTGCCATCTTAATTCACAATAAGAATAATTACAAATAGTTTTGACAACCGTTAAATGGTTCACCATATAAGACGATTTCACGCAGCAGGGCACTTCTCAACTAATGCCAATTCTGGCTTTAATTTCAAACGTAAGGGTAGTTTATTGTTTTGCCTATTGGCTGTTGTAAACCTGAAAATGAATGAGAAGTGAATTATAGTAGTTCTTAACGTTGCGACAAATTGCTCTATTTAGGAGAAGGAAGAAGTGGTCCTTCCCTTAGTGGTCAGTATTTCAATTATCAATACAGTTTAGCGCCCTCAACAAGAGTTGCCTATAAATGGGAGAAGGTATAGATGAAATATATAAGATCATCCTAAGAGCCCATGCAACAGTGTAAGCTGGAATGTAACAACTAGGAACCACGTACATTCCCAACTCGCCCTCCTTTCTAGGTGCAACTACTATTATAGATTTTGTAAGTCCTCTAGCGGCAACCAAAATACCTGAAATAAGCGCCAACTAGCGGTGCTACGAAAATCCATTCTGTTTGAAGTGCATTGTAGCTAAGACTTCTAAATATTAGTTCAGGATGAATGCAACAACTAGAAACAAAGTACATTCCCAACCCGCCCGCTCTTCCAGGTGTATCTACTTTTATAGATACACCATGTCCTCTAGCGGCAACCAAAAACCTGAAAATAGCGCCATCTAACAGTGTTACGAAAATCCATTAGGTTGAAGTGTCTTGTAACAAGACTTTTAAATATTAGTTCAGGCAATAGTTTCCAACCCTCCCTCCCTTCCGGATGCAGTTTCTTTTATAGTCGTTCGGTGTTAAAAGCTATCTATCGGTCTTATGCTAAACAATTTGTTGGAATGATTACACTTAGAGATCACTATGCAATGGGGTTTTTCCCCCACTATAGCAGGGTGTACTTTATGAAATAAGACCCAGGAGAGAACTGTCAACGAGAAAAGCTCCCATCCTTCCTTCACATTTCTTTATAATTTCTTTCCCCTAGCAGTCACCAGTGAAAGGCACTATAGTAATGCGCTCTCTATTAGTTTTCCTATTAGTTAAATTGATGGCGGTGCTCAGTCGGCAAAGGAGCTAATCTCAACCAGAAGGTTGCAAGTTCGAGGCAATGATCAACCGTATTTATTATTTGCTTGTAAAATAAGTTGGTGATCCCGATGTTCTCTGGAAATTGGGGTCATTCCTTAAGCTACACGTGTTCGCCAGTGGAGGTGCTAAATAAGTAAAAGCTTTTCAGCCGTGTTTTGCATTAACAGCATTGCCAGCTGGTGAAAGAAAAAGGAATAAATAAAATGATAGTCGCCGGAAAAGTATAAAACTTTAATGACAATTTAGAGCCTTTTTTAACCTTGTCTTCTATAAAGCTGCAGATTTTGTTAACCGTTTTATAATGGGAGTAGCCAACATTATGATAGGACAGAAAAATTGCATCGAAGCCTTACTCGGGAATCGAACCCGAACACAATATGCTAACCACTACACAATCTAGGCGGTTAAAAGTATAAAATAAGTGTCCTATCAAAGGGAGCATTCTTTCACTGATTTTTCTAGATCTTATAGAATGGATTTGTTTCATGCTCTGTTATATTGGGACAACTGTGGGAATTTTCACCCGATATCGTTAATGGATAAATATTAGCTCAGGGTGATACTTTATTGCGGTCGACAGGACGTTTACGTTGACTTCGTAAATTATGAAGTCTATAGACAGGGGAGTTCGGTACTGGGTTATTCCATGTGAAATCGACACAATTTTAGAACAAATTCTACCTGACCCCCTCCAATTTTGATTAAATTTGGTATAGTAAGTGACTTCATGGTAATAAAGAAAATCCCCAAATCTTATGTTCAAATAATAATTGGTTTGGGCGTTATAAGGCTTTAAAGTTGCCAGATTTGTCTAAAAAATACACTATCGGCATACCTTTAAATTACACCTGCTACTCACCTAATTAAACTAGAGATATGTGCAAGGTGTTATTTTAAACCTTTTTTAATGGGCTTTCATATGATATACAACACATGATGACTTGAAAATTTTTTTAAAAATTTAAATTTAAATTTAAATTTAAAATTTAAATTTCTCAAAAAGCCAAGTTTTTAAAATTTTGAAAAAAATCTCAAAAATTGCTCATATTATTGTTTATTAATCCTCAAAGTTTCATGTTGGGATCATAATGGGATCACAAGCTACAAAAGTTTTTTGTTTGATATATTTACTATTGCAATAACGAAAATGAGAACATGCATTCATTACTTTTAATCTAACTCATCTGTATGGGATGGCATTAATGTTTACACACTACCTTCTCGACATATACTCTAGTAAATAGTACATTTAACATTTGTGAAGATTTTAGAATGAAGAAAAATCATTAAAGTGCATTACTTTTGATAGATGGTGCTACTTATTTGAAACTGATAGAAAGCTTTATGTGTTATGAGAATTTCTACTTCAGAAAGAATATACATTGGTCCTGTTAGAGTTAAAGGATTCACCTTACACATAACATCTGAAATTGGAATTCATAGTACATCTGGCTTCATACATTGTGACATAGTACATTGGGATCATAATGGGATCACAAGCTATAAAATACCAAATTAGCTTCCATTAACACATGGAAAAATTAACACATACAAGGACTGCCTTGCTATGATGATTTGTAATCCAGCATCAGTCAGCTGCCACATGGGAGAGTGTACATCATGTTCTGGGATTACATAATTAAAAACCATACTTGGTTAAACATTCGATGAAAATATGGTGGAAAAGATCATTTTCAATCAGTGGATTTCTGTTGATAGGAGCTCTTTAGAAACAATACAAAAGTCAGCATCAGAATTTATTGACTTATTTTGTGAGAAAATGTCTGTATTATTTTATCATTACTTTGTGGTGAAACAACAAAATTCATTTATAAACAATATAAAAGGAAATTTAAAAGATTCAGAGTTTGTAGTTCTTGATTTTGCTGAAAATTACTCATTTGTTATACAGGATGAGACCCAGAGCTGCCACTGGACTAATGTTCAATCTACAACTCACCCATTTGTTGTATATTACAAAGGGAAGTTTGGAATTGACCACTTTACATACATTGTAATTTAAGACTATTTGGAGCCGAATACAGTAGCAGTTTACTGTTTTCAAAAGTAGCTTATTACTTTTTTTAAGACAGAATTTAAAAAAAAAAGTGCAAGGAAAATATTTTATTTCTCCGATGGGTCATCTGCACAATATATAAATAAGAAAAACTTTGCCAATTTATGCTTACATAAGGAAGATTTTGGCATTGAGGCAGAATGGCATTTTTGGACAACAGCTCATTGTAAAGGACCTAGGGATGGGGTAGGAGGTACACTCAAGAATTAGCGGCTTGAGCAAGCCTACAACGACCATATAAAAATCAAATACTTACACCACAACAACTTTTTAACTGGGCACAGGAAAACATCACAAGAATACATTTTGTTTTTCAACCCAAGAAGAACATGTTTCTACAGCTATATTTCTAGATGACCAATAGGGTATAAATATGCTTTTATACCCACAGAATCAAAAACAAAAGTCTTTGAGAAGAAATTTTCCTTTTCACAAGATTTATTGATGCAAACTGCGATAGCAACACAATAAAAGCTTCTATTTGCTGATAAAAATGTCTATATTACTGCTGTTTATAATTGCAACTGGTGGCTTACATTTATGTTAAGAGAAAGTAGAGAAAAACTCTGAAGAAGTAAAAGTGACATTTCTTCACTCATCTGGACCATCATAATTTTTTTTTATATCTATATAAGCCAGATGTACTATGGTTTGGTTTGGAGCGCTACGGTCTACTGTTTTGCACACGTGGGCTAATGAGACCGGGACCTACTGCTTAAAGCCGATTCCGAACGGCTACAAACATCCATGCCATAGTGGGATTCGAACCCACGAACTCTGGTACCGACGATCAGCACCCTAACCAATCGGCCAGCGTTCGGCTACAGATGTACTATGGATTCCAATTTTCAATGTTATGTGTAAGGTGGATCCTTTAACTCCAACAGGACCAATGTATATTCTTTCTGAAGTAGAAATTCTCAAAACACATAAAGCTTTCTACCAGTTTCAACTAAATAAGTAGCACCATCCATCAAAAGTAATGCACTTTAATAATTTTTCTTCATTCTAAACTCTTCACAAATGATAAATGTACTATTTACTAGAGTATATGTCGATAAGGTAGTGTTTAAACATTAATGCCATCCTATACAGATGAGTTAGATTAAAAGTAATGAATGCATGTTCTCATTTTCGATATTGCAATAGTAAATATATCAAACAAAAACCTTTTGTAGCTTGTGATCCCATTATGATCCCAACATGAAACTTTGAGGATTAATTAACAATAATATGAGCAATTTTTGAGATTTTTTTCGAAATTTTAAAAACTTGGCTTTTTGAGAAATTTAAATTTTAAATTTTAATTTAAATTTAAATTTTTTAAAAAATTTTCAAGTCATTATATGTTGTACATCATATGAAATCCCATTAAAAAAGGTTTAAAATAACACCTTGCACATATCTCTAGCTTAATTAGGTGAGTAGGAGGTGTAATTTAAAAGTATGCCGATAGTGTACTTTTTAGAGAAATCTGGCAACTTTAAAGCCTTATAACTCCCAAACCAATTATTATTTGAACAAAAGATTTAGGGATTTTCTTTATTACTATGAAGTCACTTACTATACCAAATTTAATCAAAATTGGAGGGGGTCAGGTAGAAACCTTGTGTTGATTTGGTATGGAATTACCCTACTGTATCTCAAAAGTTTGTCAACCCTGACTCGATCGGGTGAGATATTATTTGTAATAAGGAGTATATTAAAAACAAATGTTAGTGAAGAAATCAGTATTAAAATATCTAATACTTACATTTTGAAATATAGAACAGTTCTGAAAGTGATCCAACTGAAAAGAGATTTGTTAGATATGTGCATCTGAAGTAGACACATATACTGATAAATCTCCATTGGGTATGTAAGTATCGCGTCCGTTTCTGTCGGGGGTCAAGAAGAGCGTTTGTAAAAGCGAACTTTTGTTCATTGTAAGGCGCCGAACATTTCGAAAAGCCGAACAATTGTAAAACGGCAGTATTGTACCAGTAATGGTCCTTTTGACGCACGGACGATTAGAAGTGTCAAGTGTGCCGTTTTTGTCAACGCACCGACAGAGAAAAGAAATTGTGCTTTGTGTGTCCGCGTCGGCTGGGCACCAAAGGTCGTTTCGGCTACTCCAAGGACAAAGGTAAAAGGGGAGGGGTGTCGATCTCCCCTAAAACCGAGGTTTCCTGTTTTGAAAAGAAGAAACGGGAGGGGACTCCCGGCTGAACTTTGAGATGAGCAGGTTGTCTAGAGTAATCTCCTCTCTGGACGATTTTACTTATAACCTTTAATATTTCTTTAAATGTTTTTTGTTAAATAAATGAACAGTTGTTAAGTTTGAAATCATCTACGACTGATTATTTCGCCTCCATACCTGCTCCTTATACGAGACCCATGCGAAATCATATCCAGATGATTAGGGTATGACTTACAATCGGAAGTAGAAACATCGCAAACCGCTCGGCGAGTTTACAGAGTATAATTGGTCACGAAATGTTTTCAAAAGCATCGAAATAAATCATACAATAGCTCATTTATAAAATAAAATTTACTGATAGTTATGAAATTGACAGACAGCTAACATTAAATTTCTAAACGCATAAAAATTTTTAGGGTTATTCCAACAACTGAAATACACTAGAAAGTTATTGAAATTTGAATTTTCTATTAAAAACATTTTGCCCCACACATGTTGAAGATATGGAAGTTTCCAGATGACCAATCAATTCTAAAAATGATACAATAAGCAAATAGGTTACTACCATCGAATATCACTACTACCGTAATTTCGCACGTATAGTCCGCGGACTATCTGTGTTTAAAAAGCAAATTTCTACAGCCGCGAACTATCTGTGGTTGCTCCAATCATCAAAATCGGAAAAGGGGACGGGGAAGCACGTCAAGCGAACGGCTGATGATCAAAACAAAAGCAAGACTCACGAGACGCCAAGAAAACTTCATATCGTATCAGTAATAAACCATGAAAAAAAATACATCCCATAAAGCAGTACGAATCAGATGTAGCAAATAGTGCAATCTTAAATTGTGTCCTGGAGTACGGGAAAATATCGATTGTCACTATTTACAGCCCCGATTGACAACCCCGACTGGATGGGTTCAAGTTTGGAGGTTGAGGGTCGAAGGTCATTTCACCACGAAGATCACTCGTAACTGGTGTTTTGTTTTTACAGTTTTGATTTACGGTAATAATAGTCATTCATTATGTTTTTAAAACATCGTCGCAGTTTTACAGTTGATTTCAAGCTGAAAGTAATTAAAAAGGTAGACGAGAAAGCAGTAAGAAATTGGCACAAACAAAAGAAAACTTTAAAAATATGAGACGAAACTATCCAATCTTCGTGGAAAAATACAATGGCCTGCATTAGAAGACGATTTACATTGATGGGTTCACGAACAGAGAAATGTAAACCGCTCTGTTTCTTCCTTTAAATTTCGTCTCCGAGGCTATGACAGAAGAAACGATTTTAAATTTTAAAGGTGGAATAGTTTGAGTCTAATCCAGACTCTTAGGTACTCTTGTGTACTTAGGTTTTTAATCTTGAAATGATTTAATATTGTCATACTAAAATACATATTTTTGCACGTATAGTCCGCGGATTATCTAGTAATGCGAACTATCTGATGATTTATGAATTTTTTTAAATAGAACATCGAGCCCGCGGATTATACGATTGTGCAGACTATACGTGCGAAACTACGGTTATAGACAAAACTGTATTATTTAAAAAAAACTATACAATGGATTCAATCAGTTGATTAAAGATATCCAATGATCATTAACGTTTGTAGAGATACATTTTTTATAAATAAATATAGTTAAGGTAAAAAGATTAACTGCCAAACAAAATGTAATGTATATGAAAAATATTTTTTGAAAATGTGCAGTTGATTATTTATTACCAAATTATATGAGGATAAATATAATGCTGAACACTGTCGAGATGTCATCTGTGTCCTTAAGGAGCAGGTGTCGATCCGATTTGCGAAAAATTTATCAAAGCGTTTTCAGCTTTTCTTGCTAAATCTGTTAGATAGTACTTTTAAAGTGTTCTCTTGCCTTAATTTTTTTTAAATGAACATTTTTAGCACCATGCTAAAAATAAAATCTAGAGCGCTCTTTAAATTTTGAATGGCTCCTGTCTTATAGATTAATGATCATTGGGGAAAAATGGCTAAAATGCACTATGATTCATTTAGATCATGTTAAGTATAAACCTAGCAAGTCTGTAATTTGTTAATAGACACTAAATGAAAAAAGTGTTAAGCATTTATACCCATATAAATACTTAATAAATTCAAATGGGAAAACCTATTATATATTTATCAACAGAATAGAAACGTTTAACCTTGAAATAAAACTAAAATGCATCATCGTATTAATATAAAATGCCTATTAATACGAAATTAGAATCATTAAATATGCATTGGAGACATTTATAAGTACATACAGAACATTTTAAAACTAAACTTTCACTAAGAAAAAAGAGAATTCCATTAAGAATATAGTGTTTCCAAACTGTTGATGGAATTGAAGAAAATCACTTCCGCATAAAATAAAATTGTTAAATTCACATTTTAATTTTTTTTAATAAAACATTATTACTTGCATTAAAAAGAAAGATAAAAATTCAATAAATTATTGTTTCCGATGCCACATTGACAACGTTATACTCTTTCTAAATGTCTTTTGTGTTTTCGGTAAATTAAAGCCTTTTCAGATTAGTGTGACAGACTGTAAAGCAAGAAAAAACTTGAATATTTCATTTATAGACGCTGGTGTAACAGTGCTACGAACTGTTCAGTTAAACTAGCTTGGGAAAAAACGTAATGGACATGTTGTCGCACATAAAATTTTATGCATCCAACACCCGTTCAATTTTAAGGGGACACGATACTCTTTTAAAAGAAACAAGTTTACTCTAAATATTGCAGTAAATATTCGAATAGTTTAGTATTTTAAGATCCAATTTAAACAGGACAAGAAAAAAAAGTCTATTGAAAGAAGATTTTTTTTAATCTGTGAAGCTTTTTAAAATTTTGAGTATTTATACTTTTTCTTAAAAATCCTCTTTGAGAACTATTAAAGCTCCCTATATAAGTCTAAATGAAATTTTAGATATCTCCAGATTTATAGTTTATAAAAACATTACTGATACAGTGAAATCAAGCATTTTGAGAGTTTTTCTTTATATGAGTGTATAACATAATGAAGCCACTTTTTGTTTATCCACAATGTTATCTATGTATTAAAAAAGCTCTATACAACAGTCAACTCTTGTAATGTTTATTGTGATCTATGTTTATTGTTGGGAAATGTCCCGTACTTGCGGTTTCGTCTATCAACGGAATTCTTATTCGTATACAAATAACATCAATACACAAGTGAAAGATTCGTATTAAAACCGATCACTTAAAGGAATTCTGATACAAATAACTTCCATAAATAAATATGCCAAAATAAAAACACATCTGGTCATTGAGTACTTCATCTCAATTTTTTATTCTATACTTTTCTCGCAATGTTATACTGTTGCCACTACTCCTATTCTTTTTGGAAAAGGAAAAATATCTAAAACCATGGAGGTGACATTTATAATATGAGGCAATTTAAACAATTCAGAATTTTTAAAGTTAACATCCTCTTAAATTTACTCAGTGGTGCGTAGCCAGGGTAAACAGTGTAAGAATTCACAAACTTTTTAAAAAGAATTTGTGTGTATTTACCTAAGACGTCCGTTTGATTGATGGTCATTTGAAACGTCGTGAAACGAAGTAGGAGAACCCCGTAGCTCTAAATGACACTCGACAAGTGCAGAAAAAAGATAATGTCAAAGACTATCAACAAACCGCACTACCACTTAGGGCCGGTCTTACCAAACTCGTTTAACGGCTAACCGCGATTAACCCATGGCGCCAACCAATGGTGGAAAGCAATTCTCCGTTTAAACAGAGATTAATCGGGGTTAGCCGTTAAACGACTTTGGTGAGACCGGCCCTTAATCAATGGATAATAAAACGTCAAATAAAATCTTCTCACAACTGTTAAAATCCATTTAAAACAGTTAATGCCGCATTTTGAACGGTTGAGAACAGATGTCAAAAGTAGAGAAGTATAGAAACAAAGTTGTTGTTTTGAAATTGAACACAAGTATATTCTCTTTTTCAGCAAAATTTATAGATAACCAAAATTAATAAAAGTGCAAAACACTTTATAAAAACAATTTTCAAGTTATAAAAAGATAGAACAAAAGCCTGGTCTTACCGTTATAACTAATTAGAGGTTAACTACGCATTTAATTATAGTGAATTAGAGGTAATCGTAAAGTCAATGTAGTCTCCCGGAGATTAACTCTCTTGTTCAATTGCAAAGCGTTTAATCTCCGATTAGCTCTAATAGTTAATTAAGCACTACAGCCTTAATTTGCCGCACGCACTTAGAGGTGGAATCCTTATGTTTAAATATAAAATAAGAATAAATGTAGTTTTTTAATAAGTGGAGCCACAAATGTTTTCTTTTTATTCTCTCGTTCAAAGTCCTCTAAAAAGATTCACATGTAACATTAAACTTTGAAAACACACATTTAAGCCCTTACTCTGGGAGTTGCGGTTCGTACCGAACGTTCGTTGTGACGTCACCTTGACGTCAGATTGCGGAAATTTTGAGAGCAAACGATATTTCGGTACTCTGGGAGTTACATGCGGAAATTTACAGCAACCTAAACTATCGGTAATTTTCCGCATGTAACCCCCAGAGTACCGAAATATCGTTTGCTGTCAAAATTTCCGCAATCTGACGTCAAGGTGACGTCACAACGAACGTTCGGTACGAACCGCAACTCCCAGAGTAAGGCCCACAAACTTGAAAATTAATTTCTTAAGCGTTGAAAGATAACCGTTTAAGATTAGGTGCCGAAAAAATAGCACGTTAAAAAATTAAAAGTTTAAATATTAAAAATTAGAACATTTATAATTAAACGCTGTAATTAAACTTTTAAATGTTTAAGATTACACGTTGATAAATAAATGTTTATAGATTTAAAATTAAACTTTAAAAGCTTAAAGATTGAAAATGAACACTAAACGCTTAAGATTAAATGTTTATTGTTAAAGATTTAAGATTAAACATTGAATGTTAGGTTCAAAATTAAATCTGTTAAAATCCATTAAAAACAGTTAATGTCGCATTTTGAACTGTTGAAAACAGGTGTCAAAGGTCGAGAAGTATAACAACGGGCCTTACTCTGGGAGTTGCGGTTCGTACCGCAAGTGCGGTATGACGTCACGTTGACGTCAGCTCGCGGAAATTTTGAGAGCAAACGATACTTCGGTACTCTGGGGTTACATGCGGAAAGTTACCGATAGCTGCAGGTTGCGGAAACTTTCCGGCAGTAAATTTGGTAGAGAGAACTTCCCGATAGTAAGAAAACATGGCGGCTTATCAGTTACGAATATATAGCTCAGTTAGGAAAAGTATGCCTGTTTTGCCAAAATGTAGAAAATTCCATGCCATCTCCACGGATACCACTGATATTAAAAGTATGAACTAAAAAGTTGTTTTTAAATATATTAATGCTGAATTTAGAGCAGTATAAAAGTATGATGTAAATATTGTGTATCTTCAGTTTTGATCTTATATTTTATGTTTTTCATACTAGTAGAAATCTTGTTAACAATGCTAAGTAATAAAAGGATCGAAGCCTTTATAACTTTCGGCTTTTATTTTACATATTTTAAGCACAAAATTTACAATCTTCATGGATACCTGTGATGTTAGTCTGAACCCAAAATTTGTGTTTACATATAATAAAACTGTTTTTAAAATACTATCAAAGTATGATTTAAATATTATTTATCTTTAATTTTCATCATATTTATATCTTTTATTTTCATCATAACCATAATTTTCATATTGTGATTTTCAAATTTTAATTTCTTGCATTTTATATATTTTAATAACTGTGTTCAAAACAAAACATTGATGTTTAGATTTTAGGTATTGATATATAGTAGTAATATGATAAATTTTGATGGAATAACTATCATTTTACAGTTTTTTCAGTAGAAATATAACTTTTTATCAAGATTTTTATCAATGATCTCAATGCAGTAATATTTACATCATAATATTCATCAGTCATCAGTTACATCATTTTTATGCATTCCATCATAATTGTAATGTATAAAATATATCTGTAAGAGAATGTAACTTGCAGAAACCCAGAAAATTCAACTGCAGGTCAATTAAGCTGCAGGTCCCGGACTTATTAGCACTCGTGTTGCAAAAAGTAGACCGTAGCACTCCAAACCAAACCTATGGAAAGCGCCTCTATATGCTTAATAAAATTCCATACTGTATATAATAATGCTCCATAAAACTAATCATGGGTAAAAGTTTCCGTGAGACAATCTCTTCGATTTAAACTCTTGAGATTTGGATGCCACTTTTATCAATACCGTACGCATGCAAAGAAAAATGCGAATTATTTATTTGTTTATATTATCGCGTACTGGTACGATATTAAATTAATTTTAAGCTTAGTTTGAGCTATATTTATATTCTTATTCATTAATCAGGCATAATAATTCAATTAAAAGAAACGAAACATTTTCCAGTCTACTTAGAACAACTTTTTATTCCATCATAATTTTTTATAAAAACTTTACAGCAAAACCAAAACTTGCAAACGATAAACTTGTAACAAACTGCAAACGATTTTTAAACGAAAAACAAATCATTGAGTCTGTGCTACTACATCATTCCCTCCCCAGTAACAAAGTTACGATACTAATTAAATACATTAAAAGACAAATAAAATTAATAAATGTAAATTAAATACTACAATTTGTACAAACTAAAATTTACAAAATATAGTTCCGCAAGTATAGTTCTAAATATAGTCTTTATAACGAGAAGGCGGTTTTATTTCTCTACCTGAACGAGAAAGGTTGAACCGTAAATGCTTAGGCGATGAAGCTTCTTTTTGCAAATTTTGTGTCTGCGATGTCACTGGAGGAGTCTCTGCAAATTGTTGAACATTCTCCGTTGGATGTGTTGAATAGTTATTTTCATTGACTGGTAATAAGTAAGCAGGTTTTAATCGATCTAATGACACATTGACATTTTTGCCTTTTACTTCAATCGTGAAATATTTTTCATTTCGAGCAATTACAGGAAACGGTCCTTCATAAGGTGGTTCTAGGGGCTTTTTAACCCTATCAATGCGTATAAAAATGTGAGAGCAAGTTTTCAAATCTTTATGGACAAAAATTGGTTTGTACACATTGGTTCTTGCTATTCTTGGTCTTATTACTTCCATAAATTTCTGTAAATCTTTTGCAAAGGTTTCCGATGTTATGTCAGTACTTGGTTCGCAAAAGAATTCTCCAGGAAGTCGTAGGCTTTGACCGTAGACCATTTGAGCTATTGTGAATTTCGAATCTTCTTGAATAGCGGTTCGTAATCCTAGAAGTACTGTTGGTAATGTGTCTACCCATGAGAGGTTGTTATGAGCTTTTAATGCTGCCTTAAGAGTTCTGTGCAATCTTTCTACTTTACCATTGCAGGAAGGATGGTACGCAGTAGTATGTTGAAGTTTAATTCCACATATTTTAGATAAAACTTGTAATGTCTCACATTTAAATTGTGTACCTCGATCTGTAATAAGTCGAGATGGTGTTCCAAAACGAGCAATCCAGTTGCTATAAAAACTTCTTGCGACTGTATCAGCTGAAATATTGTCTAAAGGAATTACTTCCATCCAGTTGGAAAATCTGTCAATACAAGTTAAGCAATAAATTTTTCCTTTAGAGGGAGGAAGAGGTCCAATCAGATCTATGTGAACTACAGAAAATCTTTCTGATGGAATTTCGTATTCACCCAACTTTGTTTTTGTATGCCTATTGATTTTAGATTTTTGGCAAGAAATACAAGCTCGAGTCCATAGTTGAACGTCTTTTCTAATGTTCGGCCAAATAAATTTTGAAGTCATCATTTTAACAGTTGATTTTATTCCTGGATGTGATAATCCATGAATATGTTGGAAGATTTGTTGACGAAAAGATTGAGGAATATATGGTCGAATATTTTTGGTTGAAGTATCGCACCACAAAGATTTTCCAGAAGGTAATGGATATTGTTTAAAATTACATGTAGAATTCGTACGCAAATTTTGTAATTCTGTATCTTGATCTTGCAAATCAGCTATTTTGTCATAATTTATTAATGAAACTTCATTCATTCTGGATAGAGTATCGGCTATTATATTGCTTTCTCCTTTAATATATTTAATATTAGTTGTAAATTGAGAAATGTATTGAAGTTGGCGGCATTGGCGGGGTGCGGCTTTGTCAAGTTTTTGATGGAAAGCAAATATAAGAGGTTTGTGATCTGTATAAATAACAAACGTTCTGCCTTCTAAATAGTGTTTGAAATGTTTGATTGAAAGATAAATGCCTAATAATTCTCTATCATAAGTGCTGTATTTTTGTTGAGTTAAACTTAACTTTTTTGAGTAAAATGCTATTGGCTTCCAAGTTGAATTTTCAAATTGTTGTAATACTGACCCTATTGCCATATCTGATGCATCTGTAAATAAAGACAGAGGTAAATCAGAATTGGGAAATGACAACAGGATAGTGTTTGCAAACTCTGCTTTGCATTTTTCAAACTGTTTTTCAGCATCTTCTGTCCATGAAATCTTACTTTTATCATTCTTTTTTGCTCCTTTTAGAAATTCGTGAAGCAGTGCTTGGTTCTTCGCTGCGTCTTTTAAATAACGACGATAAAAATTAATGAGTCCTAGGAAATTCCTCAATTGACGAATTGTTTCTGGTCGTTTATAATTTAGGATAACTTGTACTTTCTCTGGCAATGGACGAGAACCTTCAGGAGTAATTAAGTAGCCTAAAAATTCGACTTGGGAAACAGCAAAAACAGATTTAGAAATGTTAATTCTTAAACCATATTCATTTAATCTCTCTAATACTAAATTAAGGTGATTTTCATGTTCTTCCTCAGATTTAGAAGCTATGAGAATATCGTCTAAGTAAGGAAAAACAAAATTTAATCCTTGAAAAACTTGGTGGATAAATCTTTGAAATGTTGATGGGGCATTTTTTAAACCAAAACTCATTACATTAAATTCAAATAAACCAAAAGGTGTAATTATAGCAGTTTTACATTTGTCTTTTTCAGCTATGGGAATTTGGAAATACGCTTTTTGCAAATCTATTTTTGAGTAAACGTTTGTATCCTTCAATATGTGATGAAAATCCTCGATTCGTGGTATTGGATAGCGATCGGGTAGAGTCTGAGCATTTAAACGGCGATAATCTCCACATGGTCTCATTGAACCATCCTTTTTTGTAACTAGATGCAAAGGACTTGACCATTGGGATTTTGACATTCTTATAATATTGTTATCAAGCATGAATTTAAACTCTTCTTTGGCTATGGCTAGACGCTTAGGATCAAGTTGGCGAGCTTTGGAATAAACAGGTTGGCCAGTAGTCTCTATAAAATGTTCAACATCATGTTTTATTTTTGAAGGAAAAAAATTAGGCTTACAAGTTTCAGGATACTTTGAAAGAAGATTTGTAATTTTTAGAGTTTTGTTTAATGTACTGACGTTGTTACTATTTGAAATAGCGGTAATGTCACCCTGGATACTGAGTTGAGTTACCCTATCAATTAATCTTTTGTTTTTTATATCAATAAGTAAATTATATTTATGAAGAAAGTCAGCTCCTATTATACCTTTGTTTACTTCGGCAACTATAAATGGAAATTGAAATTCTCGACGTAATCCCAAATCCAGGCTTAAAATTTGTACACCATACGTTGAGATTTCAGAGCCATTAGCTGCAAACAGTTTGAGTTCATTCTTTTGTTTGTTTTTGGAGGTAGCTGGAATTATGCTCACATCGGCACCACTGTCGACGAGGAAGTGCAAATTTGATCTTCGATCATGAACGAATAAACGAAATTTGCGACAATCCTTGAAATCTGTAGTAGAGTTTGTCGCCAAGTCCACTACAGGTTTGAGTTTTCCTGATTATCTTGCGTTTTCTTTGTCCAACTTACAAGGAGATTTACATTTTTCGGGAAACATCTGGATCCAAATCGAAAATGGTAGTAGCATAATTTTCCATTGGGATCGAATTTTACACGTCGACCACTTCGAGATCGAGACCGATGACGAAAATTAGCATTCCTTATTTTTGTTCTAGCACCAGCACGCATATTTAATTCAGCCATTTGTTGTTCTAAATGTTTAATTCTATCAATTAATTCACTACTATAATTTTCAATAGTATTACTTGCGCTGCATATCTCTTGTTTAGAACTCATATCGTTGATTTTATCAGCCATAACAGCTAAACTATCAATATTTTCATTACTGACAACTAAAATTTTTTTTATAGCTTCCGGTAATTTTCCTAGCCAAAGTGTTTTAATTAATTTTTCGGAAACATCAGAAGTGGCTATTGACTTCAATTTTTGCAACAGTTGGCTGGGTTTCATGTCGCCAAGTTCTATTCCAGTGATTAATTTTTGAATTCTTACACTTTCACTTTCCTTAAATAAATTTAAGAGTCTAAATTTTGAATCAGAATATTTAGTTTTACTGGTACTGCTAACTATGTCCCATACATTCTCGACATATTTTGGATCAAGTTGGGAAATTAAATAATTAAACTTCGTTTCCTCAGCTGTTATTCCGCTGATTTTGAATTGAGCTTCCACTTGGAAAAACCATATTTCTGGTTTATCAACCCAAAAAGGTGGTATTTTAACACTCACCTTGCAAAATTCCTTGTCATCGTTGCTGACTTCACTGCTAACATCTGTATTTTCCGGTATAGAATCCTGCATTTTTGTCTTCTTATGACTTTCCGGGTCACCAAAAATATCGCGTACTGGTACGATATTAAATTAATTTTAAGCTTAGTTTGAGCTATATTTATATTCTTACTCATTAATCAGGCATAATAATTCAATTAAAAGAAACGAAACATTTTCCAGTCTACTAGAACAACTTTTTATTCCATCATAATTTTTTATAAAAACTTTACAGCAAAACCAAAACTTGCAAACGATAAACTTGTAACAAACTGCAAACGATTTTTAAACGAAAAACAAATCATTGAGTCTGTGCTACTACAATATTTACTACATTCACAAAAATATCATTCTCACAAATATCAGTCGACTGTATCATGTTCCAAGAGACTCATTATTTCAAGACAGAAAAATTATGCTTTTTTTCATATGAAATCAAAAATATTCAAGTGACTAAATTCCTCTCACAAAATTAATATTTGTTAGTAGGAAATCTTATTAATAATCTAATTATTTTTTTATACAAAGCATATTTGTATTGCAAGAAATATTTTAAAAATTTAAATACTCTTTATAATTTGTCAATAATGACTTAAATTAATTTCTTATGAACCAAGCTGTTTACTTTAGTACTTTCTTTCTGAAACAAAATTGTACAAATAGAATTTCAATCATGATTTTTGATTAAATATTTTTTTTTCGTCTAACCAGGAAGCTTATTTTAGCTGGTAAGATGATTAATTTTAATTTATGTTTTACTTTCGCTCATTAACTTTTGTCATTTGTTTCAAAAGCAAAAAGCTATTTGAAATAAAATGTATTTGCAATATTATCAATTAAAGTGTTTGTGTACCTGCCATATAAAATTCTTTTAACTCAGTTTGCAAATTGAGAATGTCAGTTCATCAGTAAAAATGTAATTTGCCCATCGGAAAATTATATTTTTTATACCTGATGGACGATTTACTTTATTTCTTTAAATAAACTTCACGACGTGGTAGAAAATAAAGCTCTCTACGTCGGTCTCTTTTTCTTTTTGAAAAATTATATCAATTGAATATTTTGTTTGAATATTTTTATAAAATTTGAGTAAAAAAAGCTATATTAAAACTTTTCACAATTAAATTAAAATTAAACATAATTTTGTCACTAAAAAAAAAAAAATTCTCTTCCCACACAAAACCAGGACGTTCTCTTGCGTTCTGCCTCGTGATCAAGTTTGTTTAAAAGATACCAGGATCAATGAATTTTCAATTTTTTTTAAACTTTTTAATCCCCAAATTTTTAAATATTAAAACGCAAATAATTTTGCCCATATTTTTACTGTTACGTTTGCCATATCTCAAATGGATAGTGAATCGGATTATATGTGTTGAATTATTTTATATCATGCGTCACGTTTGTGTAAATAATCAATAATTTAAAATGCTTTTTCTCATGATTCTTTATCCCTTTAATGTCCGATTCATTTCTGCTGAATATATCTTAAATATTATAGACTACACAGAGTAAAGCAGATAGGAAATGTAGACAACTGTGAATGTTGCAGCCTTAATTTATTAGTGATCGATCGTCGGTATCATAGGATACCGTTGGCAAAGAAAGCTCTATGATAAGAGATTTATTTAGTATTGTGACGAAAATTGAAAAGTTACTTTAATTCTGGATTAAATACGGCTATTTACAAAGGAATGTTAATTCCTGAATCATGTAGAACTGCAAAGGATGGTTGCCGGTAAAACTTCCTCACGACGACCACAGTCGAAAGAAAACCAAGAGATTTAATAATCTCTTACAAGTGGGGAGGCTTTTCAGGGTACAATAAAACCGAAAGCCAATCCGCAATCAAGGCCGAAAGCCTCCACGAGGTCAACACACCTACGAAAAAAAAAAAATGACGAAAAGCCCTGAGTCGCAAAATTGTAGGCTTTTTATACCTGGGAGGGTCAGTTACGGTCCTGCCAACTTGTTTTTGGGTCAGTTAAGATCCCAGTTAGTTGAGAACTCCAGCTAAAGTTACAGTTATATTTTTTAGCTGCATTCTCATTCGCTGGTTGTCCCTTCACGGAATTTCCGAGCATTCATTAACGAGACTAATACAATGTATACATCAGGAGCGTATTCGTCTATTCAGTCCGATTGTGAAGATCCCAGACTCTGCGACGCCACTCTATTGTGCAGGTAAACAGGTGGGCTCTGGTCAGCTGTTTTGGACAAAGGGGAGTCTTCACAGTTTAACGTGTAACACACTATTATAAAGTGAAGTTTTACTAATAATATAGTCATTTTATCCTTATTTCAGTTGATGGGCCTGCCGAATAAGTATGTTTATGTGTGAGGCTTTAAAAACCATAAAATTATAATTCAATTGACACAATTATAAATAATAAATTCTCGAAAATATTGGAAATTTTTTATTGACTTAAGAAAAAAAAGGAAAAAATTGTTCTAACAAAACAGAAAAAATCTATAGACTATAGTTTAACTGTATTTTGAAAAGTACACTAGGCATTAACACATAGTGACAGTATACATTTTATGGAAAAATGTAGGGAAATTTCATTATTTCTATCCTATTCTATTATGAATGACAGGGATATTAAAGTGTATTTTAGTTTTTATTATATTCTTATATTATTCTTACCACAACATATAATTAGATTATATTTTTTACTTTAAAATTTTGTAAACAAAATTTTTGTACTTCTTTAATATTTCAGAAATGCAGATAAATTTCTACAGCATCATAATTAATCGAAATTTACCAACTGTTTACCTTGTTGCTTCTATAATAATAGTTAATTATAGTTAATATCATTCGAAGCGTACAATAAGCATTATGCAGTGAACTGGTATAGACTTTTTGTACATGAAAATCTAACTTTTTTCTTTATATCTTCTTCGAATGCATATGATAAGAACAAAGTTATATTAACACTAAGGTTTACGGGACGCGTCATTTCGAATTTTATAAGGAAAATTACAAAAACATTTTGCATTTTCATTTTATCTCTTGCACTAACTTTTATCCTTGATTGAGGTAAATTATACTGAAGTCTATTTTTTTAAAAGTCTTGAAATATTGATTTGAATTTACCAACTATTGACCTTGTTGCTTCTATAATAATAGTTAATTATAGTTAATATTCGAAGCGTACAATATAAGCATTATGCACGTGAACTTGATATAGACTTTTAGTACATGAAAATCTAACTTTTTTCTTTATATCTTCTTCGAATGCATATGATAAGAACAAAATTATATTAACACTTGGTTTAAGGGATGCGACATTTTGACGCATTTCCAATTTTATAAAGGAAATTACAAAACCATTTTGCATTTTCATTTTATCTCTTGCACTGACTTTTATCCATTTAATGAGGTCAATATATATTGAAGTCTATTTTTTTAAAAGTGTTCAAATATTGATATGTTCTATGGGGTGTACCTATTTCTACGGATATGCATTTCTAACTTTTTTTCTTTATATGTTTCGAATGCATATGATTAACAAAATTATTTAAACATTTATGGTTTACACTATTATTTTGAGGCATTTCGAATTTTATAAGAAAAATTACAAAAAAACATGAATATTTTTATTTATCTCTTACATTTTTAAAGATGAGGTCAATATATATTGAAGTCTATTTTTTTAAAAGTGTTCAAATATTGAAAATTTCTATGTTGATACCTATCTTTACGATGTCTTTTTGACGATCTAATGTAGACAAAATTATTAGCAAATAATTTTCATGGAAACATTACAAAATAATAAA
Source organism: Pardosa pseudoannulata (assembly GCA_032207245.1). NCBI lineage: Eukaryota > Metazoa > Arthropoda > Arachnida > Araneae > Lycosidae > Pardosa > Pardosa pseudoannulata. The sequence continues at coordinate 1,570,557 of CM063510.1, read as the reverse complement.
TAGGAATGTAGCAATACTTCGATGTTATGATATTGTCCTAGATGAAACAAGTGCAACAGTGAAAGCAAAACGCAGAATGTCTTGAATTTAGAGTGTAAAAGATTTTGAAATATTGCTTGGTTCATGCGGAAAATAAATAGAATATTTTTTAAGTAATATTATAAAAAAAATAAGTGAATCGGACAATCGCGATGTCTCCTTAAAATTTCTTCTCTCTTTTTCGGCCCCTTCTTTTGTGTTATCAACAGCAAAAATTCTCTCATGGCTTTATTCTCCTCTTGGTTCGCGTTGTTTTGCTCCAATTTTCTATAATTTTTCGGTACAATTCAAATACAAAATTGAAAGAGCTAAATGTTTCTAACTAAATTTATCTATAGCTTAAATTTTCTTATTTTTTTACTCCTCCTTTAAACAATATCGTAACAGTTTTTCTCATAAAGTAAAAATTTAACGTCAACTGATCAGCTGCATAATTGTAGCAGATAATTTATCAATTTGTTTTTTTCATGATTTCATTTAAGCACAAAAAGTTTCTTTTAAAATTTCAAAACTATATAAAAAATATTTCAAAACTCACAAAAGTTCTTCAAACTAATTATCAAAAATATACTTGCCCCTCCATCACAAAGCCAGATTTTTATTATACTTCAACAATAACAAGCTCTATAACCTTGTTTGAAAGGACGGTAGAAATAAAAAAAAAACAAAGTTTATTTTTCCTTTCTCAAAAAAAAAAAAAAAAAAAAAACGTAAATAAAACAGTTCAACAAAACATTCAAAATATTTTTTCTAAACTACGTTTCAAAATCAACATTCTGGCAAGTGTGGTATAATGCAATTTACCTGATGAGGAAAAAGTACAGGCATCAAGGCAATAGCAAAAACAACAGAGAGAAAAGTTGAACGTTAAGTCCCCCTGTTTATACTTCTTGATTAAACTTTAAAAATAATTTGCATACTTAAAAAAAAAAAAAAAAAAAGAGATTACGTAACCAAGATTAAATTACGATATTAAAAAGATTAATTCAAAAATGGGTTATGTATCACTAATTCCCTTCAGTAGGTCCACTAAGCATAGTAACATTCCAACTCCAGCAGCGCAGTTTCTGCGTTCACCGCGATTGCCGCCACGGACAGGGTACTCGAAGGTTAGTGTGGAATGGGATAGCCCAATACTTGCGATTTGCCACTACTATCAGCCTGGAGGCTCACGGCTATATGGCCCAGTTTGCGCATATTTGTCTTGATTATTATATTTTTATTTGTGCTTATAGTGTGTAATTACATGCTTTTTTTTTTTAATATGTATTCATTCATGCGTCAAATTGACGCGGGTCTTAGAGATACGTAAATGAAATGTAAATTGTGTAAAATGTGTTTAATTTCACTTTTCAATTTTAATCACTTTCACAAAAAATATTTATAGTAGTTTATATGGTGAGACGATTTAAAATAATTCTAATTAATGTAATTAATATAAATAAAACGGGAAATGAAATGCTTGATCTAAATATGACCTCATCACATCTTTTGTAAGGGAAAAAGATATAAAATTAATGGAATATTCGTTATGTGCGGGATTTTCATGTTCTGACCCCATATAGATTAGATCATGTCTCCTTTCATGACACTAAATAAGATGTACTTTGTGGAGTTATGAGTCCCTAACCAGTTCCCAATTTAAAGGGGTAAGGTTTTCATACTTTTTAAAGGTGAAAGGAACCAATGCATATGTACAGCTCTGTTGATTGAACAAGAATGAAGAAAGGCAAAAGATAAAAATGATATAAAAAAATAAGAGAGTAGAGTTCAGTGGAGAGCAAATTCACGAAGTAGCTCATAGAATCTCCAAACTATTTAGAAGGCAATCATGAGAGATTCAAGTCAGCATTTCCATTCCATCAATTAAGAGTACACTCACAGGTGGACATCCTTTCACAAACTCTACGTCTGAAGAGCGGTCTCATTAGTCCTCCTGTTGCAAAAAAGTAGACCGTATCCAAAATCCAAGCCAAACCTAAGTCTGAAGAAATGCGTACAGCCCTTGCTCATCCTATGCAGATCTCATCCCTTTGCAGACCCACAAAGGTACTTGTTATAAAAATTTGAATTTGGAATTAGGTTCTCGCTCTTCTTTTTCTACATAAGTGGTTAGTATCTGATTAATTTAAAGTTTTGAATAAGGTGGCACCTAATAGAAAATTGGAAAGGCAATTTTTTTGAAATTTGAATCAACTTTATGTACATAGACATATAAATAGTATAACAATAAATTTTCTTATTTTTATTTAAAACTTTCAACTTTGTTATGCGTTTATTTAAGTGTGTAATATTTATTTTGGCAACTTTTAAATACCTTAATAATTTTAAAAATTTGTCTGTAGTATTTCAGAACCTGTGGTTGAATATAAAATTTAAATAACCTTCACAACGTAATACAATTAAATTTAGTCAAGACTAACTAAAGAATAATTATTATAAAATGATCATAGGCAAATGCATAAATTATGAACTACAAGACAGTTTATATAAATTCAAAAGGATCTATGCATATGTTCCCCTCTCCCATTTGGCCGAACGATCGATTGGTTAGGGTGCTGGCCTTCGCTACCGGAGATCGTGGGTTCGAATCCCACAGTGGTATGGATGTTCGTAGACGTTAGGAATCGGCTTTAAGCTGTAGGTCTTTGTCTCATTAGCCCTCGTGTTGCAAAAAGTATACCGTAGCACTCCAAAACAAACCAACCTCTCCCATTTGAAATCGAATGATAAAGACACTGCCGCAGTTTGTGGGCTTGACTCCCATGTCGTGGATGGTCGCAGTCGACTTTAAGCTGTCGGTCTGGTCTCATTAACTCTCGTGTAGCAATGTAGACTGTAAGTTCTAAACCAAACCTTAATTTCATACCAAATTTCTTTAATATTTTTGCATTACTTTTCATGAAACGTAAAATGTTGTTTTTCTTAATGTGAAATTTACGGAATATTATTGGATATGTTAAGCAGTAAATATAATGAAAATGAAAGTAATTTTTTTTCATTCATATGCATTTATGCTTAATCTTTGTTTATGCACATAAGATATTTAATGGACCAATAAAATAAGAAAGGGATTTAGCTATAAATGTATGCTTCTAGAGTATTTCAAAATTTCTCGGAGATTCATAAAGATTTATTCTTGAGAAATAACTATATTTTTCAAAATACTCATTTTGAAGTTTAGCTATGGATATATTCAAGTCTACTTCTACACTGCGAGCTTAAATTTAAAGCGGCATAAAATGTTACTGAAATTCAATACTTGCCCTAAATATTTCTAAATGGTTCTTAGTATACCATAAAAACTGTATCATCTATATATTTCTGAAACTAGCGATAAAAAATTTTAGAGAGTGCTTTGTATCATATCATTCCTAACATCCAAACCATCATACTTTTAAAAACGATTTCCTATATATACAATAAAATTTTTTAAGTATTGGTGGAAATGACTTCAAATAAAACTTTTAGTACATATAAATTATATTCATATTATTTTCTTTGAAACTAGAAACATAAATGAATAGAAAGGGATACATGTAAAGAAAGTACAATTAAAAACTATACAGAGCTACGGTAGCTCACTCGACAAAGGCAACAATCTCGCAACCGGAATGTAACGAGATAGAGACTCGAATCCAGTTAAAGGTGCGCCGTATTCATTAATGACTGGAGGGCATGTAAAATGTTATATATGCAAATTCAAATGTATCAGCACTTCGGGACCTATGGCGTGAAGTTGAACAACTGCGGGACCGTCTGGCTGCTGAACTACTGGATGTAGTATTAAAGACGGGCGAAGGCTAAATCTGAAACTGGCTTTTTGTTTTTTTCGTTTTGCCTCTCCTCTGCTTGCAGGAAGTTCCGGCGAAATCGTTACCTCGTCGATAGTTAAATTACAATTTGTTGAGTAAATACTATGTGTATGTATAGTACTGTGAATTATTCTTTAGGTTTTATTATGTTGTGCAAAGAGCGTCATCTGTGAAATTCTTCCTAATTTATTCATTATTTACTTTTATCATTTTATTTTCGCACCTACTTATGTTTTAGTTAAATAAATATATTGTTTACTTTAGAACTTAATGTATTATTTTTTTGCCATACATGATAATATGTTGTTTTTAAATAGTTAATACACTATGATTTCACTTCACAACCCACTCATGGGCTGATATAAAATATTACAGCCCAACATAAAATATGTTCATCGTCGCAAAGTCTTCCAACTTCCTAAATGATACCTCTGGAGGTGGCAAGGCAATCCTGGGGGTGTTTTGCTTGTTCTCTGCTTCTGCAAGGTTCGGAACTATAATAATGGCAACTATTTATTTACATGGAATAAAAAGTGATTCTTGTCAGCATGTTTTACAGTCCTTCTATAGAGTCGTCATCATTGTGTATAACCCGTTTCCAACGATGTGGAAGTCGCAGAACACCTGTAGCAGCGCCTGTTCTGTTGATAGTTCGAATGGACAGAACTATTGCCAAAAGAATCTCTGAAACAATTCTGAAGCGAATGCCACGAAGTGGTTTCTTCATCATACGAATTAAGTCACTCAAGATTAAATTTAAAATTATCACTTATGTACCTAATCTATTATTTAGTATAAATATAAAAGAAAATCATTTACTTAATATCTAAGTTCAGTGATAAAACGTATGAAAACAATGCAGACGATATATAAGCAATTTAAAATAAAAAATGATTCAATGAGATGGTTAAGGTAATGACGTCATAATGCTAGAGAAATGTTATTTTTACCTATTTATTATGTGATAAATGGATAAATTTAATCGCCTGATCTTAATCGGAGAAAATAGTGTTTGAAATAATGGCATTAAACTCTCAAAAAGGGGGGAAAGGATGGATTTCGAACGTTTTAAATAGTATTTTTTGCTGTGATATGATTCGCTGTGATTTTTACCAATCTATTTTAGAATCGGATCGATAGTTTAGGAGACGATAAACTTTACTCGCCTTGAATTTTGCTAACTCTAACTCATCATGAATCCAATATGGATGCCTAATCCATTCCAGGACCAACCGCTTCAGAAATTCGAGGACAGACGGACAGATAACTTAAGCTATTATTATATAGGGGATATATTGCACTATAAATAGACAAATATACTTCGGATTGCGTGCATTCTTTGTAGTATTTTTTGCAGTAAGCAGTTAAAAATTAAGATAATTCTTTTTTTTATGTATGAAAACTTTGTTTTTAATTTGTAGCGTTTTTCTATTTTTACATTTATTGTATATTATATATTTTATTTCCTATTGTAAATTTCATTTATTGCATTATTTCATTTATTTATTTCATTAATATTGAAGTAAATACTTGTCATGAAATAGCTAAGAAAAAGAAAAATAAGAGATTATTTTTTATTTTATAAATAAGCTCTAGTGATAAGTGTTTGCATCAAGGTAATTTTTTAATACTTAACTGAAATTTTTTTTTTACCTATTCTTTTATCTAAATTCTAAAATATTTCTTATATTTTTTAACCCATTGTTGACCGGCAATTTTACTGAAAATTTATCTCATGACATTTATTTCGTAATTGGATGTGGAAGTAACGGACAATCAGATAAAACATCCGCGTATAATTCATTGAAAGATTTTATTACGTTCCGCCATATTTGTTTTAAATTTTAATTATTAAATATTTTTAGAACAAAGATTTGCATGTCTTATAAGCGAGATTGTGTTTACTGACCAACAATTGCAATTACTGTCAACAATTTTGGAGAGATCTGACTATTGTCAGATCATGAGGATAAGCCACACACACACACACAATTGCACTGTATCTTCGCCAACAAAGAAAACAACAGCGATGCGAAAAAAACGCATCACGAGTTTACTTTAAGCAAAGTTGATAAAATCACGAGTTTAAAAAAAACTCGTGAAAATGTCAACAATGTGTTTATATGTGGGATAATCTTCATTAAGTTAAAAACATTTACGAATTTTTTAAAAGCTTTCCAAGCCATCAGCTTAGATCAAAGACAATTTATATGTAATGTAAATAATAAAGTATTTTGTTTTTATTCCAAATATTTGTTAAATTTCCACGAATTTAGACATTTCTTTAATTTTTATTTATATTTTTATTTATATTTGTTTATATTTGTTTATATTTTTTTAACATGTGGGATAATCTTCATTAAATTCCCCCAAAGAACTTTTAGGAATTTTTTAAAATCTTTCGAAGACATCACCTTAGATCAAAGACAATTTATGAAATTCCATGAAATTTATTTAGTCTTTTATTTGATATTAAATACGTAAATATATTTGATTAGGAAAAGATCTGTAAAAACACATTTAGAAATATTCTTTTTATTTCAGCCTATATATAGATTTGATATGCTTAACAGTTAGTTTTTGAGAATTAAACTTGAAACTAATAGATGTAATGTAAATAATAAAGTCTCTTGTTTTTATTCCAAATATTTGTTAAATTTCCACGAATTTAAACATTCCTTTAATTTTTATTTATATTTTTATTTATATTTGTTTATATTTGTTTATGTTTATATTTATTTATATTTTATTTATATTTGTTATATTTTTTTAACATGTGGGATAATCTTCATTAAATTCCCCCAAAGAACTTTTAGGAATTTTTTAAAATCTTTCCAAGACATCACCTTAGATCAAAGACAATTTATGAAATTCCAAGAAATTTATTTAAGTCTTTTATTTTATATTAAATACGTAAATATACTTGATTCGGAAAAGATCTGTAAAAAGACATTTAGAAATATTCTTTTTATTTCAGCCTATATATAGATTTGATATCCTTAACAGTTAGTTTTTGAGAATTAAACTTGAAACTAATAGATGTAATGTAAATAAAGTCTTTTGTTTTTATTCCAAATATTTGTTAAATTTCCACGAATTTAAACATTCCTTTAATTTTTATTTATATTCATTTTTCATTTTTTATTTTATGTGAATTGTTACTTCTTTACAATGAGTTTTGCAAACATTTTCGATTTACTTACCTTCTAAAGGAGAGCTGCAATATAAATAGGAATATTCTTGATTAAATACACCTCAGATATATAAACACGTGAATCAGAATTTTCAAATTAATTTGAATGTAAATTAAAGTTTAAATAGATATCTAAGTTAAATATTATTCAATGATCGATGTTTTTTTACTTAGAATTTAATTTTCAATAGCTTGTACAATTTCTTGAAACTATGATTTTATTCTTATCTTTTTATTTTAAATTGAAAAACAGAAAAATTAGTTTAAAATAGCAACATATTTGTTTAAAACATGGTACTTAAGAATTCTATGTAAACCGGATAAATATTACAGACTTGTTCAGATTTAATAAACAATGAAACGTATTTTATGTTTTTTTACATAATTTAAAATATATGAACTTATATTACATTTTTAGGTTTATTGAATCATTAATACTGCTTAATAATTTTCTAAACAATCACATGAGATTTTACTAATTTTACTAAGACTCTACTGAAAAGAGAATGTTTTAATACAAACAATTTGAACATTGTTTTCTTTCTCAATCTGTATACACACACATACATATGTGTAATATAAGAAAAATTGTTACACTTGAAATATGTCTGTGAAATTCTCCTTTTCCCATTTTCATTCTTTCATATCTATGTCCCCATCGTATAATATCTTATTCAAGAGAGTGTTTGGTGCTTAAATTCTTTCAAACCAGTTTCCTGAATCTAACTTTGAAATAAATGCTAATTTTCTGTCCACTATCCACATTTTCCAGCTGTCCAATAAAATGGTTCATTTTTCCACTTATATATAAGAAGTGCGGCGAAATTAATCAGCTGACTACAAGTGAAAATTAGTCATTATTCTTTTATTTTGGTACTATAGTTAGCCTAATTAATAAGTAGTCATACTCCATTACAAGAAGCATCGAGTCCAACATGGAACTTTAATTTTATTCGAGATTGAGAAAAGACATGTTTCTCTGACAAGAACAGAGCATGGAATGACACATACAAAACACTTTCTCATTACAAAGTTAACTGCACAGCGCGAATGAGGAGAATTGTCTGCCAAGAGATAGCAGCTATTAACACTAAATTTACGGATGTTGATCACATACCTATTTTTACTGAAGTAAGCCAATTTGACTCATACAAGAGAATTGAAGTGTTTTGCAATGAAAAGTTTTCCAAATTAATTTAAATAAAATGTTTAATATAAAAAAATTCATGGAAAACATTTCTATTACATTTAGCACAATGGTTTCTACATCTGTTTCTTTTGCATGATTGTTGAACTTGACAATTCTTCCGTTCGTCAGTAGCATGAATTTCTGTCATTGGAATGGAAGTGTTCTCGACTTCTCTATATTTACTTCTTAGCTCTTCAGCCAATTGGTAAATATCCCAGGCCTGATAGAACCAATAAATTTCATGTTATGCGATTAATTGTTAAACCATTCTCTGAGTCAAATTGGCTCACAACCGTGAAAATATGTATACCACAATTGATAATGCGAAATGAAGGGGTCTGCGGGGAAGAGGAATGAAAGTTGATATATATTTTATTACTTAACTAAAAACCAACGTATGTTTTTGAAAAGTGATATTAAAGTTTTATATATATATATATATAAATATATATATATATATATATATATATATATATAATATATATATATATATATATATAAATATATATATAATATATAGAACATTAAATTGATCAAATTTTTAATGATTAAATTGGCTCGGTCCGTAAATCTAGTGTTAACAATCAGCTTGTAAATATATTATAATATATATAAATATGTAATCTAACAAAATATATTTCACTTTAATATTTCTTTAAAAACATCCTCTAGCCCATTCTAATTCCTTGAAATCTTTTTCTCAGCCTCTAAATGTCTTAATCAACTTAGTGTCCTCGAATTGAAATTCTTTCAGTACTTCCCTAAACTTTCTGCTGAACGATGGCCCGAGTGGTTAGGGTGCTGGCCTTCGGAACCGGAGTTCTTGGTTCGAATCTCACAATGGCAGGGATGTTCGTAGCCGTTCGGAATCGGCTTTAAGCAGTTGATCCGTCTTATTAGCCCTCTTGTTTCAAAAGTAGACCGTAGCGCTCCAAACCAAACCGAGCCAAATCCGAAACTTTCTGTCCTATAGATTTACATTTTCTGTCTATTCAACACATTTTCCAGCTGTCGCCTGCGCAAGGCTCAGTTTTCCCCTGATCTAATAATTAAATTTTCCTAACGAAGTTTCTTGTCCCTTGTCTATTTTCTCAGCCACAAAATTTCTTAATGAAAGGAGTGTCCTCGACTTAAAATTCTTCTAAACATTTCCCAAAGCTTCTGTGCAATAGATGTAAATTTTCTGTTTATTCAACACGTTTTCCAGCTATCGCCAGCAAATGGCTCAGTTTTTTCCCTTGATCAAACAGTTAAATTAGCTGACGAAGTTTCTCGTCCCTTGGGAAAATTCTATCTGTCTGGCTCTGGGGTATGCCTCTCTTCCATCACAATGTTTTTTGTATCATTGTCTTGTCTGCCGTTGACTGGCAAATATGTCTTTTTTAGCAGGTCCTCAATAACGATTTCTTAAAATTGTGCTTCTCTTCAATGTGGCCCGACTTCAACAATATTCATTAGTCTAGCTGCATAGGCTTCTCCTTGCCTAGTTGCCCGGGCAAATAAAAAGAATAGGAACTACATAATTATTGTGATCGGCAGTTTTTATTTTACTGCATTACTCATATATCTTACACATCTTGACTAGAATAACGGCTTTTTCGAGGCGTATTTTACTTAGGCAAATCCTGGACAAGAATTTAATCGTTGGCACACATTTCTGGCTTTCCCCAATGCTATTACGAGTTCTCAACATCAAAGTTTTAAAACTTATTCCGTAGGATAGAATAGTACTTTCCTGTATAGATAAACATTCCTTAAAACTATTTACTTTGATTTTAAGCTTCAAGCTTTCCAGCTGTTGTCGGCAAATGGCTTGGCTTTTCTCCTGATCTTAGCAGTTAAGTTCGTTGACTAAGTTTCTTGTCCCCTGGGAAAATTGTATTTGTCTTCGCTCTTGGGTGCACTTCTGTTCGAGCAAAGTGATTTTTGTGTCTTTCTCTTGTCTGCCTCTGACTAGTAAAGATGTTGTTTTTTAGCAGCTCTTAAATAATATTTCGTTTAGACTTGGACTTCTGTGCCGTTCTCTTCAATGTGGCTAGACTGCATCTTATTGTATCACTGCTGAGCTGATTAGCCTTCTTCTCTTGCCAGTATCACGGGCAAGTAAAAAGAATAGGGGCTATAATTTCAAATGTGTCCAGCATTTTATAATTTCTGTATTACATATATATATGTCAGATTTAAAAATGGAGGTTAAGAATTAAGCGAGTTATAATTAAAAATAGTTAGAACTCATTAACGATAACGGAATAGGAGAAAGACACACCCTCAAGCGGTACTATACACAGTGAAGAAGTCGACGCCGAAGTACACATAGGAATTTTGCGTAGGTTGCAACGCCAAAAGAGTCAGTTCTGAATGGGAACTCAGGCTGATAATATTCTCCACGCTTGTTTCTCCAAGATGAGACCAAAGGATATCTAACTGGCATAGCCATAGACAGAGGAATTGCAATAAAGCAGTTTTATATATGAAATCAATGTGTCTTTCTTGCTTTAACCACTCGTTCATGTCATATATATATATATATATATATATATATGTATATATGTATATATGTATATATAGAGAGAGAGAGAGAGAGAGAGAGAGAGATAGAGAGAGAGAGAGAGAGAAAGAGAGTAAGAGAGAAACAAGCGAGTGGAGAGAGAAAGAAAGAAAATGTTAGTCTCAAATCGAGACCTTGGTAATTCTAATTTTTAGACTTTTCTGAGTTTAGGACATTTTTTTATAATTTTTTCTTATGTAAAAATACATGTTAATGTCATTCCTCTCTCCAAGAACTTATGCATATGTTATGCCTGAAATCGTTTTACAGCCCTAAAATGAAAAGTGTCAGCTCTGCAATCCTAATATAATGGAAATGTGAAACTGTCATTTTAGCTCGGACTTGCAATCGCTAATGCATTAGTTTCTCATTCAATTGGCTCCTTTTTGACACAAACTTAGAAGAACCTTCCGTTTTTTCACTTCTGTTTTTACAACTGATTTGGAGGAATATGAACTTGGTATTTGAAACGCATAAAGTATAAAAAAATTTGCCTTTAAAAACCATTACAAGAATACAACGGATGTGAATTCAGTTTTAAAAATTGCACCTTCTAACATACAAACTCTATATAATTAATAAATATTATGTATATTATGTAAAGTAAATAAGAAAATCTAATTTAAATCATAAGATACAAAATTAATAATGGATTTAAAAAAAAAGCGACAATTGGGAAAATGTCTGGCTTTTGAACCTTTCCGAATTTCTATCGTCTGAAATTGAGACTATTATACGCACACATACATCTATCTATCTATCTATATACAGGATATCTATCTATCTATCTATTTCTCTATATACAGGATATCTATCTATCTATCTATCTATATACAGGATATCTATCTATCTATCTATCTATCTATATACAGGATATCCATCTATCTATCTATCTATATACAGGATATCTATTTATCTATCTATCTATCTATATACAGGATATCTATCTATCTATCTATCTATATACAGGATATTTATTTATCTCTCTATCTATCTATCTATATACAGGATATCTATCTATCTATCTATCTATCTATATACAGGATATCTATATCTATATATATATATATATATATCTATATACAGGATATCTATCTCTCTATT
>CM063510.1:1528669-1548669 GCA_032207245.1 Pardosa pseudoannulata | reverse complement strand
GAAAAATACTTCATCCATCGGCTTCTTATATTTCGTTGTTATGATATTTTTACAGCCATCCTTTCTGCTTATAGAAGCAGTCCACCAAAGAAGTCCTTTATTTCACAACTAAATATCTCGTAAACAAAGGTCGGTAGAAGAATTCAACACTCTATCGTGAAAACTCTACAAATTTTTTACGGATGTTCCGAATTAGTTACAAAGGTTGCAAAAGAATGGCACTGTACTCAATAACTTCCCATTTAACACCTTTTTAGTATTTTCTGCGTGCTGAAATACTTACACCGCATATCTGCTGCATTTCGTCGGACGAACTTTCTTGGATTTTTCTGAAAATTTTCAGACACTATGGTGACCTTTTCAGGGTTATTTATAATTTGCCTGAGATCAACGTTCGCTACACCACGTATCCATTAGAATTCGGCGAAAAATTACCAGAAGATTTCGGCTTAATGACCTTTTGGATCATTGGTTGGTGTCGTGTCCATTTAGAAGTCACATTTCTCATAAAAGAGGGTTGTCATTACTTCGAAAGGCTGGACTAAACATGGGTTCTCGTAATTTAAAAGCAGTGACCAAGCAGAAGACTCCCAGGTTTGACCTGACACCCAGTGGTACTATTTGGTAACTTAGAGGACATTGAGACCACGAACCTGTTTTACGAGCCCCATCCACCATCAATGAAAACGGCGGAACTTTGGCCGGCTCGAGCCTCGATCCTACTGTTTCTCAGTTACGAGATAAATGACTTTGTCGGCTGAGCTACCATGACTTTATTGGATCATTAAATCATGTTTGAAAATTTCCTTGTTGCCTGAGAACCGGGTTCGAGGCTGTGATATTTAAATATCAGAAAATTACGTTGTTCAATGGTGGATTTCAACTCCTTTCTTCAGTACAAAAATCTTCTTTCCTTATAACAAGTAACTGATTACTCAGGGTTTCTAAGCAGTATTTTTTTTATACAAAGCATTAGAACTATTGTAACGTCATTTGTGGGAAGATTTTGTAAAAATTTGAAAACATCTCATAAAATTAATGCAAATTTCACGACAAATATACCTTTTGTAGCATTCTTCTACCGATCTCCGTTTTCAAGAATATTTAATATTAAAATGAAAATTCTTCCTTTCTGGACATCCTATAGCTACCTAATAAATTACTTCGGCAGCTATCTCCACTTTCTTACATGGTTCCTTCGTCAGCAGTTTAATACCCTTCAAAATTTCAAGAAATGGTGTCCATTTTCCAAAAAGGCATACAGTTACAATATCAGGAGCAATAACGACCCCTTCTTGAAACTAACAGAATATAATTCTCAATATACACTTACCTATATCAAACACTTTAAAGGTTATTTATCTAAACTGATGTGCAGATCTCCTCCAGTTCTTTATTTTTCTGCCATTTCCATTGCCTTTAAACTTATCAAATGTTAGTTCATCCGTTTCTTCTTTCTTTTTGCGAAACAATAGCTGAATGGGTAAATAGCTGCATTTCGGTACCGGACTACGTGGCTTTGAATTCCAGTGCTCGCAGGAATTTTTGTATCCATTTGAAATCGACTTTAAGAAGACGGTCTAAATCTTATTAGTCCTCGAATATGAAAAAAATAAACGGTAGTCCTCCAAACCAACCAACCTAATCCAATCAGCTTTGGGAATACAGAGAAACTTAGAGTAGTTAACCAACTGTTCACATTCCCGATCAAAGGATAAAGAGCTGTGTACCGAGGTACTTTCCCACGGTGATCTGCACGTGCATGCACAGCTGTGGGAGGATTTTCCTAGAGGAATTTAGGACTCCAATTGTGCACGTCTAGTTTAGGGACCCCCGCAGAGAAGGTATAGATCACGGAATGGCAGCGTAACGGTCAAGCTCGCACAGAGCTGTAACCGTGAGTTATGGGAGCAGGGGCTAAAAAGTAATGTCAGCTTGCACAAAAGGGGCTACTTTAATGAGCCCACCTGCACTCCCGAAGGGCATGCAGATGTGGGAAAATTTCCCGAAGACAAGGGATTGGAGAGGAAGAAAAAAGGGGCGTTGGAACCGAGGTGAGGAGTTTTGGAAACGAAGTTAAGGAGAGGAGTTGAAGTCGGGATTCGAAAGAAGTGGGACAAGAATCCACCAGCATTGACTCGTTCCGTGCGCCCGAACACCCGGACCGACTCACCGTATGAGAAAAGCCTCTACCTGACCCTCTGCACCAACTGAAGACTGACGTAGGGAGAAAAGCCCCTGCCTGCTCCCCTGTGACTTTAATGGAGGTAATTTATAAAATAATATTTACAGTCACTTAACTTAGGCCTCTGTTAATAATAACTCCTTATAAAGAGAATTGTGATAATTATAATGTAAATAGAAGACATAAATAATTGATGATTATGATATATGATAACCAAGGATCTATTTGTAAATGAATGTATAGAATAAATGTCTGAATCTCAATATAAAGTATTATATTCATTCTGTGTTTCCCCCTTGTAACGAACACTGGTGTATAGGTTTATGTACATTACAACAAGCTGCTTTTCGGTATGTTCGGAGATTCGAATCCCACTTCTGTCATGAATTTTCATAGCTGCATTGAATCAGGTTTAAGCAGTAAGTCCAGCTCTTATTCATCCTAGTGTAGTAAAAAAAAAGTAGACAGTAGTTCTCCAAACCAAAATGAAAAACCAAAAGCTCACATTCAAGCAGTCAGATCGGTTAAACCAACCTGATATCTTTACAATACAATTACACTCTCATATAGTTACAGAAACCTGCCCGATAAATTGATTATATCTTCGTTATTTTTAAAAGTGCTGAAGTAAAATGTTTATACATGCTGTCTAAAGCTTATATTATTAAGTTGTTGTATGAAATGTTGTTGTCGTTTCTTGTTATGCAAATGTTTTTGTTATCTTTTCCCTGCAAATAAAGTTAAAAATCTGTACTTTCACAGCTCATGTTTCACTGAATATTTAATGTATTCAATGACGTCTCTATCATATTCTGTCAAGGTTTTTGCAGATTTCGTGAAACTTAAAGTACGAAAGTATAAAGTCAGTGGAAAGATAGCGTAAGAAACAGACAGTTTCGAATTAGGTGCCTATCATATCTGTTGCGTCACGCTCAAACTCCATGAGAGGTAAGTTTCTCCGTTAGGGAATGGCAGCAGTTGTGAGAACGGAAATAATGGTTTTTTTTTTGAATAACGTATAAGAAGAAAATGTAATTTTGTTTTTGCGTTGTGTAATGCCGTTTTGTCTTAAAATATATGTGTTATTGTCATCATTTGCCGTTGTCATCTCTTAACAAGAATGCCCGCATCTATTTTTTCATAGTAGATACTAATACAAACTACATTTCTGGCGCCCCCGGGTGGGCACTTCTTGTTCTGAAGTTTGATACGGTAAGAAATTTGAATTTCCATTTTGAAGTTATTGATATAGTTATATTTTGAACACTGACATTTATCATTGAATGTAAGAACTGATTTAAATAAGATAGTAAAGATGGAAATTATTAAACGGAATAAAACGGCACAGCGCGCTTCCTTTACGAAAGCATATACTAAAAGTAAGCTAAGTAATAATGAAAGTAGTAAATCTGGCGATAATTCTCATTTGACTGTGTACGAGAATCCGTATAAAGCGATTTCCCCCCGACTTCCTGAAGTTGAATTGTACAAATTTGGCGGTGAATTAAGAGACTGGCTAACCTTCTGGAATCAATTTAAAAACATACACGAAAATAAAAATTTAACCGATTGTGACAAATTTCATTACTTAATTCAATCCACAAAAATTAAATCAGAAGCTAGAGATCTCGTTGAATCCTTTCCTATTACTAATGAGAACTACCCTTTAGCGATAGAAAGCTTAACTGAAAGATATGGCCGAAAAGAATTATTAATAGATTTTTATGTTCGAGAGCTGTTAAAACTTGTTTTAAATAACGCTACTAAAAAAAAACAAGATTCTTTAAGTGGATTGTATAATAAACTTTCTACTCAACTTCGGGCTCTAAGTACCCTGGGTGTCACTACAGATCAATGCGGAGTAATATTATACCCGTTAGTCGAAAGTTCATTACCAACCCATATATTGCGATCATTCGAAAGGCAAAGGAAAAACATTGAATCTGAACAGAATGTATCAACACTTGATGCAATAGTTTCGTTTCTGAAAAGCGAAGTGCAATCGGAAGAGAAAATAAAGTTAACTAGGTCTGACATTTTTCACTATGAGCGCGAACGCAAGAACTTGGCAGAGAGCCAACATCCGCTCCCATCGTCTGCTAAACTGTTTACTTAAGAATTAAAACAAACATGTGCGTTTTGTTTAAAGGATCATGAATCTCGCTTTTGTAAAAAGGCATATTTTATTCCATTAGAAGAAAAGATTGCAATAATTAAAAGGAATGGGTTGTGTAGGATATGCTTGGTTAAAGGTCATCTTGCTTCTAGATGTCGATCTCAAATAACATGTCAATTGTGTTCTAAAAGACATTTGAAATTTATGTGTCGAAATATTGTATGTAATAAGTCTGATTCACCGAAACAAGATATAAATGACAAACATATTAATGAAAAAACAGTTGATTCTTTACATTCTCGAGCAACGAATGAAGTTATATTGCAAACTCTTGTTGTAAATGTACATGGCATCAAGAAAGAACGTAAAGCTAGAGTTATTATCGATACGGGATCACAAAAATCATATATTTTGAGATCTACGGCTGAAGATTTGGGTTTTAATTTGCAGGGGGAAGAAGAATTTTGCCATTCCTTGTTTGGCGGAACGAAAACAAAGATGTATAAACACAAGTGTTATAAAATTTTTTTGAGTAAACTTGATGGTAACTATACTTGTAAATTAGATGCTTTAGATCATGATGTCATTTGTAATGACATTTCGAGCATAAAAAATGGCTCTTGGATACATGAATTAAAAAATAAAAATATATTCTTAACCGACACTGAAGAAAACACAGGTCCCATTGAGATACTTTTGGGAGCAGACGTTGCTGGTAAAATAATTACTGGTCGAAGAGAAGAGTTAAAGACAGGCTTAGTAGCACTAGAAACTAAATTAGGTTGGACTCTAATGGGTAAAGTACCCCGACATACACAGAAAACCGATGCAACTATGAATATCGTAACCATGTTATCTCAAGCAGATGTTCCTGTTTCTTCACTGTGGGACCTGGAACTACTTGGTATACGGGAACCTATTGAGCAAAATTCAAGAGAAGAAACGGGAAAGGCTGTTATGTTTCACTTTCAAGAAACAGTTCGACAAAATGAAGATGGAAGATACGAGATTCATATGCCTTGGAAAGTGGATCATGCGATTCTAACAAATAATTACGAGTTGTGCTTGAAAAGACTTGCATCTACTACCAGAAAGTTGGAAAAAATCGGATTTAGAGAAAAGTATCATGAAGTCTTTAGAGAATGGTTAGAAGAAGGAGTTATTGAGGAAGTTCCTGGGAAAGAGTTACTTGGTACCCATTACCTTCCACACCGACCCGTCATCAAAGAAACATCCACCACGTCTTCTATGAAGATAAGACCGGTTTTTGATGCCTCTGCTAAGATCCATAACCATCCGTCATTAAACGACTGTTTGGAGACTGGAAATAATTTAATCGAAACAATTCCTTCTATTTTGACGAGATTTAGACTGAAGCCAATTGGTGTAATTTCAGACATCAGGAGGGCTTTTCTACAAATATCCTTATGTGAGAATGATCGAGACTTCCTACGATTTCTTTGGTATGACGACGAGGGTAATATACGAACTTTCCGACATGCTCGAGTTGTCTTTGGTGTCACCAGCAGCCCTTTCCTATTAATGGCGGTTATTAATTACCATTTATCAAGAGAATCAATAAAAGAACGTTACTCTGAAGAATTTCTTCGTTGGAAGTTTAACCCACCCGCCTCTCCATGGTGGGGAGGCTTCTGGGAACGTTTGATTGGAATTTTGAAAGATCTTTTAAGAAAAAATCTTGGACGCTCCTGCTTGTCTTACGAGGAATTGCATACTCTCGTCTGCGAGTGCGAATCTATTATGAATAGCAGACCATTAACTTACATATCCGAGGAGCAAGAGCTGAAAACCTTGACTCCCTCTATGTTTCTTCAGGATATTCCTTCAAATGATGTCCCCGATTTGGATCAAATCGAAAAGACTAATGTTGTTTTGAGATGGAGATATATTCAGAAAGTTCGTGAAAACTTAAAACAAAGGTTTAAAAGGGAGTATCTGGGTTTCCTTCGATCTTCAGTTTCCAAAAGAGAAGATAAATTAAAGGTAGGTGACATAGTATTAATTGGCTCAGATGATACTAAACGGCTGCATTGGATGCTGGGTAAAGTATTGGAACTCTTCCCAGGGAAAGATGGAATCATCAGACTTGTAAAATTACGAACTGAAAAGGGAAACATACTAAGACCAATCCAACGATTGTACCCTTTGGAATTGAAACCAAAAGACGAGCAAACAGTATCAGAAACTCAGAAGGTTCCGGAAATGGAAAATAAACATCCTGATCTTAACACTGACTCGACTGAAACTGTTCCCGTGACTCGCTCAGGACGAGAAATAAAACCAGTTAAAAGACTGGATTTATAAACTTTCCAAACAAACTTTTGAACTTTCTAATTTGAACTTTAAAATATTGATTTGAATTTATATACCAGTATTTAGAAATATTCGTATTGTATTTGTATTTTTTATATCATTAATTTTATATTTACTGTTTTGAGTTCGCATTCCCAAACTCAAGGTGGGGAGAATGTTGCGTCACGCTCAAACTCCATGAGAGGTAAGTTTCTCGTTAGGGAATGGCAGCAGTAGTTGTGAGAACGGAAATAATGGTTGTTTTTTTGAATAACGTATAAGAAGAAAATGTAATTTTGTTTTTGCGTTGTGTAATGCCGTTTTGTCTTAAAATATATGTGTTATTGTCATCATTTGCCGTTGTCATCTCTTAACAAGAATGCCCGCATCTATTTTTTCATAGTAGATACTAATACAAACTACAATATCGGTATTATTTGTTTACTTTTTAACGTAAATTTTAAAATGTTTCCTCATGCCAATTTCAGTATTTCTAAAAAGTGTCACATTTCTCAAATGTTTTTAAGATCAAATTCCAAAGTTCTTTAAAGATGCTTTAAGATCTCATAAATTCTCCAGGATTTAGTCTTTGCTGAAATTAAAATGTGCTATTCGTTTTTAAAAAATGGAGTGATTCAAAATCGAAATTCTTAACATTGCTGATATAATATATGATGAGAAGTGATTTATTTCTTCCTTTACTTCCCAGAAGATTAATCAATGTTTCTCTTACAAAGAGTTCGGTTATCAACTGAAATGTTGTAAATAATATATTTTTCAATAACTAGATTCTATATAGATTGAAGTATGGAGTAAATACAGGTTAATGTCTTTGAATGTGTTACAAAAATTTAATGAAATATACGTAAAGCATAAAAGAGGATGGAAAGGTAGCAAATAAATGAAAATATAAATAACCACTCATGAAAAGAAAAGTAACTAAAGTCAATAGTAACCAATATACAGTTTAAAACATTTTTTTTTAATTATTCCATTTCTGGACTCATCTTCAACAATGAGAAACTTTCTAAATCTTATGATTAAACTGATTCTTACATAAGACTTCAGGTAGCGTAACAATAAAAATAACTGGTTTCTGCACGATTCTAATTAAATGGTTAAATATTTATATTCAGTGAAATAATAGTTACGTTTTCAACGTTGAGTTCAAATGGCTCAACAATTAGCTGAAGAATAATCACTAAGATCTTCTCTCAGTGTTACAGATAGTAAAATAGATTTCATAGGTTAGTCAAGATTCTGAAACAGCTGAAACCACACATTCTAGTAATCACAACTCTAAAGTGGATAAATAGCATTTGGGTGATACTATACCTCACTCTGAAGCAGGTTGCCGTCATGAACTAGTTCCAAAAATTATCCATTTCTAGATTACTCTTCAACATCCAGAAACTTTCCGTATCTTATGATTCAAACTTATTCTTAGATAAGATTTCAGGCAGCGTAAAAAAAGAAAAAAACTGGTTTCTGCATGATTCTAATCACAGGGTTAAATATTTATATTCAATAAAAATAATAGTTACATTTTCAACGTTGAGTTAAATTGGTCAACAATCAGCTGAAGAATAATCACTAAGTTCTTGTCTCAGTGTTACAGATACGTAAAATAGATTTCATAGGTTACTCAAGATTCTGAAAACAGCTGAAACCACACATTCTAGTAATCACAACCTCTCCAAAGTGGATAAATAGCATTTGGGTAACACTATACCTCACTCTGCAGCAGGTTGAACTAGTTCCAAAAATCTTGAAACTAATATCAGTTTTCATTAAAATGTCGTCACACTGTCGTTTTTAAACCACAACAAGAGTATCTTTCTCCTGAAAGAAAAATGAAAGAAATAAAAGAAAGTTCTTCTAGACACAGATAGAGATTATGTAGTTTCACGTTATCTATTCGAAAGTTTCAGAATATATCCCTTTTCGTAGGAATTTTAGTTACACGGGTGACTTTTCTAAGGGCGTTATAAATCCAGGCAAAATATTGTCTCTCAACAAGTAAATTAAAAACTGGCCATCCATTTTTACAAACCTTATGCTTGTATATTTGGTTGATTATAGTTTAGCCATCCATATATATCTGATTGCCTACGTGCTGTGTACAATTTTAACTCCTGAGTACTAGTCATAATCAGCATCACTTGGTTTCTTTCGATAAATGCAATGCTCCATTTTGGGTAAAGATTCTATACCTGATATTAATTTAATAAAATTAGGTACAGATCTTCTAATTACCTTCCTAAAATAACGTATTCAAATCGCCAAAGTTGTTCTGTTTGCCTGACGGTCTACATCAAGTGCGTTTTTAATTTGAGTAAGAGCACCTATGAAACTTTCTTTGTCCTCTAGCATATAGGTATTCCAGTTGTGTGAGAGGAATATTCTATAGCTACGAAATGAGTGGATTTTACAATTTTGAAAATAATGCATCCTTTTTTAAGTGCTCTTGAATGATAATTGGAAATTAATAGCTTTGTTTTCACATGTGAAGTATTAAATACAAATAAGATTTAAAAAAGAAGTTCAAAAAGTATCATTGCTCTATTCGGAGGAAAACCAAAATCTTGAGAGTGTTCAAGCCTGTATGCAAAGCGTCATTTTATGTAAAAAGCGCCATTTTGTGTCTGTGTTGTTGTATTAAAGAGAAGTTCGATGTTATGTGTGTGTTAATTTTGAGTTTGAGTGACTTATCAATTTAACTTGATTTTGAAATGATGTATGCCAATTTAATCGAGCTATTGCCGCGAATGCCTAAACTATGAGTAGGTCGAAAATATTAAATATCTCTTGTGTATAGTGCATAATTTATACAGAGAGGTCATTATGGCAATAACTATCGCTGATCAGAGAAACACCTCTAGTCAACAGAAAATAATATAGCATTACATAAAATAATAAGTTTAGTATTTTCAGTTAGGTATTACTTACTGTATATTTTAATTTTAAAAGAACATATGTAACCGAATTTATAATATAATCTTAATCATTTTTATCTTTATGATATAAAAAAATGTACTAAAATGGAAAAAATAAACTGTAGAATAAAAATCACTAAATTTTCAGAAGATTAGTAGTCTTTCTAAGAAATTTTATTTCGGAATTTAATTTTTCGTATTAATATTCATTATTGACCGATTGTTCGTGGAATGTTTATGAAATTTATATTTATGTATGCTACTTAATATTACTTTTGCTATTTTTTCGCCATCCTTCATACATCTATTGTTTGCTTTAAAGAGTGGTATCTTTGCATGTTTGTTCCAATATTTGCGTAGCGATTTTTCTTAAAAAAGCTTATCATATTGAAAACATAAAACTTATTCTTGATACAGTAAGGCTGCAGAAGCATAAAAGATACATAAATTTTTTAATATGCTAAAATCCTTCATTGTTTACGTGCCTCCGAAAAGAAAATTTTGCCTGCAGCTCTAGTTGGGACACAAACAAGATGAAATAGTTTTTGCGGCAAAAGATATCTGGAGCTTTTAAGCGCAGTAAATCAATTAAGCATTATTTTGTTTTAAATGGTATAGTAGGAAAAACTGTCATCTTAGGAGGAAAATTATTTCTTAGCCTACTTGCAAAAAGAAGTTATTAACAATAGGATATTTTCTATTCAAAATTATTTCTATGATTTTCCAGGCATTTTATGAATAATAAAATAGTGAACAGAGAATTAAGCATAATTTTCATACATTTATAATTATATAACGAACATTTTAAAAAGAAGAGGCAGAAAGAATAAGAAGGCTAATTATATATTTACTCAAGTGTTAAAAAAATCTTTCTTTTACTCGAAGACATTATAATTTAAATAGTACTTTAAAAGAGTATATGCTTGAATTATTCCTAATCTTTAAGGGTAATAACATTTGAACTTTAGTATGAAGATTTAAAGAAATTACATGTTAGGTATCAGGGTAACTTACCAAACGAAATATATGATCTTTCACATGAACATCTGAACTCTCGTATCTTAGTAGATATAATGGACTTCGTTTAATGTGATCGCGGTTAATGTTATCAATCGCTTATTGTTATCGAAATCACTTAGTCCCGATTTTCTCTATTCATTTGTATGCTAAAATTATCGATTTATGTGATCGTTACATCGGTTAATGGGATCAGTTTCAGAATCTCATTTTAACTGGCAAGGGAGCCGAACGATGGCCGAATGATTAGGGCACTGATCTTCGGATCCGGAGTTCATGGGTTCGAGTCCCACTGTGGCATGGATGTTCGTAGCAGTTCGGAATCGGCTTTAAGCAGTAGGTTCCGGTCTCATTAGCCCTCGAGTTGCAGAAAAGTAGACCGTAGTGCTCCCAACTAACCAACTGGCAAGGGAATATTCACAATGTATTCAGAAGGAACCCATCCTTTTCTTTTGCTGTTGATTGAATTTCCGAGAATTCTCCTCTTCAACTTAGGAAAATGGAGAATGAACAAAGGAGTGGAAAATTTTACATTCCTGGAATTTTTCAGAAATACGCACACCCTGTTGGTGGTCAATGATGGTCAGATAAGCAGAAGGCAACACATTCTTATCGAAACTGAGAAGGAGCGTATTCCCATTTTATGCCATGCTCGCTTACATGCAGCTTGTCGATGTGGAAGCCAGAAAGCGAAACGATTTAACATTAAAACAAAAGATCGAAATTTTAAACCGTTATCCCAGGTTGATTATGATTACGAACAATTTATCAATGAGATTCTTAGAAAAAACTGTAGACAGCCAACAATTGATCGATTTTTTAAATATGTGTACAATTCTTATCTTTTAAAGGATAATATACAATACACAAATATAAGGTGTGTTTTTCATTTTATTTTGAAATTTAGTACGTGTGAATTAAAAAGGGTGGGGAGTAAATTTATCTAATTTTGCATACCGTTTACTGCTATCAATCGGTTATTGCTGTCAAAATCACGGTGTGGCAAACTGATCACATTAAGCGGAGTCCACTGTATTAATTAATTATGTAAAATATTAGGATGTTGCTGTAAGGTAATGCATGGGAGTTTGAAATTTCATGTTATGACAAGTATTTTCCTTATTAAATAAAGGAAACAAACTTCTGTTTCCTGGTATCACTATATCAAACATCATAATAAAAAATTACTGTTAACACTTTTAGGAATGTCTTGGTAACACAAACGAGCACATTTATAACACTTGTAGATTAGTATTATCACTACTTCACATAAGAGCTAAAAATAAAGCTATTGGTGCATAACATTTTTAATATTTATAAGGGGGTTAATTATAGCATACCAGACATATTAAGTATCAAAAATTTAAATACACTTTTAATGCAGAAAAAGTTTAATAAAAAAGTAACCATGTTGCTATGTGGGGTATCTAAAGACGCCTTTTAAAAGCACTAAGTCTGATTACGACGTGTCTTCTTTTTGAGCATAAAATCGTCCCTTTTTTGCAATTTATTCTGATAAATATTTTTCTATTTTGTAAGAGATTAATTTTATTACTATTACCTTCTTAAATTGCTTTTTCTGGTTGGAAAACTCCCCAACTAAACAAAAGTAAACATTTCTCTCCCAATAATCTTGAATTTGTAAATGAATGAAGACGTTTTAAAAGAAATTAACAAATAGCTGCTAGTGGTTTTAAATTGTCTAAACAAATAATTTCAGGCAGCAAAAGAAATCCTCTCAGGCATTTCACAGTATAGAAAAGTTTGACTGAAAGAAAAGAAAAAAAATGTTATTTTGAAATTTGATTATGCTAATGCAAGAGAGTTTGAAATTTTATGCTATGACAAATATTTTCCTTGTTTACAGGCATTCCACAATATAGAAAAGTTTGATCGGAAGAAAAGCCAAGAAAAAATGCTATTTTGAAATTTCATTATGCTAATGCATGCGAGTTTGAAATTTTATGCTATGACAAATATTTTTCTTGTTAAACTAAAGAAAAAAAACTTCTGTTTCATGGTATCACTATATCAAACATTTTAACTTATACTGTTTTTTCATAATAAATATTTGAAACCCATCTAAACGATAAGTTCCATTAAAATTACTATTAACACTTTTAGGAATGCCTTGGTACCACAAGCGAACACATTTATAACGCTTGTAGATTAGTATTATCACTACTTCACATAAGAGTCAAAAATAAAGCTATTTCTGCATAACATTTTTAATATTTATAAGGGGATTAAAAATAGCATACCAAACATATTAAGTATCAAGAATTTAAATACACTTTTAATACCGAAAGAGTTTAATAAAAAAGTAACCATGTTGCTATGTGGGGTATCTAAAGACGACTCTAAAAGCACTAAGTCTGATTACGACGTGTCTTCTTTATAAGCATAAAATCGTCCCTTTTTTGCAATTTATTCTGATAAATATCTTTCTATTTTGTTAGAGATTAACTTTATTACTATTACCTTCTTAAATTGCTTTTTGTGGTTGGAAAACTGCCCAACTAAACAAAAGTAAACATTTCTCTCCCGATAATCCCGAATTTGTAAATGAATGAGGACGATTTACCAGATAATAAAGAAATTAAAAAATAGCTACTACTAATAGATAATTACATTTCTACGTTGAAAAAAGAAAATAGCTTTAGTAAAATTTACAATATTCTACAATAAATAGATCTTAAAGACATCTATTTTCTGGTCATTCAAGTGTAAAAACCTTCAAATAAACTAAACAATTTATGTAACTTCTAAATAACAATTGTTTCTATTTTATAGCCACCACTAAAAATTATATGCTTACCTGAATTTAAAAAATGGGTTGTGACAGAAAACTAATTCTACATGCTCATTATGCTATTATCCTAATAATATCTTAATAATATTATCGTTGTTGTATTCGGAAGAAAACCAACCCTCTAAGAGGTTATTATAGCAATAACTATTGCTGAGCAGATAAATACGTCTAGTCAACAGAAAATAATGTAACACCACATAGAACAACAAACCAGTATTTTCCATTAGTATTATTCGCATTGTATACTTTAATTTTAAAAGAACATATATAAACAAATATATAATTTAATCTTAAACATTTTATCTTTATGTTTTAAAAAATGTACTAAAATGAGAAAAAACCATAGAATAAAAATCACTAAATTTATGAAGGTTTATAGTCTTTATTAGAAGTTTTATTTCGGAACTTAGTTTTTCGTAATATTCATTATTTGGCTAATTGTATGTAGATTGGTTTGGTTTGGAGTGCTACGGTCTATTTTTAGCAACACTAGGAACAATGACACCGGGACCTAGAGCTTAAAACCGACTCCAAACGGCTACGAACATCTATGCCGTTGTGGAAATCGAACTCAACGATCTCCGGTACCGAAAGACAGCACCCCTAACCAATCGGCCATAGTTCACAAGATTGTTCGTAGAATGTTTATGAAATTTATTTTTATGTACGCTGCCAATTATCAGTTTTGCTATTTGTTCGCCATCCTTCATACTTCTACTGTTATTATTTTACTATTACATTCTTAAATTAATTTTTGTGTCGGAAAACTCCCCAATGAAAGTAAACATTTCTTCCCCGATATTCCTGAATTTGTAAATGAATGAAAACCTTTCACCATATAAGAATGAAATTAACAAATAGCTGGTGTTTTTAAATTGTCTAAACAAATAATTTCAGTCAGCAAAAGAAATCATTTCAGGCATTTCACAGTACAGAAAAGTTTGATCGAAAGAAAAGCCAAGGAAAAAATGCCATTTTGAAATTTGATTATGCATTTCGAACTAAAGTTTTCGCTTGGTTCTTCTTTGGCTCGTGTTCGGGACAAATTACTTATTCTGGAAAATGCGTTATTTGAAGACTGTGAAAAGTTTACTTTTAAAGTAAAGCGTAAAATATAGGCGTAGTAAACGATGAAAGAGATTCTTGGATTATTTATGCGTAGGAGTAAGGTGTGAGAAGGCTCTGAATTCAATTTCAGTTTTCGAATTTCTTTTATCGTAATTACATAGCAAAACATAAAAGGACTGTCTAGTATGTACATTCTACGTTGAAAAAAGAAAATAGCTTTAGTAAAATCTACAATATTCTACAATACATAGATCTTATAGACGTCTAATTTCTGGTCATTCAAGTGTAAAAAACCTTTAAATAAACCAACAATTTATGTAACTTTTAATTACAATTTTTAGCCTTCGTGTTGCAAAAAGTAGACCGTAGCGCTCCAAACCAAACCAACTAAAGAACAATTTGTTTCCATTTTACAGTCACCAATAAAAATTATATGCTTACCTGAACTTGAAAAATGAGTTGGGACAGAAAACTAATTCTACATGTTCATGATGTTATTGTCCTAATAATATCCTAATTATATTATCTTAGTTCTTTTCGGTAGAAAACCAACCCTCTAAGAGGTTATTATAGCAACTATTGCTGAGCAGAAAAACAGCTCTACTCAACAGAAAATAATGTAGCACCACATAGAACAACAAATCAGTATTTTCCGTTAGTATTATTCGCATTGTATACTTTAATTTTAAAAAAGCATATATAACCAAATATATAATTTAAAATTAAACATTTTATCTTTATAATTTAAAAAAATGTACTAAAATAAAAAAAAATCATAGAATAATAATTACTAAATTTTCAAAAGGATAATAGTCTTTCTTAGAAATTTTATTTCGGAACTTAATTTTTTGTATTAATATTCATTAGTGGCTGATTGTTCGTAGAATGTTATGAAATTTATTTTTATGTACGCTGCTTAATATCAGTTTTGCTATTTATTCACCATCCTTCATATTTCTATTGTTATTATTCTACTTTAACTAAATTAATTTTTGTGATTGGAAAACTCCTCAACTAAGCTAAACATTTCTCCACCCGTTAATCCTGAATTTGTAAATAAATGAAGACCTTTCACCAGATAAAAAGGAAATTAACAAATTATGTAAACCTTTTATGTAACTTCTAACGAACAATTTTTTCTAATTTATAGCCTGCAATAAAAATTATATGCTTACCTGAACTATGCTTATCCTAATAATATTACTCAACTAAGTGTGTATTAACAAGATATCAATTCTATTGAATTTGAAAAGTAAAATTTTTATACCAACAACCCTATGAAAAACACAAAATCGAAAATTTTTACCGTCTGAAAAAAATTTAATATGTCCTAGACCAAAAAATTGATTTTATTAGACAGCATTTTCAAATGGAAATAACGGTGGGTTAAATATTACTTTTTTTAGGAAAAAACGTTTCTTAGTCTATCCATATCAAATAATATCAATTTTAATAGACACTAGTTGTAACTGGAAATGCTGTTGCGTTTGAGATTCAAATAATTATGTCTATAGATTAGTACAAAAGTGTCTAAAAGTTTCATATAACTTTACATTATGGCATATGAGTAACATCTGAAAGTAGAATTTTATTCAATTTAAAAAGTTACTAAAGATAAGAGCTACTAAAAAGCTATTAAAGTTATAAATATCTTATAAGAATTCCTAAACTGAAATTAAAAAAGTTAATGCTTAATAATAAGCATAAAACTTTTAATTAAACCAAACGGTGAGATTAAAAAAACTAATGATTAATAATAAGCATAAAAAACTTTTAGACCAAACGGTGAGATTAAAAAAACTAATGATTAATAATAAGCATAAAAAACTTTTAGACCAAACGGTGAGATTAAAAAAACTAATGCTTAATAATAAGCATAAAAATTTTTTAACGGTAACAGAAATTTAAAACAGAAACCCTCTTAAAACTCCTTGCCTGTGACGCCCGAACTTAGTTCGGGTACCATAAATGAAGCAATTTTAGAATGCCTGACTTGATTTTGGGCAAGAGAAGAAACGGTATTTCAATTCCAGGAAGCCCGAAATCGGTTCGGACTTCCGAATACAAAACATTTAATTTTCCATTTTCCCGATAGATAAAGATAATTTCCTGCAAAAAGTTCGACATTTCGTGCCATTTGTCAATATTTCTCAAATACTTTAAAGGATATGGGAAATTCAAAGAAATCTGAGGGGAATGGAATTTATGACAGTTGATATAGATGATAAAAATATTGTTGTATTAATTTATTATATTTATCCAGAAAGTTTTGCCATTTGATTTATGCTGTAATTTCAGCAAAAATTACTGTAATACATCATCATTTCTCATAGATGGGAAAATATTGAAACTAGTAGTTATTTCGTGTAAATTTATTTTATTAAAAACTATCTATTTCTACATTTTGATGATAACAATGAACAAATTAAAGAGAATTTTTCCATTTTTGGCATGCTTTTTCTCAAATATATTCCACAAGGGTTAATGGATGTCTGTATAAACAGAGCACAAATACTAAAGTCCTGAAAATCTTGAAAGAGAAAAATAATTTTGTAGATTACCATGATCGGATTTTTAAAACTGAATTCGATTGAAAAGACTGAATTCGTTCATACACACTCAACAAACGTAATTATTTCTGAAAAATAAGGATGGAAGGGATATCTAAAGGCGCATTTCAAAAGCAGTAAATGATATTAAAGAATCTGTTACCTAAACGTTTTCAGATATCCTTACAAATGAATGTTGTATAACACTAATATATTATTTTACAGTGTGATAAAATTCACAAATAATAGAATCAATATGACTTTGCCAAAATATATCCCCTATATAATAATAGCCTAAGTTATCTGTCCCCGAATTTATAAAGCGGTTGGACATGAAACGAACAGAGGCATCCATATTGGACTCTTGATGAGTTAGGGTTAGCAAAGTTCGAAATCCACGCCTTTTCCCCTTTTATAGCATTTAATGCCATTATTTCAAGCCCTATTTTACCCGGTTAAAAGCAGGAGATTAAATTTATCAATTTATCACATGATAAATAAGTAAAAATAATAATTTTCTAGCATTATGACGTCATTCCTTTAACTATCTCATTTATTCACTTCTTATTTTCAATTACTTAAATATCGTCTGCATTAATTTCACACGTTTTATCACTGAACTTAGATATTGCGTAAATACTTTACTTTTATATTTGGCATAAATAATAGATTAGGTACATAGGTGATAATTTTAAATTTAATCATCGATTATTTTTTGTTGCAATGAAAATTTTATCCTCGGTATTAACAACAAAATCTAGAAGTCTGTTTCATGGACTAATAAATATTTAGCGTTTATCTTTGAAAATTAAGAACTTTTTTCTTTTGCATGTTTGTTTTTTATACATATCCACACGGTTTGCAATCGATTCGCTCAATTTTGGACATCATTCATATATACCGCCAGTTAATCACTGTCAGTATTAAAACCTCTGCTGTCCATCCTATCACGTAATATGACGAGATAAATTAAAGTTGGCAACTAACATGCGGTCAGTAAAGATAAACAAATTATTGATCTTGTACCAGATAATTCTCAGAAAAAAAATTACCTGCCTTATAGGGTACTTTACAACTCTGGAAAATTAAAAATTCTACTGATTCCGTCATATGACGGGCTATAAATAAAAGAATAGATAGATCAATAGCGTTAATACCGAAAGATGACGGGTTTTACTCTTAGAAGGGATATTTGTATTTGTCCATAATTAGTTTTAAGTACTATACTTCAGTCTAACAAATATTTTAGAAGCATCGATAACCAATCGGCCATCGTTCGGCAGATTGTTCGTAGAATGTTTATGGAATTTATATTGTATTCTGAAGCCCGAACCGATTTCGGGCTTCTGGAATTGAAATACCGTTTCTTCTCTTGCCCGAAATCAGGTTAATTTTTGTTACCGTTAAAAAGTTTTTTATGCTTATTATTAAGAATTAGTTTTTATATTTATGTACCCTACTTAATATCAGTTTTGCTATTCATTCACCATCCTTCATACTTCTACTGTTATTATTCTACTATTACCTTCTTAAATTGTTTTTTTAATTGGAAAACTCCCTAACTAAACTAAATATTTCTCCCCAGATAATCCAGAATTTGTAAATGATTGAAGACTTTTCACCAGATAAGAAGGAAATCAACAAATAGCTGGTGGTTTTAAACTGCCTAAACAAATAATTTCAAACAGCAAAAGAAATCCTTTCAGGCATTTCACAGTATAGAAAAGTTTGATCGAAAAAAAGACAAGAAAAAATGCTATATTGAAATTTGATTATGCTAATGTATAAGAGCTTGAAATTTTATGGCAAATATTTTCCCTTGTTAAACTAATGAAATAAACTTTTGCTTCCTGGTATCATTATATGCTGTCCTCTACTGTCCACCCTATCACGTAATATGACAAGATAAATTAAAGTTCGCAACTAACATACGATCAGTAAAGATAAACAAATTATTGAGCGTGTATCAGATAATTCTCAGCCAAAAAACAAATAATTTTTTTACCTGCCTTATAGGGTACTTTACAACTCTGGAAAATTAAAAATTTTACTGATCCTGTCATATGACGGGCTATAAATAAAAGAATAGATAGACCAATAGCGTTAATACCGGAAGATAAGGGAACTCTTGGGATATTTGTATCTGTCCATAATTAGTTTAAAGTACAATACTTCCGTCTAACAAATATTTTAGAAGCATCGATAACCAATCGGCCATCGTTCGGCAGATTGTTCGTAGAATGTTTATGGAATTTATATTTATGTACCCTACTTAATATCAGTTTTGCTATTCATTCACCATCCTTCATACTTCTACTGTTATTATTCTACTATTACCTTCTTAAATTTTTTTTTTAATTGGAAAACTCCCTAGCTAAACTAAATATTTCTCCCCAGATAATCCAGAATTTGTAAATGATTGAAGACATTTTACCAGATAAGAAGGAAATTAACAAATAGCTGGTGGTTTTAAACTGTCTAAACAAATAATTTCAAACAGCAAAAGAAATCATTTCAGGCATTTCACAGTATAGAAGAGTTTGATCGAAAAAAAGACAAGAAAAAATGCTATATTGAAATTTGATTATGCTAATGTGTGAGAGTTTGAAATTTTATGCTATGACAAATATTTTCCCTTGTTAAACTAATGAAATAAACTTTTGCTTCCTTGTATCACTATATGCTGTTCTCTGCTGTCCATCCTATCCCGTAATATGACAAGATAAATTAAAGTTGGCAACTAACATACGATGAGTAAAGATAAACAAATTATTGAGCTTGTACCAGATAATTCTCAGCAAAAAAAAAAAAAACAAATAATTTTTTTATCTGCCTCATAGGGTACTTTACAATTCTAGAAAATTAAAAAATTTACTGATCCTGTCATATGACGGGCTATAAATAAAAGAATAGATAGATCAATAGCGTTAATACCGAAAGATGACGGGTTGTACTCTTAGAAGGGATATATGTATCTGTCTATAATTAGTTTTAAGTACTTTCC
>CM063510.1:1518669-1523669 GCA_032207245.1 Pardosa pseudoannulata | reverse complement strand
GTATCCATATTAGATTCTTAAAAAGATAGTGTTAGCAATGTTCGAAATCCACCCCTTCCCCCCTTTTCGAACATTTAATGCTATTATTTCAACCCCTATTTTCCCCGGGTAAGAGCAGGTGATTGAATTTATGAATTTGTCACACAATAAATAGGTAAAATAACATTTGTTTCTAGCATTATTCAGCATTATTTTATTACGTCATTCCTATAACCGTCTCATTTAATCATTTTTTATCTTAAATTATTTAAATATCGTTTGCATGATTTTTATACGCTTTATCACTAAATTTAGATATTACGTAAATAATTTTTTTTTTTATATTTGGCTTAAATAATAGATTAGGTGCATTAGAGATGATTTTTAATTTAATAATCAATTATTTTTTGTTGCAATGAAAATTTTATCACCGGTTTTAGCAAAAAATTCTATCTATCTCTAGGGTGTAGTGGAAATGATATTTTCATTCCTTTACTTCCATTAATTACCGTGTCAAAAAATTGGGAAGAACTTAACGATAATTTCGACGTAGCTAAGAAAACTTTGAATTATCTTTCTAAATGAATTCAACGGGATTCTAAACTGCATTCACAGTATCGGGAGACTTTAGAGGAGTATGAAGATAAACAAATTATTGAGCGTGTATCAGATAATTCTCAGCCAAAAAACAAAACCTATTTATCTGGCTCATAAAGTACTTTACAATTCTGGAAAATTAAAAATTTTACTGATCCCGTCATATGACGGGCTATATGCTAGTAACTTAATAGGAATACAAAGAAGTTATGTCGTGTTTTCCTCATCTGACTGGATATTTACTATAGCAGCGGTTCTCAAACTTCGTTCGAAATTCTCATTTGGCACCCTTTACAGGCTAAATAATTTCACAGCTCTGCTACCCTTAAAGCGATTTAAATATAAAGAAGAAAGGAGAGAAAACTGCACATTTTACCGCCCAGTTGTCTGAAATGCAAATAAAGCAGTCTTTTTTGATAAAATTTTCGTTTTTCTTAAACATTGTCGTGGCACTTTGTAATATAAATTTGAAAAAAACTACTACTACTGGAGAACTGTATACTCAAGCTCCCTTATATATGATTGCACAGATCTCTGATAGTTTGAGAGTTAGTGATTGGATGAAAAAGAAGTGACATAGATTTGAATATTTAAGGAAAATAAATCTTAGAGATTGAATTCAAAAGGAAAACTTTTAAGAAAAAGAATCAATGTCGCAATATGATCCAAGTTCCAAGAGTAATATTTATTAATTGAAATTTTTATTTTGTACTATAGTAAAAGAAATTTAAGAAAAATAAATATTAGAGATTGAATTCAAGAGGCTGACTTTAAACAAAGAGGATTTATGCCGCAATATGATCCAAGTTCCAAGAGTAATATTTATTAATTGAAACTTTCATTTTGTACTATAGTAAAAGAAATTTAAGAAAAATAAATATTAGAGATTGAAATCAAAAGGCAGTCTTTTAACAAAAAGGATTAATGCCGCAATATGATCCAAGTTCCAAGAGTAATATTTATTAATTGAAATTTTCATTTTGTACTATAGTAAAAGAAATTTAAGAAAAATAAATATTAGAGATTGAATTCAAAAGGCAAACTTTTAAGAAAAAGGATTAATGTCGCAATATGATCCAAGTTCCAAGAGTAATATTTATTCATTAAAATTTTCATTTTGTACTATAGTAAAAGAAATTTAAGAAAAATAAATATTAGAGATTGAAATCAAAAGGCAGACTTTTAACAAAGAGGATTAATGCCGCAATATGATCCAAGTTCCAAGAGTAATATTTATTCATTAAAATTTTCATTTTGTAATATAGTAAAAGAAAGTTTAGAAAAATAAATATTAGAGATTGAAATTAAAAGGCAGTCTTTTAACAAAAAGGATTAATGCCGCAATATGATCCAAGTTCCAAGAGTAATATTTATTCATTAAAATTTTCATTTTGTAATATAGTAAAAGAAATTTAAGAAAAATAAATATTAGAGATTGAAATCAAAAGGCAGACTTTTAACAAAAAGGATTAATGCCGCAATATGATCCAAGTTCCAAGAGTAATATTTATTCATTAAAATTTTCATTTTGTAATATAGTAAAAGAAATTTAAGAAAAATAAATATTAGAGATTGAATTCAAAAGGCAGGCTTTTAACAAAAAGGATTAATGCCGCAATATGATCCAAGTTCCAAGAGTAATATTTATTCATTAAAATTTTCATTTTGTAATATAGTAAAAGAAATTTAAGAAAAATAAATATTAGAGATTGAATTCAAAAGGCAGACTTTTAACACAGAGGATTAATACAGAAATATGATCCAAGTTCCAAGAGTCGTATTTATTCATTAAAATTTTCATTTTGTACTATAGTAAAAGAAATTTGAGAAAAATAAATATCAGCGATTGAAATCAAAAGGCAGTCTTTTAACAAAAAGAATTAATGCCGAATATGATCCAAGTTCCAAGAATAATATTTATTCATTAAAACTTTCATTTTGTACTATAGTAAAAGAAATTTAAGACAAATAAATGTTAGAGATTGAAATCATATGGCAGACTTTTAACAAAAAGGATTAATGCCGCAATATGATCCAAGTTCCAAGAGTAATATTTATCCATTAAAATTTTCATTTTGTACTATAGTAAAAGAAATTTAAGAAAAATAAATATTAGAGATTTTTGACATGTTCCCATTTGATGGTTTATATTATACTTGAAAAAAATAATACATATAATTTCTGAAGAACAATGAAATACGCCAATGCTTCCAATTAGGATAAGTTAGTTAAAAAGCACTTTTCTTCATATTCATATATGCTATTTTTTATCGTTGATATGAATGTTTATGGTGTATGTTATTTACATAAATGTGATTGGATTTTGTATATTTTGGGAAATTTTATGTTATGCTACGTAAAAACTGCTACAAAAACTGTTTATTCACAGTGTTTCTGTATGCTGCAGAATTTATTCCTAGGATATAATTATTAAGCAAAAACTGGGAGCATATCTTTGTAACTAATAAATTTTAAAAATTGTATTAATTGAAATTTTGTTTTTAACTAAGTTTTAAATAGTGTAATCCAATATGGGGGCATTGACGTGATAGAGGTTAATAAAGACACGATAGAAAGCATAACAAAGGTAATTTAGAAGCCAGAAAAGTAAATAATTTAACACCTACACTTGTATAGGCTTTGATTAAAATTTACATCTTGAATTTAGACACAGACACCTGAAAAATGCGCTTCATATTTTCGCTGTTATATTTTAAAACATCTTTCGTTCGAGAATAATTTACATT
The DNA here is from genome assembly GCA_032207245.1 of Pardosa pseudoannulata. Classification (NCBI taxonomy): domain Eukaryota; kingdom Metazoa; phylum Arthropoda; class Arachnida; order Araneae; family Lycosidae; genus Pardosa; species Pardosa pseudoannulata. The sequence goes on along the minus strand of CM063510.1, from coordinate 1,520,346 downwards.
TGTAGAAAAGTTATTTTCAGCATAGAACGTTTACAGTCTCCTTAAGCTGGTTCTTTGTGAAATAAGTGTAATAACAAAAGGAAAATAAGCATTATTAAAGTAGTATCTAGTTTTCATTTATTAGTAATAGTTAATCTCCTTTTAAAGTAAAAAGAATGCTTTATACACAAATAATAATATTTTATGAGTGTTTGAAAAGAGCTCTATAAATAGTCTTATTTTACCATCTATTGCCAATAAATTTTGTAAATTTAAAACATCACAAAACATCTACCATTATTTAGTAAGATTTCATTTATTAATACCTTTAAAGTAGAAAGAGTGTCTTTTACAGAAATAATTATATTTTAAGCGTATCTAAAATAGATTATGAATGATGGGTTTTATTTTATTATTTATTTTTAAAACATTTTAGAAATATAAAACATAATCAGTAAATATTTAGTTAGATTTATTTATTAATACCTTTATTTCAATGTAAAAAGAGTTCCTTTGACAAAAATAATCATCCTTTAAGAATACTAAAAAGAGTTTTATAAATGGTGAGTCTTTTTTTTTAACATTTACTGCCAATAAATTTTGTAAATTTAAAACATGACCAAACAGTTAGGTCAAACACTTAACATTATTAGTAAGATTTCATTTATCAATAATTTAATTTTAAAGTAAAAAGAGTGTCTTTTACAAGAATAATGATCTTTTAAGAGTACCTCAAAAGAGATTTATAAATGATGAGCATTATTTTATCATTCATCACCAAAACATTTTTAAAATTTCAAACATGACTAAACAGTAAATTTTCATTAAGATTAATTTATTAATACCTTGATTTTAATGTAAAAATTTTTTCTAAAAAAATAATCATCTTTTAAGAGTATCCGAAAAGAGTTTTAGAAATAGTGTATCTTTCTTTAACATTTACTACCAATAAATTTTGTAAATTTAAAACATGACCAAAATGTTGGATCAAACACTTAACATTATTTAGTAAGATTTCACTTATAAATAACGTAATTTTAAAGCAAAGAGAGTGTCTTTTACAAAAATAATGATTTTTTAAGAGTACAGCATAAAAGATATATAAATAATGAGCATTATTTTATCATGCATCACCAAAACATTTTCAAAATTTAAAACATGACTAAACAGTGCATTTTCATTTAGAATCATTTATTAATACCTTGATTTTAATGTAAAAAGATGTTCTCTTAAAAAAAAATCATCTTTTAAAACTCCCTGAAAAGAGTTTTAGAAATAATGTATCTTTTTTTAACCTTTTCTATCAATAAATTTTGTAAATTTAAAACATGACTAAACAGTTCAATCAAGCACTTAACATTATTTAGTAAGATTTCATTTATCAATAACTTAATTTTAAAGTAAAAAGAGTGTCTTTTACAAAAATAAGGATCTTTTAAGAGTACATCAAAAGAGATTTGTAGATGATGATCATTATTTTATCATTCATCACCAAAACATTTTCAAAATTTAAAACATGACTAAACAGTAAATTTTAATTTAGAATCATTTATTAATACATTGCTTTTAATGTAAAAAAGTTTCTTTTAAAAAACAATCATCTTTTAAGAAATCTAAAAATAATTTTATAAATGATGAGTCTTTTCTTTTAACATTTACTACCAATAAATTTTGTAAATTTAAAACATGACTAAACAG
>CM063510.1:1496169-1513669 GCA_032207245.1 Pardosa pseudoannulata | reverse complement strand
ACTTTTATTTTACATCTAAAAAATAATATTTAAAAATTTAATCTCCTGTGTTCGAAATATGATGTTCAGAATTTATTTCTGTAGTTTAAGCTCCTTGATAATAATTATACTTTATGACGAAATAACTAATTATGATATTAATCTGTAATATTTTCTATAATAGTTTCAGTTTAAGATAAAATTTACATAAAAACTTAAAACTCTTATTTTTATACAGAAAATAAAATATTTTCAAATAAAAATTATTCGATCCCAAGTATCCAAAATATTATTTTTGGAATCAATTTTTCGTAGTATCAGTGTAGTTTTAGATTATGATTTAACATTAAAAATTATATTTTATCTTAAAATAATCAAAGGTGATATTCATTTGTCAATTCTACAATAATATTTTCAGTTTAAGGTAAAGGTGTCATAAAACTCAAAAAACTTTATTTTACAACTAAAAATATAACTTTATATTTTCCTACTGAAAATAAAATATTTACAAATAAAAATTATTCAATTACAAGTATTCAAAATATAATCTTTGGAATCAATTTTTCGTAGTATCAGTGTAGATTTAGGATTTATGATTTAATAATAAAAATTATATTTTATCCTAAAATAATTAACGGTGATATTCATTTGTCAATTCTACTATAATATTTTCAGTTTAAGGTAAAGGTGTCATAAAACTCAAAAAACTTTATTTTACAACTAAAAATATAACTTTATATTTTCCTACTGAAAATAAAATATTTACAAATAAAAATTATTCAATTACAAGTATTTGAAATATAATCTTTGGAATCAATTTTTCGTAGTATCAGTTTAGTTTTAAGATTATGAAACAATAATAAAAATTATATTTTATCCTAAAACAATTAACGGTGATATTCATTTGTCAATTCTACTATATTATTTTCAGTTTAAGGTAAAGGTGTCATAAAAACTCAAAAAAGTTTATCTTACAGCTAAAAATATAACTTTATATTTTTCTACTGCAAATAAAATATTTACAAATAAAAATTATTCAATTACAAGTATTCAAAATATAATCTTTGGAATCAATTTTTCGTAGTATCAGTGTAGATTTAGGATTTAGGATTTAATAATAAAAATTATATTTTATCCTAAAACAATTAACGGTGATATTCATTTGTCAATTCTACTATATTATTTTCAGTTTCAGGTAAAGATGTCATAAAAATTCAAAAAAATTTCTTTTACAACTAAAAATATAACTTTATATTTTTCTACTGCAAATAAAATATTTACAAATAAAAATTATTCAATTACAAGTATTCAAAATATAATCTTTGGAATCAATTTTTCGTAGTATCAGTGTAGATTTAGGATTTAGGATTTAATAATAAAAATTATATTTTACCCTAAAATATTTAACAGTGATATACAGTTGTCAATTCTAGTATAATACTTTCAGTTTAAAGTAAAATTGTCATAAAAATTCAAAAAGTTTATTTTCAGAAGAAAATAAACTTTATAAATAAAAGCTTTTCAATTTCAAGCTCTCGAAATACAATGCTGGGTATCCTTTTATCATAATATCGGTGTAATTTAAGTATTTAAATTTCACTACGAAATTACATTTTATTATGAAATAATTAACTATTTATTCACATTTAAGAATTATACTATAAATTTTGATGTATAACTAAAAATAAATTCTCCACTACTTATAACAGAATTATAATGCACAGAAATGTGTTATAAATGGAAATTAATTTCTAACATGTTGGTAAAGGATTTTATTTTGAATTTTTAGAAAGAAATTTATTTTTAAAATTGCATTCTAGTTGTAAATAAAATGTCATTTATCCAAAAGAGTGACAACATAATAAAAACTACTCTTTTGTACATATATATAATTTAAAATTCAATATAATACTAGCTATGAAATGTTAAACTATTTACTATTTTTAAATATTATATAACTTATGCCATTACTTACTTTACATTACTTTATACACATTTAAGAATTATACTATAAATTTTATAATATAACTAAAAATAAATTATCCACTATTTACAACAGAATTATAATGTACAGAAATATATTATAAATAGAAATTAATTTCTAACATGTTTGTAAATGATTTTAAAGCTTTTTGAATTTTTACACAAATATTTATTTTTAAAATTGCATTCTAGTTGTAAATAAAATGCCATTTATTCAAAAGAGTAACAACGTATAGAAGACTACTCTTCTGTACACACACACACACACACACACACACACACACACACACACACATATATATATATATATATATATATATATATATATATATATATATATATATATATATATATATATATATATATATATATTAAAATTCAGTATAATATTAGCTATGAAATGTTATACTGTTTACTATTTTTAAATATTATTTAACTTATGCCTTTATTTACTTTACACTATTTTATACACATTTAAGAATTATACTATAATTTTTACTGTACAGCTAAAAATAAATTCCCCACTACTTATAAAAGAATTATAATGCACAGAAATGTGTTATAAATGGAAATTAATTTCTTACATTTGTAAAGGATTTTAAAGCTCTTTGAATTTTTAAAAGAAATTTATTTTTAAAATTGAATTCTAGTTGTAAATAAAATGCTATTTATCCAAAAGAGTGACAACGTAATGAAAACTACTCTTCTGTACATATATATATTTTAAAATTCAATATAATACTAGTTATGAAATGTTAAACTGTTTACTATTTTTAAACATTATTTAACTTATGCCATTACTTACTTTACTTTATACACATTTAAGAATTACACTATAAATTTTACTGTATAACTAAAAATAAATTTTCCACTACTTATAACAGAATTCTAATGCACAGAAATGTATTATAAATAGAAATTAATTTCTAACATGTTTATAAAGCATTTTAAAGCTCTATGAATTTTTACAAAGAAATTTATTTTTAAAATTGCATTCTAATTGTAAATAAAATGCGGTTTATTCAAAAGAGTGACAACGTAATGAAAACTACTCTTTAGTACATATATATATTTTTAAATTCATCCATCATTATATTTCTTATATAACATTAGTAATGAAATGTTAAACTGTTTACTAATTTTAAATATTATTTAAATTATGCCATTACTTTTACGAATTTAAAAAAAAAATCTTAGTAATATTTATGCATTTGTTTGTATTTATTACTTCAATAACCATAAAGCAAATTCTAATTCAAGAATATATTTGAATGTAAGCATCTTATGATAAATACATCATATTCAACAAATTTGGTATATTATTAAGATTAAGTGTATAATAATATATTAAATTTCCTGTTTTTGTTAACAGAACATTGTATATAAGACTTTAAATCTTAATAGCAGTAGCCTTTTTCGGTTCATCTTAAAAAATAATTATGTTCTTTCTGGAATGAATTTTAATTTTACATTTTCTACAATATCTAATAAAAAATATAGAGCTTTGTCATTCAAAATCGTACATATTTTAAAATTACGCAAAAACTATACACCAAATAAAAAAATGAAATCTATTTAGCAAGTATTTTTTTTTAAGTTGTATTTAGATGAAAATATTTTATAATAAATATAGATAAATGTCTGTTTTTTCCGTAATTCTAAAGTCTGAAAAGTATCTGATAGAAGTTGAGAAAATTTAAGAGATGTTAGAAAACTGCAAATTATAAATTTCTTTCATCATTCTCTAAGATAAATTGAATCGCTAATTTTAATATAATTGAGGTTCACAGAATATATAAACGAGGATTAGTTTCTATTAATATAAAATTGGTTTATAATTTACATATTATTATGGATAAATTGATGTCTATTTTACTCTGTGTATACAGTTCATGTTTTTAAAAAATATATTTATTGCTTTCCATAAAAAATTAGATAGATTTTTATAAAGTTAGATAATTATTAATGGCTTAAGGGATGTTTTTTTATTTTACACTGAATAAAAGAGAGAGAGAAAGCTATTACAATAAAAACTTTTAAGTTTGGAAAGTATGTTTCCACAATCCCCTATAAAATAATAGCCTAAGCTATCTGTACGTATGTCCTCCAATTTATGAAGCGGTTGGACCTGGAATGGACCTGGATTCTAAAATAAATTGGTATGAATAGGCTTCATACCACAGCAAAAAATACTGTCGTATTTAAAACGTTCGAAATCCAACCCTTTCATTTTCGAGAGTTTAATTACATTATTTCAAGATCTATTTTCGGTTAAGAGCAAGCGATTCAATTTAATCCATTTATCTCTTAATAAATAGGTAAAAATAACAATTTTTTCTCGCATTGTGACGTCATTCCTTTAAACATCTCATTCAATCATTTCATATTTTAAACTATTTAAATGTCGTTTACACTATTTTAACACCTTTTATCACTGAACTTAGATATTACGTAAATAATTTTCTTTTATATTTGTCTGAAATAATATATTAGGTACATATGTGATAATTTAAATTTAATCATCGATTATTTTTTGTTGCAGTGAAAATTTTATCACCGATATTAACAACAGATTATTTTCATAAAAGTCTAGGAGTCTCTTTCACGGACTCATAAATATCTAATTTTTAAGTTATGTATCTTTGGAAATTAAAAAGTTTGTTCTTTTATTTATTATACATAACCACAAGGTTTGACTAAATGAATTCAATGTTATGCTAAACTGCATTCACAGGATCGAGAAAATCTAGAGGAGTAGAAAGATAAACAAATTATTGAGAGCGTACCTGATAATTCTCAGGTAAAAAACAAACCATTTCTTTACCTGACTCATTGGGTACTTAGCAGTTCTGGAATATTAAAAATTTTACTAATCCCGTATATCATGGGCTATATGCTGGTATAAATATATTGTTGTGGAATTACGCATATGATATTATATTTTACTAGCATATAGCCGTCATATGATAGGATTAGTAAAATTTTTAATTTTCCAGAATTGTAAAGTACTCTAAGAGGCAGGTAAAAAAAATGGGTTGTTTTTTGGCTGAGAATTATCTGGTACACGCTCAATAATATGTTTATCTTCATACTCCTCTAAAGTCTCCCGATACTGTGAATGCAGTTTAGAATCACGTTGAATTCATTTAGTCAAACCGTGTGGTTATGTATAAAAAACAAACACACGAACGAACAAACTTCTTAATTTTCAAAGATATATAACTTAAACGCTAGATATTTATTAGTCCGTGAAATAGACTCCTAGACTTTTATGAAAAATATTTGTTGTTAATACCGATGATAAAATTTTCATTGCAACAAAAAATAATCAATGATTAAATTTAAAATTATCACATATGTACCTAATCTATTATTTAAGACAAATAAAAAGGGAAATTATTTACGTAATATTGAAGTTCGTATGAAAATAATGCAGACGATATTTAAATAATTTAAAATAGGAAATGATTAAATGAGATGGTTAAAAGAATGACGTCATAATGCTATAAATTTTATTTTTACCTATTATGTGGTAAATTGATAAATTTAATCACCTGCTCTTAACCGGTGAAGATAAGGCTTGAAATAATGGCATTAAATGCTCGAAAAGGAGGGAAAGGGTGGATTTCAAACGTTTTAAAGACTTGCTTTGAATTTTGCTAACACTAACTCATAAAGAATCCAATATGGATGCCCATATTCATTCCAGGTCCAACCACTTCATAGGACAGACGGACAGATAACTTAGGCTATTATTATATAGGGGATAGAACCGGATTGATGCAGAAAGCAAATCAGAAACTAAGCCCCAATTTTTTCTCAGAAATGTCTAATTAAAAGATAAAACTTCAAGTTAAAGGTAATCCATAATCATTTTATTTATTTATTTTGAAATTCAGAAATAAATTTTCCATTTGTTACGCTTCAAATTATTCTTTTTTATTTCTATATCTAGAAAAAAAAATTAGTTGAAGAAGGAATTAAACTTGAAGTCATTTAAACTTTTGTAGTAATTAAACAAGGAGTAATTTACTTTGAGAACATAGAACGTTTTAAACTAATTCTTTTCGATTTTTCTATTCCCGCACGCTAAAGAAACTATCAGATTTTAAAACTTTCATTAATTGGATTACGAAAAGTGTTGACTTATCTTGGGAATTTTACAGCTGTCAAAGTATATTCTAGCTTGAGAAAATACTAGATAAAAATACAATAACAAAATTATTTTGGAAATAATTTCTATATCCAGTATTTTTGTATTGAGGCATCTTAATCATTTATTATATGAAAATCAAAAGAAAATTTAATTTTGGGAAGTGTTATAAGTAAAATCGTATGTATTAAATAGTTTCTCCTGTACAGATTAACAATCTTGTTAATACATTGTATTCGGGACACATACTAGTACGTTTTCTGATGATTGATAATTGAGCGCGGGACAAGTACTAGTACTTTTTTTGACAATTGATACTTGAGCGCGGGTCACGTACTTGTACGGGTTAGTGTAACAACATGGTTTGTTTGTGGGTACAAAAATAACGGTATATGCAGGAAAACGAAGACTAATGTTCTTATCTACTACATATGATTCTGGTATGTAAAAATATTTATATATAATATAATTCGAAAAAATATAAAACTATGTACTACTATTTCTATTTGATTTTTCATATTTACGATATTTTTATAAATTTATATTTTTTGTCTACAAAAATCTTATAGTGGTTATTTATATATTTTTATTTATATATTTGTTTATATATTTCAATATAAAATAAGAAAGGTTGGTTCAAAAATTAAATAATCTGGTCAGAATGCCCACTGTAACATGTGAATTAACATATACGTGTGATGAGGCGATTTAGATCTGTTATATAATTGATTCATTCATACAACAAGTAAAATATTCCGGATCTAAATCTGACCTCATCACATCTTTGTAAAGAGATGGAGAACCATAAATTTCTATTCAACGGATATGTTTGTCTTGTACGGTGGTCTCGGGCGGGGTTCTGATTCCAGTCCCAGATTAGAATCTTGTCTCCGTACTTGACATTAAATAAGAATTACCTTTGTGGAGTATTTATGAGTCCCTAAGGGACAGTGCCCAATTAGAAGGGATAAGGTTTGGCACCTTGGCGGTCTCAAGGCGGGGTTGAAGCAGGCCAATGAAATTCTTACAACTATCCCGATTGGATGACAAGAAGGAAGAGGGGACAAGGATGAAATAATTAAATATGAAAAATATAAAAGATGAGACGATGGTTCGGAGGTCCCAAAAGAAGGTGTTCGAAAGTCGGGAGTCCAGTCGGGTCCGACGGAAGTTGTTCGTGAGTCCAGAGGAGAAGGTGCTCGATAGTCCAGACTAGGAGAGTCCAGCCAAGTCCGACAGGAAGTGTTCCTGCACCAAATAGTACGGCCGCACCCCAAAGACTCAGGAGGAAGTCCCTGACGAGACCAACGGATGATATATAGTTCCCTCTCGTGATCAGCCATAGATACCCTTCAACCAGAAGTGTTCCGGGCCCAACATTTTAGACCCACAAAGGTACCCATTTTACATACATTTTTGAAATTAAGATTAGGTCCTCTCTCTATTTACAAAGTTCATTAAGTATAAAAAATTGTCAGAACTAATTTAGAAGATGTTGACAAAGCTTATTTTATGAAAATTAACATCAATTTGTATGTAAATAGATGTATATATATTATAATAAATTTACTTTTTTTTAATATTAAGCTAGTCTCGGTTGCTGTCAATTTAGCTGTTAGTTTATTTTCATTTTTATGTCTGTAGTTTCTCAGAACCTGTTGTTAAATTTAGTACAAAAATAATTAACACAACGCAATTAAAAATAAATCACCATTATACATTTGGTCACAGGTTGATACTCAAATATAACGAGGACTACACGACAATACGTTAAATAAAATTATTTAAAAATAATAGTTTAAATGGCGTGAAATTGATTTTAAAAATATCGAGAAATTATAGCATGGATAAATTGACCATTTTTATCATTTATATAAGTTTCTTAGTCCCAGAATAAAACATATTTGCCTTCGTAAGATTTTATGGAAAACGTTAAGAGAAAAAATAATGATATTAATATTGGATCCATCCAGTTTCCTTCTATAAAATAGTTTCTATAAATCATTATAAATACTGAACCGATAGATTGAACGTTTCGAAATTAATTTATTAATTTTAAATAAATTTTATTTTATAGTATGCAAGGTAAAATGTTGGTAGTTTTCGAAGTAATGTTATAGTTAAAAATTTATTTGAAGAGCTTCAAATATCGATAAAATACAATATTTTTTCTTTTGATAAAAATGTAAAACTGCTGTACTCAGATAACGTATTGAATGACATTCTATATTTTTAAGAAAACTAATTTTTAAAATTGGATATTAAAAATGCATATTTAAATTGGATATTAATCGGATATTAAAAAACGTATTGCTTCTGTGTTATATTTTATAATTCTTTGGGATCGAAATATTGTATTTTCGTAATAACTTCAACACACCTGAAATAGCACAGTTCCCTTAAACTAAAATAACATCAAGATTACAATTTTTCGTTCAAATAAAATTTAAAGTATTTTACTGGAATGAAAATCAATAGCATTTAAAAAGTTTTCGGGACAAAATGGCGGAGCATATATGAAAGGCTCTTTAATGAAGTTTACTTTGTATTACTCAGAAATGTATTAATTTAAAAAATGACACTGACCATTCTTAAATGAATCTTGATGAGTGGTGACTTCTGAATTTTGACCTCATATACATAGAGATAGATACATAGATATAATGCTAAATATTATCGAGATCAGTTCTCAAATTCTTAACTCTTTTCTGTCCTTTTAAACAGTAATAAATATACGTATAGATAATGGGAGAACTTTCCAGAGTACTTTTACGTTTCCCTTGTGGCTTGTTGCTTCACATATTTGTTGCAGATGGGAAGTGATAGTCCAAAGTCAGCGAACACAGTTTAGTAAGTTTTAGAGAATGAGAACAAAATAAATTGTGATTAAGGTTACTGAATTGTAAAGTCATCAAATGTAGCTCTGCGGCATATTTTGAAAATCATAGAAGAAAATATTTTGAAAATCATAGAATCTTGAATATAATTAGTCACTTCTGAATTTTGGCCTCATATATATAGAGAGATAGATAGATATAATGCCAAATATTATCGAGATCAATTCTCAAATTCTTATTTCTTTTCTGTTCTTTTAATCAGTAATAAATATGCATATAGATAATGGGAGAGCTTTCCAGAGTGCTTTCACTTTTCCCTTGTTTGTTGCATCACATATTTGTTGCAGATGGGAAGTGGTGGTCCAGAGTCAGCAAAAACAGTTTAGTAAGTTTTAGAGAATAGGAAAAAAATAAATTGTGATTAAGTTTTCTGAATTGTAAAGTCATCAAATGTAGCTCTGTGGCAAATTTTGAAAATCATAGAATCTTGAATTTAAGTGGTCACTTCTGAATTTTGGCCTCATATATATAGAGATAAATAGATAGATAGATGGATATAATGCCAAATATTACCGAGATCAATTCTGAAATTCTTATTTCGTTTCTCTCCTTTTAATCAGTAATAAATATGCATATAGATAATGGGAGAGATTTCCAGAATACTTTCACTTTTCCCTTGTGGTTTGTTGCTTCACATATTTGTTGCAGATGGGAAGTGATGGTCCAAAGTCAGCGAACACAGTTTAGTAAGTTTTAGAGAATGGGAACAAAATAAATTGCGATTAAGGGTTCTGAATTATAAAGTCATCAAATGTAGCTCTGAGGCATATTTTGAAAATCATAGAAGAAAATATTTTTGAAAATCAAAGAATCTTGAATATAAGTGGTCACTACTGAATTTTGGCCTTATATATATGTTGATAGATAGATAGGTATAATGCGAAATATTATCGAGATCAATTCTCAAATTTTTATTTCTTTTCTGTCCTTTTAATCAGTAATAAATATGCATATAGATAATGGGAGAGCTTTCCAGAGTGCTTTCACTTTTCCCCTGTGGTCTGTTGCTTCACATATTTATTGCAGATGGTTCAGAGTCAGCGAAAACAGTTTAGTAAGTTTTAGAGAATGGGAACAAAATAAATTGCGATTAAAGTTTTTGAATTGTAAAGTCATCAAGTGTAGCTCTGCGGCAAAATTTTGAAAATCATAGAAGCCATCTTGAATTGAGAATTTTAGTATTTAATATATCACTACACTGCTTTTTTAGTTGAAATAAATGTACCCAAGAATTAAATGATTCACTTTACAAACCTACATTATAGACAAAATAATTTTCCCGTTAATTTAAATTCTTAAAGTTTAAATAATTTTTATAGTAGGGTCAAATGCTTTTTGTTCTTTAAATTATATAAACCTTAAACTTGTATAAGAAAATATATATAGATGAATATTGAATAACTTTATATCAATTATACCAATTAAAGTTAAAAGATATCAACTAACAACTATTTTAACTAAAATTATGTTTCAATTTAATTTTCAGAACCATAAAGCTTGAAAGCCGAGAAATATTAGTTATTAGTATATGATGCACCGTTTAGTTGACTAAGAAAATTTCAATACGTTGTATATACAACGATGATTAAATCATTTATGTCTAGTATTCAAGTTATGGAACAATAGTCCTTTCAGATTCCTTTCAGAGACCTGTATTTAAAGGCATCATAGTAATGTGATATCGCTTTAAACTGAAATATCTGATGTTACAAGTCAAATGCTTTTAGGGTTATCATGCTCAATAATATGCATAATAAATAAAATGCGTACTCAATAGTGCAATCTACGATAAATACGAAAATTTTATAAATTATGTACAATAATTCCCTATAATAGCCTAAGTTATCTGTCCGTCTGTCCTCGAATTCATGAAGCGGTTATACCTGGAGTAGATAAAGATATCCATATTGGATTTGTCATAACTTAGGGTTAGGAACATTCGAATTCCACCTCTTCCCCTTTTCTAGCATTTAATACCATTATTTCAAGCCTTATTTTCCTTATGTTAAGAGTAGGATATTAAATTTATCAATTTATCACATAATAAATTGGTAAAAATAACATTTTTTTTAGCATTATGACGTCAGTCTTTTAACCATCTCATTTAGTGATTTCTTATTTTAAATTATTTAAATATCGTCTGAATTATTTTCATATGCTTATCACTGAACTTAGATATTACGTAAATAATTTTCTTTTATATTTGGCTTAAATAATAGATTAGGTACATATGAGATAATTTTAAATTTAATCATCGATTATTTTTTGTTGCAATGAAAATTTTATCACTAGTATTAACAATAAATTCTATGTACTTCCATGGTGTAGTGGAAATGATAGTTTCGTTTTATTACTTCCATTAATTACTATGGCAAAAAAATTGGGAAGAACTTAACGATAATTTTGACATAGCTAAGAAACCTTTGAATTATCTTTCTAAATGAATTCAACGTGATTCTAAACTGCATTCACAGTATCGGGAGACTTTAGAGGAGTATGAGGATAAACAAATTATTGAGCTTGTATCAGATAATTCTCAGCCAAAAAACAAACCATTTTTTTTATCTCCTTTATAAGGTATCACTGAACTTAGATATTACGTAAATAATTTTCTTTTATATTTGGCTTAAATAATAGATTAGGTACATATGAGATAATTTTAAATTTAATCATCGATTATTTTTTGTTGCAATGAAAATTTTATCAGTTGTAATAACAATAAATTCTATCTACCTCCAGGGTGTAGTGGAAATGATAGTTTCGTTCCTTTACTTCCATTAATTACTATGGCAAAAAAATTGGGAAGAACTTAACGATAATTTTGACATAGCTAAGAAACCTTTGAATTATGTTTCTAAATGAATTCAACGTGATTCTAAACTGCATTCACATTATCGGGAGACTTTAGAGGAGTATGAAGATAAACACATTATTGAGCTTGTATCAGATAATTCTCAGCCAAAAAACAAACAATTTTTTATCTGTCTAATAGGGTACTTTACAATTCTGTGAAATTAAAAATTTTACTGATACCGTCATATGACGGGTTATATTTTAGTGCAAGGATGGGCAAACTAGGGCCCGTCGGAAGGTTTTATCCGTCCCGCGGATAGAATTTTAAGTTACTGGTCCGAGGCAAATTAAAAGAAATATATATTTATACATTATATATCCATCTTCTTTTCCACTTTGCTTAAATATTATATCATAAATTTATTATCTCACTTCCAGAAGATCAGAGGTATATTTACTTCATATATGTAAACAAGTGTTTTCAACTTTGAACCTTAGAAAGAATAATTTCGGAAGTAGACTGACAGATGAGCATTTAGCATCGTTCCTTAAAATCAGTACATCTCACTTCGAACCTCAGTATAAGGAACTTTTAAAAATGAAATCGCAATTTCATTCATCTCATTAACGTATTTAAACCGTTAGGTACTTGTATATTGTTTTTAAAATTTTAGAAAAATTTATCTTGGCCCGTCAAACTTATTTTCTTTCGAATTTTGGCCCACGGCCGAAAAAGTTTGTTCATCCTTGGGTTATACTCTAGTGCTGTAGAATATTTACTTTTCCATTTTTGAAGTGCCAGGCGACTCGAAAATAAGATGAGCTGTTTTTTTGTAAAATAAAATAAATTTTGAAATCAGGAAATAAGATTTTAATGCTTGAACGTAAGAATTTCATTTTTCAGTATAAATGGACTAAGCAATGTTTTTTCTAGGATATTTCTGTTGCTTCGTGGCTAATAATGAGGAGCTCCTGGGAATGGATCGATGTCGCTTCCATGCTGATCTTCTGCACGAACATCCCGTTCATCTGTTCTCGCACTTTCACCATGGGCTACCTGACGGGATCGGAGAGGCTCCCTGGTAACAAAGACTACCGCCGTCCCGGGCTGACGATATCGGGCGCTATTAGCCTAGCTGTGGATGAGATCAACGAGCAGCGACCGCTGGCGCACGGCCATAGACTCAACTTCACTGTCGCCGAGACCTATGGAGACGAGGAGAGGAGTATCTATCAGGTGGCTGTCCTATGGACTCAGAAAGTGTCGGTTTACATTGGGCCCCAAGAGACTTGCGTTCACGAAGCGAAGATGGCGGCTGGATTTAACCTTCCCATGATTTCATACGTGAGTACACTGTTATCTTCTTACTGTAATCCTACATTAATCCTATAACAGGGCGTTCTTTCACAGCGAAACCACCTATTAATACTTTATTCTCTTTTTAAAAACATCTGAAAGATTTGTTTTCGATTTTCTGTGTTATTAACTCTTTGATGTAGTAATATATGATAAAATTTTGCATAATTTATTTTTCCCTTTGAAATATATTAGTTTAAAATTGCTTTACTTGAAAAATCTCGAATTTGATTTTTCTCCTTATGACTTCAAATAAAAACACCTACCTAAAAGAACAATGAAAAATTGTGTAGTTATCTATTTGTTACATCATTTTGATGATAATTATACATTGTTCTTCCAATATAATTAATTTTAAAAAACTTATTTTCATGCTATAAAAGGAAAAGTTTTCACAATTATCCCACATCCCCCCCCAAAAAATATCCCACCTCCAAGGGAATGTGAAATTTGTTTTCATATGGTTCCTATTTATAAACTTCACAGACAACGTTTATAACCTAATTCCGTTAAATCTAAAAGAATTTTTAATCGTGACCTTTAAAGGGTTAATAACTTATATTAATCACTTCTTACATTAATCAGACCATTTTAGATTACCCTTTAAGACAGACTCGAGATGTCATAGTGTCGTTTAGCTCTAGTTTAAAATTAGGTATTTAACCCGTGAACAAATGTATAGTGGTTGTTTATTTCTTTTAGTCACAAAGACTAAATATTATTTGAGTTGCGTTGTGTAGATATTTTAAGTTTAATTTCAACCACAGGCTCTGAGAGACTACAGACTTAAAATAAAAATAATTTAATACGCTAAATTAAGAACGACTGAAAACAGTTTTAAAGTAAAAAAGTCAATTATTACTATTATATATATATATATACACTATTAATATACAAGATTTAGATTAAGTATCATACGATTTACTTTTTAATATAATCAATATAGGTGCCACACCAATTAAGATATGATAATAATAACTTCCAATCACTTAGCTAACTCTATGTGTATAGGAGAGAGGACCCAATCTCAATTTCAAATATGTATAATAATGCGTACCTTTGTGGATCTTTTGGGTGTGCCAAGGCTGTACTCTGGGAAACTCTTGTAGATACCTTTCGATTGACGTGATGATAATGTGGACTCCGTATCACCGCTGGTATGGGGGTTTCTAATATAACTCGGGGTGATACTGAAAAACGGATGAGCTGGAAACTTCTGGTCGTTGAGAGATATCGAGGTGTTAATTGGGCTTAACTCTTTTGATCCCCGTACTCTGTCCTCGAGTCTTGAACACTGACAGTCAGACTTGTTCCCTCGACTCGACTGCTCTGCTCCCTTCGTTTCGACTCCACTCTCGAACCTCTCCCATCTTTCTAGACTTTTCTTCGTCCAATCGGGATAAATGTAAAAATTTCATTGGTCTTCTTAACCCCTCTAATGTAGACATCTTTGCGTGTACTCTCGATTCGAGGTGGCAATGCTGACTTCAGTCCCACCACTGGTTTGGGGCCTTCTAAATAATTGGGGGATTCTGTGAAGCTGCGGATTGGTCCCCGAATTCTTGCTCCAATCAACAGAGCTTTACATAATCATTGGTCGTCCTTTCCTGGCCTTTAAACCGCAAACACTGGATAAACCTTGGCCCTTCAAATTGGGCACTGACCCTTAGGGACTCATAAATAACTCCACAAAGGTACATTCTTATTTAGTGTCATGTACAGGATTATAATCTGGAACTGAGATCAGAACCCCGCCCTAGACTACCGCACAAGACAAAAAAAAAAACGTTGAAATAATTTTTATTGTCCTCTCCCCTTTACAAAAGATGTGATAAGGTCAGATTTAGATCCCAAGCATTTTACTTCTCGAATTAATTAATCAATTATATTATTGACCTAAATCGCCTCATCACACATAGAAGTCATCTTGTAGGGCTAAAATTCCTGGGTGATAGCTTCCATTCCATCCTAAAAGACACACTCCATACCCAGAGAACATAAAAGTTTAAAGAACGTAAAAGTCAACATTGTTCCCGCTGGTCTACATGCGCCTACTTAATTAATAACTTCTGCCGCAGCATAGTGTTTCCTGAATGCCTATCTAGGAGATCGACAGTTGAGCATTAGGAACAAAACGATAAGCAAAAATCTCTCCTAATAAGGATGATTAAAATCGGCGGAATTCATCCCGAGCGCCTTACAACCGATAGGATTTCAACCGATTAAATGCCTTTATAAAATTTCAACTTGAACCAAAATTAATTAGTTGAACAATTCTTCCTATCGAGAAATATTTACATTTTTCACCGGAAAAAGAGTCACAAACTGAAATGGTTTCTTTTCAACACGTACAGGTTTATGCGTGTTAAGGCTTTTATATCATCCATATTTGGAATGGATTGTACAGACGAATGTGCTTACAAATTACTGTTAGACTTCTCAATTCTTTAAAATGCTAATTCAATTCATTGTTAACCCTTTAAAGGTCACTATTATAAATTCTTTGGGATTTAATGAAATTAGTTCATAAATGGTATCTATGAACTTTATAAATGTAAATGCATATTTTCTTTTTTACATTTTTTGAGGGGGGTGGAATTTAAGGGGTGGTTACAATACAAAATCCAACCTTTGTACGGAGTGAAAATGCTTTTTTTACAGGTTTAATTATGCTGCGGGAACATTATTATTATTTAAATGGGCATGATAAAGAAAAACTAACCAATTTACAGCCGAACGATGGTCATACAGTGCATCACTGCTTTTAGGTACTAGAATTCATGGGTTAAAATCCCACTGCAGGTATGGATGTTCGTAGCAATTCGGAATCGGCCTTAAGCTGTTGGTCTCGATCTTATTCACACTCGTGTTGAAAGATAGTAGACCGTACCAAATATAAACAATTTATAAGTACGGTTTGAATAGACATTTATTTGGGCTTATAAGTAAAAAAAATCCTATTACTGACTTTTCCAGGTAAAGTAAATTTAACCGCGTATATTTCAAATGAAGTATAGAGCTCTAGTATACTCCCTGTTGTGAGTTGGAAATGTCATAAACATAGAGAACCTAAAAGCCCATCCTATGCCTTTCAAATGCAGAGAAAGAATTTAACAGGTGGTTTCGCTCCAAAACCAGTGTCCGTTCAAGGGTTAAGTGTGTAAAGCTGTCTAAGTTTAACCTATATCAATTTGTGCTTTGGTTGCGTTGTCTTTGCCTTTATTTCTTTATTCTGGTTAACCCTTTAACGGACAGTGGTTTCGAAGCGAAACCACCTGTTAAATTCTTTCTCTGCTTTTGAAAGGTTTTTAAGGTCTTCTATGCATATTACATTTCCTACTCATAGCAAAAAGTATACAAGAGCTCCATATTTCATTTGAAATATACGTGGTTAACCCTTAATTTGACAAGATGTTTTTTCAAATATTTTTTAATTTCTGTTATTTTCCCATGTCTGTATAGACATTAGGATCTCTGTAAAATAAACAAAATATATAGCATTTGAGATAATTAAAGTCCGTTGTGGCAAACACTGACAATTATGATATATAGTAGTTATAAATATACATGACCGGTGTAAAGGCCAAAAATAGCCAAATTAAGGGTTAAACTTACTTTACCTGGAAAAGTCAATAATATGAATTTTTCACTTATAACCCCAATATAAAAATATCTATTTAAACAACACTTATAAATTGCTTGTTTGGTTTGGAGCGCTACGATCTACTCTTTTGCAACACGAGGGCTAATCAGACCCAGACCTAAGCTTAAAACCGATTCCAAACAGCTACGAACATCTATGCCTGCATTGGGATTTGAACACATGAATTCCGGTACCTAAAAGCAGCGCTCTACCATGCAGACATCGTTCGGCTGTAAATTGTTTCGTTTTTCTTTATTACTTCCTTTTTATGACAATCATTATTTCCATAGCATAATAAAACCTTTATAAAAATATTTTTACACTGTACAAGGGGTTGAGGTTTGCACTTTAAACCCCTCTCAAATTCCACCCTATCCCCCTCAAGAAGTATAAAAATATTATGCATTTATATTTATAGAGTTCATAGATATCATTTATTAACTAATTTCATTAACCCCTTCCCTGTTTTCCCGTACGCCGTACGGAAACAACTATTGGATCTTTACTGATTTGCCCGTACTGCGTACGGGCAATCTGATTTCTATTTCGCTTGCACTGTTTCGGCCGTATTTTTTTCAATTTTAGTAACAATTTATACGTATAGATTCATATAGATGTCCAGTAAATGATAGTTTACAGTTTATTGTATTTTCTACTCTGATTGTTTCAAAAGCTAGGTTTTTTTTCGCATGTTT
>CM063510.1:1473669-1491169 GCA_032207245.1 Pardosa pseudoannulata | reverse complement strand
CGTAAACCTAGTGTTAATAAACTAAAATTTCTTTACTTGCGTATTGTAATTGCTTATTGTGTTGACTCCAAATTTCCTAGAAAAGTATTTTATATGCTTTATCTTAACGATTTTTGAATATCTAAATTATGAAAATAAAAAATGAAAAATATCCAATCATTTAATAGCAATTCCACTGAAAAAGGAAAACGTCGACATTTTACATATAAACATTTTTATATTAAATAAATACGAATATGAATTAAAATTGAAGAATTTTCATCATAAAATTAATTGAGGTAGAAAATGAAAAATAATTTTGGTTTTAATGTAGGGAACAATAGCAAATTGTCAGATAATTTAAAAAATGTGGGAGTCATTAACATTTTAATTGAAAAAACTTAGCTTTTAAGGCTTAGTATTATACAATATTCATAATATATTTTCAGTGTTATTAGAAAGTTGGGTTTCGATAATTTTTGAAATTCCATACATTAAATATATTATTAAGGTACTTCATATTAAATAAGATGCTATTATTGTTCATTGTAAAATTCATCGTTCGTTTATTTGATTAGATAAATAACAATTATATAATTAAATGTTTATTTTGTAATATGATTTTAAACGAGATTTGTGTTTGATGATTAATTAAAAGTGTTATCAATAACATTAATTGGAGGAGGTTTGAATTATTAAGACAATATTTATTATACTTGCAGCTGAAAGTTAATAATTACTGAATAGTTTCTCATATTTAATTGAAAATGAACTTTCATAACAACAATGTGGGTGGCGGAAGTATATGTTTCCGTTTTTTCATAAATATTTAAATATCACAAATAGTTTTCGTTTATTCTAATCTTGAATGAGTATACGTGCCTAAAGATATAATATTTGGGTAGAAAAACAGGGATAGCGTAAAAGATCAGTTTCATTAAGAAATAGAAGAGTTTCCTTAATAAATGCAAATAGGAAAAGTTTGAAAGTTTTATTTATATAAGGGATATAAATTCGTTCCGAAAATGCGGTACTTGGCAATCACGTAATGATCGTAATTGTACAATGGAAAATATTTGCATGGAATAACTGCAAAAATTATTTACTACTACTATTATCATTTAAATGTATAATTAATTCTCTGGGGAAATTTATTAAAAGGTAATTAATAATAATCCCATAACTTTGAATATCATGGATGAATGAATTATGTTATAAAACTGTTTAATAAGGTTTAATAAACTTCTTAATTTTAAGTTTTGTATTGAAGGGAAATCTCTTGTGCATAATCTGATCCTCTTCTCTGCTAGCCAGCTTTTTTGATTTCTGTTGCTAAGTATACTTTTAAAGAAATTATATATATATATATATATATATATATATATATATATATATATATATATATATATGTATATATATATATGTATATATATATATATGTATATATATATGTATATATATATATATATATGTATATATATATATATATATATATATATATATATATATATATATATATATATGTATATATATATATATATATATATATATATGTATATATATATATATATATATATATATATATATGTATATATATATGTATATATATATATATATATATATATATATATATATATATATATATATATATATATATGTATATATATGTATATATATATATTATATGTATATATATATATATGTATATATATATATATATATATATATATATATATATATATATATATATATATATATATATAATATATATATAATATATATATATATATATATATATATATATATATATATATATATATATATATATATATATATATATATATATATATATATATATATATATATATATATATATATATATATATATATATATATATATATATATATATATATATAGTTATAGTCCAGCTGTAGTCCTTAGAAGTAATATGAAGAGTAAAGACAGTCCAGTAATTAAGTTAAGACTCTACCCCCCCCCAAAAAAAAAAGGATCAAAATATAGGAATTTTTTTTATTACCTCGAACTATAGGTCTAAATTTTCAGCACATGCGTAAATGTTTGAAATTTGTGTCTAATATATGTAATATTTCAAAAGTTATTTACATTTTTTATAAAATCAGAAATTTAAAGGTGTAGTTATCCTTTTAATATAGGATTGGAATTTTTGTACTTGCCGACTTAATTCTTAAACTATTTAATTTTATTTGCTCAATGAAGTTGAGGTGAAATTTGATGGTTATATATGACTTTCTTCTACTATGTATACGTGGAAACGCTAGTTTTGTACAAGATGCAGATTTTTTTAAAATGGCTTCTCCCCTAAATTTGTTATTTTAAATTTCCAACAATCAAAAGACTTTTACTGTACTTAAAATAAGAGTTTAAATTTTTTTTATACAGAGTTCCGTAATATAAAATAAAAATATGCATTGAATTAAAAATAACATTTGCTACTAATGTTTATAAAAAATCTGTCAGATCTTTTTTTACTGTTCAATGGCATGTTTTTAAATTGCATAAAATTAATTTTACTGCTTTAAATGTTTCTTACATGCTTTATTTTTATATGGTTATTACAAATCTGTAGTTACTTTGTATATTGTCTCACTTATGGAATCGTTTTTTAACAAATGAAAATTTAAGTGACTTTTTCACCTTGTTTCTTTTCAACTTCTATATGCATTTAATCTGCTAACACATTTTTTTAAATTTAAAATTCAAGTGTAAAATTTTTATACAGGTTTTCTACCATGTATAGAAAAAACTTTGCATGAAATTAGTAGTAAATTGCTTATTTTTCTTTTTATATACAAATATGTAGAAGAAACTTCCAAATTTCATTGTTCTCACTATCCGTTTTAGTAAAATATTTTATTCAGTAGTATATTTTTAAATAATATAAAACATATATACCAAATTAAAAATGAAATTTATCTATCATGGAGAAAACTTTTGAAATATATTTATCAGAAAATAAATTATGTAATATTGCAGTTAAATAACTGTTTCATTCTGTAAATTAAAGGTGCTTGTTCCTTTAAAGTATAAAAAATTTTTTTAAAACTGCTAAGAAATTGAAAATTAAAAAAATATTTATAATATTTTAAAATAAATTACATCGCTTCTTTTAATGTAATTGAGATTCACAGAAAATTATAATTAGCTTCTATTTGGTATAAAAAAATTAGCTTCTAATTTACAAATTTTAAAAGTTATTTGGCGGGTAAAAAGATTTCTGTTTTTTTTTCACTTGTTTAGATTCATTTGTTGAGTTTTTATTTTGTGTTTTTTTAAGTATTACTTCTTATAGAAAGATTAAATAATTTTTTTATATAAAATAATTCTCTTATTAATAGAATTTTTTAAATTTTAAATATTTGAGAATTTGTTTCATATATATTAAAAAATAGGTTTTTACGATGAAACCTTGTCAGCTAGAAAGGTACTATGTCTCCTTTATCTGCATATATTTAACAATTTTCCACTAGAAAAAATTCACCCTTTAAAGCATAATTTGTAGACGCAGCTATGCTTAAAATTGAATATTTAAAATGCCATCAAAGAATAATTATAGATATACTTTTCTATGATAAAAAAGTAAAACTTCATTTAAATTACCTACTTAAATGAAGTTTTTTTTCAAATACATATTTATATTCTTTTAAGTTATACAAGAGATTTAAAATGTTTTAAAAGGCTTATTTTACCATCACAAAAGAAAAGACTATTTCATATATTGTATTTTATTATCATTCTGTCAGTCAGCAAAAATATTATCAGCTCTTGAATTACCTTGTATTTGTTTATATTTTCCTTTACAAGTTTCGCAAGATAAAGTTTTTTGCGACACCTTAATCGTATAAAGCTTTATTAAGCATAAAATTCTTAAGCTCCAATTGTGTAATAAGCCCATTGTGTTTTATGTAAAAAACTGTTATAAAGGTTAAAAAACTATTATCGTTTAGATTTTTGTTTTTGTTTTATGGTTTAAAACTCTTTTTTTTGTTAATTTTTGTAATATTTTTAGCAGTTTGGGAATAATTTAATGTTTTAATATTAATGTTTTGCTATTGTGTTGTAACTATTTTAAACTTGGTTCATTTTTTTAAACTTTTAATGCAACAGTCATTCTTGTCAAGAAATAAATTTGTAGAAGATATAGAAAATTTCACAGATCAGTTTATTTTATCTTAAGGCACTTGAAATTGTTTTGTAACTTTTTTTGTTAATTTTTGTAATATTTTTATGAGTTTGGGAATAATTTACTGTTTGAATATTAATGTTTTGCTATTGTGTTGTAAATATTTTAAACTTGGTTCATATTTTGGAACTTTTAAAGCAACAAACATTCTTGTCAAGAAATAAATTTGTAGAAGATTGAGAAAATTTCACAGATCAGTTTATTTTATCTTTAGGCACTTGAAATTGTTTTGTAACTTTTTAACAAGAACTATACTTTAATGAAGGAAAGCGCTATTGTTAAAGAGTTTGAACAATGAAACTGAAATTTCTTTAGATGATATTTTTTATATTCTACTTGTTGAGCAAAGCTCTTAATGAGTTAGCAATTATTCTAGAAGTCTGAACAGGTTCTCTGTAATTATCATTTTATTAAAGCTTAAAATAATCACTGACAGACTTGCCAATTTTGGTGTCATTCATTTTGAAATATTAAAGAACTTCATTTTGTGCAAAATATAGAAAATAATGTTAAGACTTCCTTTTATTTTAAGGGTTGTATACAATCTAAAGGATTTTTGATGCATGCTGAAAGTTGACCTGTTTTTACCGATACTGAGCATTTATTAAAATCAGACAAATATTGTGATATATTTAAGGAATGTTTCAACAATTGTAAATTTAGGAAATTATCCTTCTTAATTGGTTACAATAAAAACAAATACGTGAAGAAATTTAAAACTGCATATTATATTATATTTAAACTTTACCAAAATTAATGATTGAGAAATTTTGGGGAGAGCCCAAGCAATGGAATGAATTTTGGAATAGTTTCGAAAGTTCGATAGATAAAATAGAAACGCTCTCAAAAATACGAAAATTTGCATATTTGAAAACGTTATTAAAGGGACAAGATTCAAATGTTGTTTCAAATGTTGGTTTTCAATTAAGGTATCCGTCTACGTTAAAAGCGTCAATTTTTGCCAAAAATCATAATTTTTTATATTTCTCTATTGTAAAATTTCAACTTTTAGGCTTCTAAATCTGTTTTTGTTTTGTCTTTCCGGCATTTTAAAGAAAAGTTACAGCTGTTTAAACATCAATGATAGCTGTCAAAACAAAACAGAAGTAGCGACTTCGGAACCGGAAGTTGTGAATTTTTTAGAAGCATATTTTTTTGACAAAACTTTTTAAATTTTCATGAAGATTAGTTTAAACATTTTTCTAGTATTTTTAATAATTAGTAACTTGGCAGTTAGAAAGTTTTGAAGCAAGAAAGTATGGGAAATTTTAAACATGTATTTTAATTTTTTAATAGTTAAAGTTGCTTACATAAACTTCAAATGAGTTTTTCTCAGAACCGTATTTTTGTATAAAATACCGTTATATATACCATAAACTATACCATACCATAAACTATACCATAAAATGTTGAAACTTGAATATGTGATTTCTCAAAAAGTTCTTAAAATATGTTGTTGAAAATTATTATGAATGCTTTTGATAGTATTTACTAGTGAAAGACCTGAAAGCTTTAAATTTGGATACTTTTTAATGATGTTACACTCATAGTTAGATATAAAGGTAATGAAAATTCGATAAAAATTCAATGTGTATGATTTTGAAGGACCAATATTTTATACCAAATGTAAATTAAGCAAAAATTTTTGGAGATTCACTAGTCCAGTGTATAAGAAATGTGTTGCATGAAAAATTTTTAAAATAATTTAATTTATTAAAAAATTAGAGCTTTTGAAAAAAACCCGATTTTTTTACTAAATGTTCTTCATTTACTAGAAATTTTATAAAAATTTCTCCAGTAATAATTTTTTTAATGCAATTCTCTATGATAATACAAAAAATGAATCTAAAAATATAAAAAAATGAACCAGTTTCTACGTTTAAAGAAAAAAGTTCTCCGAACGTACACGAATACCTTAACAGAAATTAATTATGATAGTTGTGTGGCATCACTAAAAGATAGATATGGTCGAAAAGACTGCATAATAAATTCATTTATGAATAAAATTCTCAATTCAGAATCTGTTAAAAATTCTGCAAACTTAAAGTCTTTACGTAGAGTGTATGTTAAATTAGAGATTTCGATTCGTAATTTGGAAGTTTTAGAGGAAACTTCTGGCTGATATGGACGTTTACTAATTCCAATATTATTAAAATTGATTTCGGAAGATTTAGTTTTGGATATTTTTTCATGTTTGTACATAGTTGTTTAACTGTAGCACGAATAAATATTAATTATACTATTTATTATTTTTTAATCCCTAACTAGTTATAATTTAATTTGAATTCTACGTTTCTTCAAATTTGCAGGAATTTTCGAACTTTTTATATTGACCTCTTGTTTTATGAATCGAGTTACGATTGTGTGTGCAACTTTCAATGAAAGCTTTTCTCATGCGTCGTGACCAGAAGCAGTTTCATCACTACCTAAATTTTGCAGACTTTTTTTACAGGACAAACTGCAATGCTACCTTCAGATATATCCAAATCGGCATCTGTTTCAGTTTCTAAAGTGTAATCAGGACACTTTCCATCACCGTTATTAGTATCAATTTTCCTTTCTGCCATTAGGTTAAATTTTTAGATTTTTTAAAGAATTTTGTAAGCTCCAACAGTTAATTATTTATTGCATGTAATATAATACTCTATTGCAATTACGCCTAAGAATAAACGACCAACTCTTATATTGCAACTGTAACAAACAATAAAGCAAAAACAAAAACATTATCGCCTAAAAACAATAAGATGTCTGATACAAGCTTTTCACTTTTGGCCAGAAAGAATCATCACGTGTGTGATACGAGGTTCTCATTTTAGGCACAGCAGTGCGATCACGTCTCCCATACGATATTTTAAGGCAAAGGGTTAAATACATTTCTGGTTCCATTATTCCTTTTACAGAATGTAATTTGATAGCCCATTTAGTTTAAGGGGACACATCACCTTTAAGTAATTTCAAAATGAGGAATTTTTATTATTTTTCTATTTGCCATAACTTTTTTTCTTATTATGGAAATTACTTGGAAATTTTAACATTTGTTCTCTGAATCTAGTTTATTATTTTTCTGTATTTACTTTGTTTCTGGTAAATAAGAACTTTTTATATAATAAAATAAAAGTGCTTGATTTGAAAATTTTGAAGTCACACTGCGCGCAGTCTTACAGCAACACAAACTATATTTTAGCAATAATTTTTGAATTTTTATAAACAAGAAACATTAGGTATTATTCTATACCTATTTAAAATTTAAAAGTTATCAGAAATTTGACACCAAAAGAATAAATTTTCAAAAAACCTAAAATAACGTTGAAAAATTAAATTTGAAATACAATAAATACGAAATAACATAAAAAAAACTTTAAAAAAAGTAGGTGGAGTTTTATTGTAGTACTATAATGTACGTACCTTGACAATTATAGATCCATACCTGCAGTGGTTTTCTTTTTAGCGTGCGCGCAAGTTTGAAAAACATCATTTTGAGTAAAATGCATTTAAAGTTAAAACTTTAGATATTTTCATCATATTTCCATTAAAACATTTGATAAAAAGGATTAAAATTCGAAAGGGTTGTAATTCGAATATTTCAATGGGGTTTGTTTTAAACGATTTAGAAAATTAAAAAGAATCTAAATATGCAAAAAACAAAAAATTCGATTTTTTGAAGGTGTAAAAGTGATGTGTCCCCTTAAATTGCAATTTATACTTATATATTTTACTGTGAGATGACCTGGGAATTTCGTTGTTAGCACAGGTGTTCGTAAGTGTCTGCAATCACCTTTTTACAGTAGATCTCAGTTTTATTTGCTGTATCGTAGCAAGTTGAACCATTGCGTTTTAAACCAAACCTATTATTGATTTTTCATCTCAAAATAACCTTTAGTGAAGATTTTATGAGAGTTAATTTAACAATGATAAGAAACATTTATTGAAGAGAAAACGATGTTTCCTCAGTAATACCCCGCGTAAGATTTTATCATCCAAATATATGGGATATAAGAGTTGATCACATGACCTGATATGTCTGTCATAATCTGACAATCTTATAATTTTTAAAATACGTCTCATGTTTTAAACTGATTTATCATACGGGCTGTAATATAGCATATAATACTTCCAAATTATCTTGCATTAATTGTTCTACAATATTTCATTATAATTTACTCAGACAGTTTATTTCATCACCTTATAAATAAAAGTCATTGTATGTATGTATGTATGTATGTATGTATGTATGTATGTATGTTCCACATCTCCTCCTAAACTAATGGTTCGATTCTAAAAGAAATTTGTATAAATATTCTTTATATCACTGCGGAAAATACTGTCAACTTTAAAACGTTCAAAATCCATCCCTTCCACCCTTTTCGATCGATTTATGCCATTATTTCAATCGCTATTTTCCCCGGTTAAGAGCAGGCGATTAAATATATCAATTTATCACATTATACATATGTTGAAATAAAATTTTTCTAGCATTAAAATGTCATTCCTTTAACCAACTCATTTAATAATTTTTAATTTTAAACTTTTTAAACATCGTCTGCGCAAATTTCATCCATTTTATCTCTGAATTTAGATATCGTGATTAATTTTCTTTTATATTTGGCTTAAATAATAGAGTACATTAATGTTGTTCAAACGTAGAATATTATTCAAATAAGAATTAGCGGTACAAATAAATTTATCAGTGTTTTTCTTTTTTTTTAACATAGCACAATTGGACAACAAACAGTACTTATAGTTCGTGGTCCAGGTGGGTTATGTTCACAAAACAAAATACAGGTTTTTTTAATAGATCTGCTAAATTGAACCACAATGTTAAATCGCGTTCTTCTGTATTAGAGATGCTAATGTTGCCAATCAACGTCAGATAAAAGTACATAAATGTTATTTTTAAATTAAACGGCTTGCAAAATGTATATAACAGATATTTCTTGATCCCACAAGCTAAATTTAAGAGAAGAATAAACTGTTGTATGCTTTTAACTATGACTAACAATAAGGTAAAATAATATTGAAAAAAGAAATCACACTAAATGCATTATAGGTAGATTAATAAAGCAGGCAACAAACTGCTTATATGGAAGTTTAGTGGGCATAACAAGTTTTTTGTAACATATATCAAATTTTCGTACTTTTGAGCAGAAAACGCTATTATATCTTATTGAAGCATAACACAGGTGTAATGCAAATTAATGTATCATGAGAATTGAATATGACTATATTATACATATAATAGAAACAACTATATTTTTTTTTATTCTCCAATGACTTGAACTGCACAGTGTAGAATTTACTGATTAATAATTGAAAAGAAATGGATTTGTTTAAAAGTAATATATAAAGTTCCCTGTAGCGAAGCACAGGCACATTTGCTAGTCCCCTATATAATAATAGCCTAAGTTATCTGTACGTCTGTCCACGATTTTATAAAGCGGTTGGACCTGGAATGGATAGAGGCATCCATAGTTAGCAAAATTCAAAGAGAGTAATGTTTACCTTCTCCCAAACTATAGATCCGATTCTAAAATAAATTGGTATAAATAGGCTTCATATCACAGCGAAAAATACTGCCTTCTTTAAAATGTTCGAAACCCACCCCTTCCCCTCTTTTTGAGCTTTTAATGCCATTATTTTAACTCCTATTTTCCCCGGTTAAGAGCAGACGATTAAATTTATCAATTTATCACACGCCAATAGGTAAAAATAACATTTTTTCAAGCATTATGACGTCATTCCTTTAACTATGTCATTGAATCATTTCTTATTTTAAATTATTTAAATTATGAATTATTTTCATACGTTTTATCATTGAACTTAGATATGACGTAAATAATTTTCTTTTATATTTGGCTTAAATAATAGATTAGGCACATATGTGATAATTTTAAATTGAATCATCGATTATCTTTTGTTGCAATGAAAATTTTATCACCGGTATTAACAACAAAGACTAAGAGTCTATTTCATAGACTAATATATATCTAACGTTTAATTTATATATCTTTGAAAATTAAAAAATTTTGCTCGTTTTTGCGTTTGTTTTTTATACATAACCACAGGGTTTGTGATCCATTCGCTAAATTTGGCCATCATTCATATATACAGCCAAATAATGACTGTCAATATTAAAACCTATGCTGTCCATCCTATCAAGTAATATGACAAGATAAATTAAAGGTGGCAACTAACATGCGGTCAATAAAGATAAACAAATTATTCAGCATGTACAAGATAATTTTCAGCCAAAAAACAAACCATTGTTTGACTTGCCTCATTAGGTACTTAACATTTTTTTTAAATTAAAAATTTTACTGATCCCGTCATATGACGGGCTGTATGCTAGTGATTATATAAAAGTTGAAACGATTCGTAAATGTTTTTCGCATTTTTGTATAGTTTTATTAATTATTTAAAGTCTCTAGATCTACCAAAACATATATGCTTTCAGAAAACACAGAGACTCCTTTGAAAGGTTATGAAAACCTCTAAACGCCTTACAGTTGTTACAGTCTGGATTTATCTTGAATTGTTAATGCGGAATACAAGAAATCTGAAATTTAAAAGACTTTAAAAAAGGATACATTTATAATTTCCTCGGGATGTTACGTAAATAGTTAAAAGCGTCGCATTTTAAATTAGCTTTACATATTTAGTAGGAAAGACGTTATGAATATGTGACTACGTTAGAATGTATGCTCTTTCTAATATATTAATCATTGATAAACCTTCATTTGAGGTGTTAACTATACAGACTGGAGCATAATTTAGTACCGTTATTATCTGGCTGACGCAAGGAATCTACGTAAGCGCTATGAACAAATAAATATAACTCCATTACACTAGGGTTAAATTAATTTTTCACGCATAGTGGATTGTCTAATTCGCTCTAGTACGCTACACAAATTTTAATAAAGCCCAGAAATGTATTCCAGTCACAATAAAATCAAAAATGATTCTGTTAAGAGGAATTTTAAAAGAAAGAGTTTCTATTCTTATCATACAATGATATGAATAATGTAGTCTTTGAAAATCTTTACACTTTAAAAGCATTTGAAGTTACTTTAATTCTTTGAGAGTAATTTAAAAATCTCTCTCAGATTAATTGCCGTTTCAAGATTGAAATTTTTAAGCTAGATAATTAGAGGAATGTTTATGGTTATTTAGCTTTATAACACTAATATTTATTTATGCGTTTCAAACATACTTGGAATATTTCCTTACATGTTGTGTTAAGGATTAATTTGTTCTTTTGTTATGGTATACATTGTTTATTTTGATGCAATTATTTTGCACAGATTCATGCATTTTATTATTCAAAAATAGGGACATTTGAAAGTCGAAGTAATAGAGTTTGTTGATTTATTTTCTACCATTTCTTTTTCTAGGACTCTTTTATTAGCTAATATTCGTCTTGAATCGTAATATCTTTTTAACAAACTACTGTCCTGAATATGAAAATAGCTTATGAAAATCTTAACTAAGGTTTTGTCAAGACATAATTAAAAAGTGTAAATGATAGAAAAGTAACTAAGGTTAAGAAGCTAGATAAGAAGACATATCTCTCACTCAGATGAATATAAAAGTTAAACATCTTTTGAAATACAGTGGGCTCCGGCTAATGTGATCGCGGTTAATGTTATCAATCACTTATTGTTATCGAAATCACTTGGTCCTGATTTTCTCTATTCATTTGTATGTTAAAATTATCGCTTAATGTGATCGTTACATCGGTTAATGGGATCAGTTTTCGAACCTCATTTTAACCCTCTAGGCCAAGGGTAGGCAACTCGGCGCCCCCGATCGATTTTTAATGCGCCCTCGCTGGACTAATGTAAATGTATGATAGCCAGAGCGATTTACTTACTCTTGTCAAACGGCTATATACAGCAAGTAGTCAGTTGAGTTTAGGATTGTACATAGATTAGCAGTTTGCTACCCTTGAGCGTATCTAATTTGCGTATTTTTTGTTAGTGTGTGATCGTATTTCGAATAGACCACGCGTAGACCGTGCATTTAAAACTACCAAGTAATCCGAAATAATTCTTTTCTTTCAAAACCCTTCATGGATAAATGTAAAAGAAAAAGAACATATTATTTTAACGATGAATGGGAACATCTATATTGTTTCGTTGATTACAAAGGGAAGTGCATTTGTTTGTTGTGTAATAATAGTGCTGCGATTCCCAAGAAAAGTAATATTGAACGACATTTTAAGACCGTTCATACCAATTTTGATAGTAACTATCCAATGAACTCTGAAATTAGAAGAAAAAAAAATTTCTTTAAAATCTTCAATAACTAACCAGCAAAGTAATGAAAATAAGTATCCTATTTTAAGGAAATGTGCGCTAAAAATTTATTCATATTGTGCAACAACATACAATTGCGAGTCTTTGTTCTCAAATATGAAATATTTGAAATCAAAATACCGAACAAAGCTTAATGACTCACATTTAGATAATTGTTTAAGGACCGGGAACTCTAAATATATCCCCAATTATAAGAAATTATCTGAAAATATGGACACCCAAGTTTCACACTGAATTATATGTATAATTATGTATGACACCAACAAAATAAAGTTATAAAAAAATCTGTTTTTTATGCCTATTTATACCTGTTGATTATC
This sequence comes from Pardosa pseudoannulata, assembly GCA_032207245.1. NCBI lineage: Eukaryota > Metazoa > Arthropoda > Arachnida > Araneae > Lycosidae > Pardosa > Pardosa pseudoannulata. The sequence goes on along the minus strand of CM063510.1, from coordinate 1,478,335 downwards.
TGTAAAATATGAGCCCTCGGTGATTTTCAAATTTAGTATTGCGCCCTTAAGGACAAACAGGTTGCCGACCCCTGCTCTAGGCGGTTTGCACGTACAATTCCACTAAACCAATGATGTCTTCAAAACGTACAATTTTCGACCTCCAAAAACGCTCCGAAAATGGATGTAATGTACATTTATGCCAGCGCTTTTCCCAATGGAGTTTTGAGGTAGGAGGGTCAGGTCGATTGTTTAGGAAACGCACTCCTCTTTGACTGACATTTATTGAGGGATCCACCCCCACCCTTTGAGGCACAAAGACGCTGATAGCTTTTTAAGGTTTTGTAAATTTCTATTTTAAAGTATTTCGTTTGTGGTAACAGATGTATCTCTAATTCCACCACTTGAATTTTTTGGATGACTTTCGTAAAAATATATAAACAAGTCTCTCAAAGAATATTTTTATTTGTACTTTTAGAATCCATTATTTGTTATGGGATGATCTTCGAGACTTGACGAGCTTTATGTGTATTAAAAATTGACAATCTATAATATCTATTTATATATCTATTTATAACCGGAAGTAAAGGGACAATAACAAGGATGTGTTCCCGTATTCCATTCTAGTCGACAAAGGATGAATAAAAAATCATAGAACGTTTTGGCCACTGACACAGTAAACATTTAGAGTATTTTTTTTTACATTTTTTCCTCGATGTATTCCAATCGGAGGGTTAATTGGCAAAGGAATAATCACAATATATTCAGAAAGAACCCATTATTTTTCTTCCCTTCGCTGTTGTTTGAATTTCCTGGGTGGGGATTACACGTTCCTGGAATTTTTCAAAAATATGAAGACCCTGCTGATGGTCAATGGTTGTCAGATAAGCAGAAGGCAATACATTATTAACTAAATTAAGAAGGAGCGTATGCACATTTTATGTCTTGTTCGCTGTGAAAATAATAATGTTACGTTGGCTTAGTATTTGAGAAAGAAATTAAAACTCATTAAGAAAAACATGAAAAATATGTCTTGATTAAATGATTTTATACAACAATAAATGCCTAAGGAATACAAATACTTGAATCAACTTATCATTTGTAGATCGAAGACTGCTCTCGAGTCGGCGTCGATCCTAAGAAAAATGGCGAAAATTTCTTTGCCAAGGGTTCTCCCCCTAAAACGTGGATGCCCACCGTTCACCTCTCATTCTTCTCGTAACAACCTTGTCAGCTCCAAAAAATTTTCCACTGTCCGCGGAGACAAAAAAAAAAAAAAAGAGTCCACTCCAGAACGGCGATGGGGGGGAGTCAAAATTCCCCAAACGGACACCTCTATTGGCTGGGAGAAGTCCGAAGTTGCTCTGCATTCAAACCGGTCCTGCCCCGGCATGTCCCCGAAGACCCATGTGGTGAACCGAATGTAACTTATTGTTACATTCGCTTACATGTAGCTTGTCGATGTGGAAGGTAGAGAGCGAAATGATTTAACATTAAAACAAAAAATCAAAATTTTAAATCGTTATGACAGGTTGATTATGATTACGAACAATTTATCAATGAGCTTCTTAGAAAAAATTTGATAATTTTTTTTAATTATGTATACAATTCTTATGTTTTAAAGGATAATATACAGTACATAAATATAAGGTGTGTTATTTCATTTTGTTTTGAAATTTAGTGAGTGTGAATTGAAAAGGGGGGGGGGTAAATTTATCTAATTTTGCATATGGTTTATTGTTATCAATCTTTTATTGTTATCAAAATCAGTGTCCCAAATTGATCACTTTAAGCGGAGTCCCCTGTATTAGATTAAAAATAATTTTCTAGATTACACAGAAAAAATATTTGTTGAGGATGATCCCTTTAAGTAAAGTTTAAGACACCTCATGAAAGATTTGAGTGTCTGAAGGGTTCAAAACTCATGTACATCATGAAAATCTAGAGAAATCTGACAGTATATTTAGAGGATAAATTTTATAATACATTTTAAGTTTTAGATATTTAGTTTTTATTTTCTTTAATAAATTTAAGTTTTTAGAAATAATATTTAGCTCTAGAAAAAGGCGAGCAAATGTTATTAATATTAAAAAGACTGGACAGCATTATTTTGATGGAAACGGATCATATCAAGAAACAATACTTTAATCTATTTTTATAAAAAATAGTTAAATATATTAGATCTAGAAATATTTTATAGTTAAAAATAGCAAGTTATTATATATTTTTATGCAGATATATAAAATCAAATTGAAAAAGCAGAGTTTTCAAGTTACTGTTTGAAGTGTAATAATGTGTTATTAGATAGAGGAAAAATAGAAAACAAAAGCTAATAGTTTATTTAACATTATCATTTGTTATTATTTTATTATTTTATTTTTGTAATAATTTTCTATTTGTCAAATTTTTTAGCTAATTTTCCTTCTTGCCTTCAATATGGCGGCATTCAGTTCTTTTTATACATTTTAATCACTTTGTCACCCTTTTTTTACAGCCGAATGTAAATATGCAAATATGTATATAAATTTTACGCCAAATTAGGGAAATCATATTATTTCAGACACCCAAGTACATAAAGAAAGATCGATATCGGACACCTTCTAAATGTTGATTTCTGTCTCTGTGGTGTTAAAAAAATGTAAAAGTAAAGAAGTGACAGTGTCGACACTATTATAATACAGATGTGAAAAGGCTCTTCCTTTGGACGTATTATATACTAAGATTGCTTTTTCATGAGTTTATCTATCTATCTATCTATCTATCTATCTATCTATATATATATATATATATATATATATATATATGTGTGTGTGTGTATATATATATATATGTATATATATTATATATATGCATGTATATATATATATACATATATATGTATTTATATTATATATATGCATGTATATATACATATATATATATGTAATATATTAAAATTATTTCACTTTGATATTTCCTTAAAAACCTGTTCTCCCCTATTCTAATTCCTTAAAACCTTTTTCCCAGCCTCTAAATGTCTTAATCAAAGTTGCGTTCTTGACTTAAAATTCTTTCGATCCATTTCTCAAAGCTTTCTACCTTATAGATGTAAATTTTCTGTTTATTCAACACGTTTCCCAACTGTCACTGGCAAATGGCTCTGTGTTTACCTGATGTTACACTTAAATTCGCTTAGTAAGTGGGAAAATTCTATCTGTCTTCGCTCTTGGGTGCACCTCTGTTCGAGCAGAATGATTTTTGTGTCTTGCCTTTGTCTGTCGTTGAGTAGTAAAGATGTCCTTTTTAGAAGCTCTGAAATAAAGTTTTAATTAGACTTGTGCCGTTCTCTTCAATGTGGCTAGACTGCACCGTTCGTATTACTGCTAACTGTTTAGCTTTCTCCTTGTCCAGTAGCCCGGGCAAGTAAAAACAATAGGGGATACTTAATTACTGTGACAGGCAGGTAATATAATTCTTGATTTACACATATATATCTATATATATATTTACTAACAATATATTTCATTATAAAACGTAAGTTTAAAATAAAAGCGTATGGAACATTTTGAAGTTAAAAACTATTTTTTGTTTAAGGAAAAAATGTTGTTTATTTAGTTAAATTTAAGTTTAAATGCATAAAATATTCATAAGAGTATTTCTAAAAATCTAAATTTTATTTAAAAAACACTCTTAATAAGATTATCAACTTTACATTTATTATGCGTGAATGCTTGAATCTTTTTACTTTTATACGTTAACAAGTAGTTGTCAATGTTACACTAAGCGGCAAAGAATTATCAAACATGAAACTTAATTAAAATATAATTGAAAGTTCTAAGCAAGCATAAAACCTATAAAGACTAAACGATAATCCTCCTTGGAATGAATTTTTAAAAGTTTTCAAGTTTTTTTGGCCCCTATGCAGTCATATTCATTCAGATTCATTTTAGATATCTTTATTATATTTTATATGTATGAACGCGTGGTTAAAATTTGACAGAAAAATGTAATCTTTTAAGTTCTTTTTAAACAAAAGAATAATGTTTAATATTTGTTAAAATTATACAGGATTTCTTTTTAAGTAGACTTGGTTTAAGTTTTTTAAATAAAAAAGTGTTTTATATGTATGTAATTTTCTTCAGATATCTATTAGTTAAGCAATTTATTACAGCTTATCAAATGTTGAACTTAAATCTGTTAAAACACAAAAAAACTTTTACATATGATAGTACTTACATATGATAGACTTTTACATATGATAAAACTTCCAATGGATCTTTAAAATAATTATTAATGTAATACAAACATTACGTTAATGAATATGAAAAATCTCTTCGGATGCACTTTTTCGTTCATATGAATCACTCTGGTGATCTTTAAAGTCACTTTTAAATTAAAATTTCTGTGAAAGCCTTAACTTTTAATAATGACTCGTATTATATTTATCATACTGAAAGCCTCAAGATAATTCTTTCGTTCCCAATGAATCTGAAAAGGCTTCTAAGTTTAATTAAAAAATAACACTTTAAAGCAAACTTTATAACCACATTTAATAAGGAAAAACGCATATTTGCATATTTTCTTTGAAAGGAGTTTTTTAACCCTTCGTTTTGCGTATTAATGTTTAAATATATATTTAAATTATATAATAATTTATATATATGTATGAAACAAGGCGAAATTAATCCGCCCGTTACACAAAATTAGC
>CM063510.1:1453669-1461169 GCA_032207245.1 Pardosa pseudoannulata | reverse complement strand
GCACGAGCGAATTTATAACATAGTCATTTTTTATAAAACATATGTTTACTCACATATGTGGCCCTATAACGGGATTGACAGTGTATCGAGGTAGCTTAAATTGGAATTTGACTGTATGTATATATATATATATATATATATATATATATACATACATATATACATAAATATATATATATATATATATATATGTGTGTGTGTGTGTATGTAATATAATAATATTAATACACCTAAAATATCTATCTAAAATTCTCACTTTACCCCTTCTCATTCTTTCATACCTAATTGTCAGCCATTAAATGCAGATTTATTTAAGGAAATGTTCAGTCTTCATAAAAGACTTACTGTTTTTATTTTAATTTAAAAATAATTCATAATAGTTGTTTCATTTTTATTATTTATTGTCTGTGGTTTCTGTTCTATCTGTTTGTATTTCAAAAGATGGCATCACCGGGTAACGGGTTTTATTGTTTTGTTTGTTTTTAGTATCCAAGGCTAGAGAGGATGGCTGTTGGCTTAGTGTTCATGTATAGTTTTGTTATACAGGGTGTCCCAAAATGTCGTTTAACATGTTGGTGTATCATATCACGATGAACAAGATTTACATACAAACTTTTGTCTGAAAATGCAAACTGCGACCGCTAGAGCGCTATGATCCCAAGTGTGGAGCAGGAGAAAAAAATGATATCGACAGTAGTATTAATATGAGTTTTACTACAGATGAGGATTACATCACAGCAAATGCTCAAAATCTTTTCCCTTCGCCACAATGCACATTTCACAACATCGGCGCATGCATTCATGAACCCTTTCAAATTGGCCAGAAGTGCCACGGACACGTGCTGCCGCTTCTGCGATCCTGGCGATAAGATCCATGTCCAATGTTACGGGTGTCTCGTACGCCATGGATTTCATGTGTCCCACAGGTAGAAATCCAGGGGCGTTAGGTTGGGGGATCGCGAAGGCCATGCCTCTACCGATCCAGCGATTAGGATATGTCCTATCGAGGTATTCTCGAACAGCGTAGCTAAAGTGGGCAGGCGGTCCATCATGCTGAAGCCAGATGTTTCGGACTGTAACGGCTGGAATGTCACCCATCAGATAAGGAAAAACTCTTCTAAGAAATCCGATAAAAAATGCGATAGGTATTTCCGTCTGGGCGTTCAAGTAGAAGGTAAGGACCAATCAACATGTCTCCAATAATACCAGCCCAAACGTTTACGGTAAAACGTTGTTGATGTGCATGGGCACGTGTACACCTTGGGTTTTCATGCGCCCATACGTGCATGTTGTGCAGATTCAGGACACCATCCTGTGTAAAGCAGGATTCATCAGAAAACAAAATCCAGAAAGGAAAATCTGTTTGTGCGACCCGCTGTTTCAAATACTACGTGAGAATGCAATGCGTTTGTGATAATCGTCAACGTATAATGCCTGTACTTTTTGAAAATGGTTGTAAGGGTGTTGCATGACCTCGTGCAGTATGCGCATTATGGTGGAACGACCTACACCCAAGACACGTTCGCTTGCTCAGAGACTGGTTTGCGGGTTCATGCAAATTAATGTAGCACGATTTCTTCTACGACGAGCGTGTGTGTTGTACGTTCTCGACCGATGTAGCTACGTACTTCGAAAGCTCCTGATTCACTCAATCTGCGGTGCAATTGTTCAAACAAAACATGACTTGGCTGACGGAAGAGCTCAAGGTACATCCGTACCGCGGCTGGTGCATTTTCGTCAATGCACCATATACATAATGCATGTCGGCCATTTCTGAGTTGCTAAACTCATTCATCCTTCTCCCTCAACGTCCAAGTCTGAAATGATTATTTTTCCCAATCTCCCGTTTTTCTGCAATTATCGTCCTCTAGCGGTCGCAGTTTGGCAGTTTGCTCTTTCGGACACAAGCTCCTATGTAAAACTTGTTCATCATGATATGACAGACCAGAATGGTAAGCTTGTAAACGATCTTTTGGGACACCCAGTTGTGTGCGTAATTCTATTCATGTTTTTTTTCATGTAATCCATTTCATATTCAGTATTCAACATGTGTTTTGAAACCTAACTCTAAATTCTAAATTAATTTTAAGTAACTTTAATTCTTCGTGATGGGTTTCATCATTAAAGACTTCTTTTATGGCTCATTTCGATTTTTAAGGTTTCTTCAAATCAAATTCAAAAGGATAAAATATAAAGGTGAGTAATTTCCTTATTCAATAATTGATTACCATTACTGCTGAAGTTTTATACTAATTAGTTGACTTAAAAGAAAACCAAAATCCAAGATTCATGGTTATTCAAATTAAATTCTTTCTATTCAATGCAGGAAATATTAGCTTAAATGATCAAAATTCATTTCTGACTGCCAATAAAGCTGAATAAACTCTTGTTCTCTTAAGTTCTCTTAAGTTAACTGCATGCACTCGTTGTTGGGGTTAAATTTGTGAAACAAGTGTATGTTTGTGAGCATTCGATACCAAATCTCTTGTCTTGTAAAGACGTCCATTTCTAGCGTAATAAAGTTAAGTTTCACAATATTTTATTCACAGTTTTTAAATGGAGCTACGACTGTAAATCACTTAGGTTATCTCATTGCCCAGAAAGCCCGAGTATTCCAAATAATAGACTCTAAGATGCTCATTGTAATCGGTGAGAATAATTTTGCCCCTATGCACTCACTCACACACACACACACACACACACACACACACACATATATATATATATACATATATATATATATATATATATATACATATACATATATATATATATATATACACACATATGTATATATATATACATATTTATATGTATAATTATACACGTATATATAAATAGATAAATAGATATAGATATATAAACATATTTTCATATTTTTATCTACCTAGCCGGGGTTAGTATGTATGCATAGATTATCTACGAGGCTCATCCAGAAAGTAAATTTCCCTATTTAAAAGAAAAAAAGAACTTTCAGGCACATAATTATTGGCAAGAAGTACAGCAATATTTCAGCTATTTTTTAACATAGCCACCACCAGAATTGAGACAATTGTCTTATTGTGGGATCAACTTTTGTGTCCCTCTGTCGTAGAATTCTGCCGCCTGTGAATGGAACAAGCTTGTGACAGACGTCTTCAGTTCTTCATCATTGCCAAAACACTCACCAAAAAACATTAATTTCTTGAGGTGAAAGAAAACGGGCAAATTGCTGGGAGCAAGATCAGGGCCATAGGGTGGATGATCAAACAACTTTCCGCCAAATTCCGTTCAAACAGCTGCTGTGCTTCGAGCCCTATGTGGCCGAGCATTGTCATGGAGGAGCACAACACCTGCAGTGAGCATTCCCCGCCTCTTGTTTTGAATGGCATGTCGCAATTTTCGCAGTGTTTCACAGTAACGGTCAACGTTTACTGTTTCACCACGTGAAAAGATGTCAATGAGCAGAATGCCCTTCCTGTTCCAGAACACCGTGCACATGTGTTTCCGTATCGACAACGTCTGTTTGAATTTGGTCCTGACCGGAGATCCACTATGACGTCAATGCATTGACTGCTGCTTGGTTTCCGGGGTGAAGTGCGAAATCCAAGTCTCATTGCCCGTGACGATCCTGTCGAGGAACTCGTCGCCGTCGTCGTCATACCGTAGCAGAAATGTTAGCGCTCTTTCCAGGCGTTGAATTTTGTGTTCGGGTGTCAGTTTCGGCGCATAAACCTGACACAGCTGACGATGAATTTCAATTGGCGCCATGTTTTGTGCATTCAAGATCCCCGACCAAACCTTGCAGGTGGCGGAAGAAGGAATTAGAGTTTCTATTTTCGAGCACTGCTACCACGCTACTGGCACGAGGCGGGAACTGTCCACCATATGATTGATACGTCATAGATCTGTTATGCATGCTCAATTGACACGACTAATTAGGATGCGCCTAGTATTTTGTATACACAACCATAGAATGTTTTCTGCACACACACATAAACTTATTTCAACACTGATTTTATTATAACACTGAAGATAAAAATTATTTATCGAACAATATTTAAACAACGTCTAGACATTACAATAATTTTTTTCTAGCTAATAAACATATCTTATAAAACTATCTTGCAATGCAAAGAATAAATTTTTTGCCATGTTATGAAAATACTTTGCTCCTTTAGAATGCATAAAAACATTTATGACTGAAACAAATATATATTTAATGAAAAATTATGTAATCGTTTAATAATTTTGTTCATTACACGCGTTTCATTGAAATTCTGAAAATGAGAAAAAAAAGTTCAAAAAAGGATTTCTTTTATTTGTTTTGGACTTTAAGGAGGCGTTGGATTTCACAAAGCGGTGTAAGAAATTGTTACCCAGAATTATGAAACTTTCATATATATATTTAAATATATTTACATAAATCGCATTAAAATGTGTTTACTTAAATCAGATAATTTTTTTTTTAAATTTCTTTTTAAAAGATATTTACCAATTGTAAAAGTGTCCTTAAAAAATAAATTTTCTTAATCTTCTTTTTTTTATTTTATTATTAATTTCGCTTTACTATTTGTTGTATTATTAAAGAAATCTTTTAAACCATTCAGGTTTTATTTCGTGATAGATTATATAATTAATTTTTAGAAAATATTTTCATGTTTGTAAATTTTTGGGAAAGTTTGGACTGTTTTACTTTTAATTATAATTTTACAATCTAAATGAATTTGAAATTTAAAATATACACAGTGATCCCTCGTTTTCCTCGGTTAATGGGGACCAGAACCTTCCACGAAAGCTAAAAAACCGTGAAGTAGGATCTGCCCCTACGAATTTTCGTGTATCCGGATACACGAATGTTTTAAATATGTAAACAGTATTATACTTTACACATTTAAACAAAAATTTCAACAGTATACATATTTACTTAAACGTATTAGTGCTAATTAATAAGCTTAATTACAGATTCTTATACAGTATTAAACATTAATCAACATTTCTTTCTGAGAGAGGTGAAGAGTTTTGTGTTGGTGGCGAAGAAGAGGTTCTCTCTTGACTCTTAGAAGCTTTATACTCACTCGGAGAATCTTCTGCTAGAGACACTGACATTAGAGTCGGGGGCTTTACCTTGGAGAGAAACATGTTGATGTGGATCTGACTTAGTTTTTTTCTCTCATTGGTCGATATCGCACCGGAAACCAATTACGCGCCTTTATGAGAGCCCGTGGTATGTACTCTGAGTCAACTCATCTTTGTTTGACATGCGAAGATCCTTCTCTCGAGCGCATCAACATGAAACAACGCTCCTTTCTGCAATGTGGGTGCCGCCAAGATAGTATTTTTTATTTTTTGATGAATATTTTGAAAAACCCGCGAATTACATTAATCATCATTGCTTTCTGAGAGAGGTGAAGAGTCTTGTGTTGGTAGCGGAGGAGAGGCTCTCACTTGACTTGTAGACTCTTTAGGCTCACTCGGAGACTCTTCTGCTGGAGGCACTGACGGTAGAACTGGGGGCTTCACCCTAGAGAGAAACATGGCGATGGATAGTTATTGTCTTTGTTTTTTCTTTTAATTTAAAATTCTCCTGTACAAGGACATAACCCCGTCAACGCGATTGCTGAACTCGACAGCTCGAAAAATATTGTTGTCAATGTCTTGTCAACACCAAGGAAAAGACTGGAGAGATACATCAAGAGAAGATGCTGGGTGAGGTTGCGATGGTGCGCAGACAATCAACTCACAGGGATAGAAGCACTCGTACTCTCATTGGCCAATGTCGCACCGGAAACCAATCACGCACCTTTATGAGAGCCCGTGGTATATACTCTGAGTCAACTCATCTCTATTGTTTGACATGCAGAGATCCTTCTCTCTCACGCATCAACATGAAATAATGCTCCTTTTCACAATGTGGCTGCCAACATGGTTGTACTTTTTCATTTTTATTTTTTAATGAATATTTTGGAAAAACCCGCGAAGCACTGAAGTCGCAAGACATGAAGCGCGAAGTGGCGAGGGAACACTGTAACCAGAGTTTTTTCTGCATATTACAAGAGTTTACTAAATATTTTGCATGAATCCATAAAAACTTAAATAGCAAACTTTATTTTAGATTTCTACAAAATTTTTTTTTAAAAATGTCAAAATGAGGACAGAGACTCCACTTAACTATTCCATTGTTCTAACTTAATTCAGCTATTTCTTTCAGATAGTGGATGTAAAATTAAAAGCGGTTACTTACAATCACTCCAACGTGGTTCTACCAAATAGCATCAGAATTTTATTAGATGATCGTTTCCAAAATCGCTAACTTGCGAGGAAAATCGATGGCTAATATTCTCGAAAATTATTCTAATAAGTTTCTCGTGAGAACCTTTGTAAGTATATAAAATGAAAATACAAGTCAGTGATTTTGCCTCATAAAATCGAGATTCTGCTTGAATATCATTTGGTTACTAATAAGATGATTTTTAATACAATATATATATGTAATATGTCAAAATTATTACACTTAACATATCGCTTTAAAATTTCTCCTTTTTCCCTTTCTCATTCTTTCATATCAATTTTCCCAGCCGTCATATCTTATTTAAATGAGTGTAAATATTTTCTACCCATTTCCCCAAGCTAACTCTGAAATAAATGCTGTGACGTCGCTACACCCCATTTGCTTCACAAAGAGGTTTATTTAAAGCCCAGGCCAAGGCGATTTTCTATCTGGGTTTCTGACAATACAGAACAAAGGGTTTTCATTTCGACACGCCTTGAGATGTCCGAGGTGATTAGAAAGTCGGACGCGACGCTGAAATGTCAGACTGTGAGGCTCCAAAGAAAGAACCAATCGGAGGCTGGCAGGACGGCGACGTGGAAAGGATAAGTCAATAGGAAGAGGCGAAAGGTGACTTCAGGAGGCGCGAGTTTTTCGCCAGAGAATTCACAGAACGAGAACGGAGGTTTTGACTTGTGGCGGTTGGTTTAGGAGAGCTTTTCTCCAGTTTTGTGTGGGACTCTAGGAGTCCCAGTTGTACCCCTGTACAACAGTATCTGTCGCAGCTGACAGCAGATTTTTTTTTTTTAGGTTCGCATCGAACCTGAATTTTTAGGTCAGCACCAGCTCACCTGAGTCCTGTGATTTCCATTTGGAAAATTTGTACATAACCTATATTTAATCAAGAATAAACTTTTTATTGTTATAAGCTGTACGTCGAGTCATAACCACTTCGACACCCACACACTGACGTTACAATGCTAATCTTTTGGCCGCTAGCCACATTTTCCAGCTGTTCCATGATTCATTTTTTCAATGATCTAAGTTATATCGGTAATTATGCTACTCTCTTTTGGGAAGAATTCGTCTCATATCTCGCTGTGGCGCCGACATTGTAGTCGAAAATGTGTTCGCGTGTCATTCCACATTCTGCTCTTGACGGAGAAAGATGTTTTTTCTTCTATCTTTAATAAAAGTTAAGCTTCAGTTTGGATTTACTACTTTTTGTTATGATGCCACTAGTGGAAATT
>CM063510.1:1413669-1446169 GCA_032207245.1 Pardosa pseudoannulata | reverse complement strand
CGCTACAAGAGTAGTCAAAATTCCCTCAGGGATGGTTAAAAGGAATATTTAAAGTTTCAAAATTAAGGTTTCCTTGTACATACGTGTATACATAACACTGAAACTACTTGAAATAGATTCAGAAAGGGTTAAAATTAGCATTTCCATTGAAATCTAAATGCTAAAAGTTTTCGCAATTCCAACATTTCCTTTCTTTTGTACTAGGAAGTAAAAATAATAAAAAATGATCTTTATTGAACTAAGTTTACTAAAATTCATAAAATTAAATTAATCCATTGTCTATTAAAAACATAAACAATTGATTTTATTAATATATTTATGAAAAATTGTTAGCAGGTTAGACAAGAAATACTGTTTTCAATATCATATATACTTCCACGGAATTGAACCACGAAAGATGTTGTAAACTTGAAAGTTAACCGCCTCCCAGATGAAAAATTAATTCCTTTCAAAATAAGTTTTTTAATTGATTAGAAATAAATAAATAATAATTGAGCTTAATTGTTGTTCACTTATATCATTTATGCTGACATAATTAAGATTCTAAGAAAATTTTATAAAATTATTTGTTTAATACAATAAAGAATTTGAACACTTCTTATTTTATTTCTTTTTAAAATAAAAACATAAACAATTGCTATTGTTAATATATTTATGAAAATTGTTAGCAGGTTAGACAAGATATACTGTTTTCAATATCATATATACTTCCACGGAATTGAACCATGAAAGATACTGTAAACTTGAAGAAAGTTAATCGTCTCCCAGATGAAAAAATAATTTCTTTCAAAATAAATTTTTAAATTGATTAGAAATAAAGAAATAATAATTGCTCTTAATTGTTGTTCACTAATATCATTTATGCTGACATAACTAAGATTCTAAGATAATTTTATAAAATTATTTGCCCAATACAATAAAGAATTTGAACACTTTTTATTTTATTGCTTTTGTGAACAAAAATATAAACAATTGCTATTGTTAATATGTTTATAAAAATTGTTAGCAGGTTAGACTAGAAATACTGTTTTCAATTTCATATATTCTCCCTCGGAAAAGAACCACGAAAGATGTTGAAAACTTCGAAGTTAACCATCTCCCAGATGAAAAATTAATTCCTTTCAAAATAAATTTTTAAATTGATTAGAAATAAAGAAATAATAATTGCGCTTAATTGTTGTTCACTAATATCATTTATGCTGACATAACTAATATTCTAAGATAATTTTATAAAATTATTTGCCCAATACAATAAAGAATTTGAACACTTTTTATTTTATTGCTTTTGTGAACAAAAATATAAACAATTGCTATTGTTAATATGTTTATAAAATTTTTAGCAGGTTAGACTAGAAATACTGTTTTCAATTTCATATATTCTCCCTCGGAATAGAACCACGAAAGATGTTGCAAACTTAGAAGTTAACCATCTCCCAGATGAAAAATTAATTCCTTTCAAAATAAATTTTTAAAGTTAATTATAAAAATCTTTTGACCATATATGAGGTGCATCCAGAAAGTAAGTTTCCCCATTTAAAAGAAAAAAAGAACTCACACTTTCAAGGACATATTTATTGGCAACAAGTTCAGCAATGTTTCAACTATTTTTCAACATAGCCACCACCAGAATTGAGACACTTGTCGTATTGCGGGATCAACTTTTGTATACATATGTGATAGAACTCTGCTACCTGTGAATGGAACCAGCCTTCTTGTCCCAGAACACCGTGCATATCCCTTTCCATACCGACAGCGTCTGTTTGAATTTGGTCCTGACCGAAGATCCACTATGAACCAATGCATTGACTGCTGCTTTGTTTACGGGGTAAATTGCGAAATCCAAGTCTTACTGCCAGTGACGATCCTGTCTAGGAACTCGTTTCAGTCATCGTGATACCGTAGCAGAAATGACAGTGCTGCTCCTAAGCGTTGAATTATTTTGTGTTCAGGTGTCAGTTTCAGCTCCTAGTCCTGACAGAGCTGACGATGAGTTTCAATAGGTGCAAAGCTTTGTGCAATAAAGATCACCGACTTAACCTTGCAGGCTGCGGGACAAGGAATTAGAGTTTCCATTTCGGACCACTGCTATCCCGCTACTGGCACGAATTGGGACTAGTCCAGCTGGCGTATGATTAATACGTCATAGGTCTGTTACACAAGTGCTATTAACAAGGCTAACTGCGATTACATTAAAATGGAAAACATCGGGAAACTTACTTTCTGGATGCGTCTCGTAGTATAAATAAGGAAGATTTTCTACTGGGGATAAATCCAAAATAAAAATGGCTTTTCATTGGTATATTTTAAATGAACTCAAATTCTCAGTGTTGTCCTCAACTGTGCACCGGAGGGTAGTTATCTCCTTGGTTGCCATCGCGTTAGAATTACTGGGCTAAGAATAAGAAAAAACGAGAGAGATGAGGCTGGATATGCAATATGGGCAAAGACAAAAAGGACTACAGAAGACTGGAGAGAATGGAGAACTAAACTGGAAGCTTTATACAGTCAGTACAGGTTATATGATCACCCACTTATAAGGGCACCCCGCTCATATGGTCAGTTTTCTAAAGTCCCGTCTAACGTAATAGGGAACATGTGTTAAAGCGCACGACTTAAACAGTCATTTTCTTTTTTTTGTTACCGGTTATATGGTCATTTTCATGTTTCCAACAAAGTTTTTTTTCTCCGTAAGAAGTCAGTGCGAAATCGGATAGGACCTGAATCCAAGCCTTTATATTCCTCCCTTTCCCATTTCATGTTTGTGTACACTCATCGTCGGAGTTTTCATCTCTCTCAGTTCTCGTCCTCCCCCCTGATAACAAGTGGACGTTTGTCTGTTTATTGGTTGAAGTCATCTCGCTTATACATGAATTCAAGTGTTATTTTACTAATTCCGAAGCAGCAGGTGAGCATTTAAAAGCTATTAGGGTCTTAGAAAAAGTTGTGTTAACAACCAACAAAAGGAAGCAAACTTGTATATCTGATTATTTTTAAATACATTGAACATGAATGTACGTATGTACGTGTTCTGTACTTTGATTAATAAGGTAAGCTAATAAATTTTTCCCCCAAAAAACTTGCATATTTTTAATGTAGTTTTTTTTTCTCGAATTAATTTTTAAAATATTCTTAAAAGTATAATTATTTGTTTATGAGTACTACATTCTGATAGGTGAATATAACCCTGTCACAATTCAATAGGGTTGTATTGTTCCACATGGATGGTCACCCCGCTCATAGGGTCTGATTTTTCTGGACCACTGAGCTGACCATATAACCGATACAGACTGTATATGCCTCTGGGCATGAAAAGAAGTGAGGATGACGAGTGCTTGTCGAGCTGCGTTAAAGTTTCAAAATCCAAAAACCCAGTGCATCCAAATGTAAACAGAAAGTTTCTTTATATCCAATTTTTTAAGGTTTTGGAGGTGTATGATAAAGCGATAAATTAGCATTAAAAACCAAAGGAAAACTGTAAAAGCAACATTTCTCTTCTTTATATCCGAGAGTTCAGCTATACGCTATAGAGCTCGCTACACGGAGTTAAGCTGTACTTAGTACGAAATTAAATTTTTTCTATTCCCATAGTCACTAATTTTTATTAATAAAATTTCCTCTTAAAATCATGCAGCTTTGAAAAATGCAATAAATACCACCTTCAAATTCATGTGACAAAACTGAAATAAATGGCTTCATTATAAAATTATAAATCAAAGAAAAAAATATGTATGACTGTACAAACCTTCATTTATTTTAAGAAAAATTCTGTTACCATTTAATTGATTCCAATTCATTATACGAATTTCAACAAGATTGAAAAAATGAGAAGAAAATGACAATGCAGTACATTTACTTACTTGGGCTTGTACTGAAAAGGTTTTTGTTTAAAATCCTTTCTATTATTCTGAAAATAAAAGCAAGATATGATGTTCAGATATTTTGAATAATTAAAGGACCTCGAAATCTTGGTTCTATTTAATGTATTGTTATTCAGTTTGAAAGCATCTTTACACAAATACTTCGATAATAATGAAGACAATCTGTAAACGTATGGGTAATAGTGGATTTAACAACATACATTGTTATTCCAGTTAAAAAGGTAAACATAATGAAGAGACATCCAGAAATAGTTGAGTCGAGCCAATACATTTAATTATTTTTATTTCCCAAACTTCTCTAGATGAAAACTCTAACAATGTTGGGATTTGAATGGTTATAAAACGGATGTAAAGTACATGTGCAAATATGCTTAATTTATGCCATTATGTAAAGATTTTATGTATTGATTTATACGCACATGTACATCCATGTATTATGTATATATATGTTATATATATGTTATATATATGTATATATACGTATATATATGTGTGTGTATATATATATATATGTATATATATACACACATATATATATATATATACACATATACATATATATACATATATATATGTGTATATATATATGTATATGTGTATATATATATATATGTGTGTATATATATATATGTATATGTATATATATATATATATATATATATATATATATATGTGTATATATATATATATTATATATATATATATACATATATATATATATATATATATATATATATATATTATATATATATATACATTATATATATGTATATGTTATATTATATATATATATATATATATATATATATATATTATATATATATATATATATATATATGTATATGTGTATATATATATATATATTATATTATATATATATATATGTATATGTATATATATATATATATATACATGTATATATATATATATATATATACATATATATATATATATATATATATATATATGTATGTATATGTGTATATATATATATATTTATATATATATATATATATATATATATATATATATATATATATATATATATATATATATATATGTATATATATATATATATATATATATATATATATATATATATGTATATATATATATATATATATATATATATATATATATATATATATATATATATATATATATATATATATATATATATATATATATACCTACTAAATTATTCCAAAACAAAATGAAAAATATATTTTTTTTCTTGTTGTAAAAACACTCATTTAACTTAATAAAAAATTATGTCATTATTTAGTCAGTTTTAATTTAAAGGAATTTCACTGGGATTATGAAAATAAAAAAAAAGAAAAGAAAGCAAAACGGACGAACATCTTTGTTATCTGTGCGTATAAGAGCCTTTATTCTAGACGTACACTTTCCAGTCTAAGCCTGAGTATTAATTCGGGTGCCATGTACATTAAAGCGACCTAATCCGACTCTCTCTTGGGGTCAAATTTTAACATTCTGAACGATAAAATCTCCGTTTAAATACA
The DNA here is from genome assembly GCA_032207245.1 of Pardosa pseudoannulata. NCBI lineage: Eukaryota > Metazoa > Arthropoda > Arachnida > Araneae > Lycosidae > Pardosa > Pardosa pseudoannulata. The sequence continues at coordinate 1,440,768 of CM063510.1, read as the reverse complement.
CTCAAGAGCCAAAACTTTATAATCACCTGTCAATAAGGAGTTGGCCCACCTTTGGCGAGCAACACAACTTCAACCCGCCTTGGCGTGGATGCCACATGTCCTTGGTAGATGGTTGGAGACAGATTGTACCAGATGTTTAAGCAACGGTTACGCAAATCCGAGATATTGCTAATTGGTGGTCTTTGAACTCTGAGATGCAGTCCCATGACATCCCAAATGTGTTCTATCGGATTGAGATCCAGTGAGTTAGGTGGCCAGGACATTCACTGGAATTCAGCAACATGCCTCTGGAACTACTCCAACGCAATTTTATCCTTGTGACAAGGGCCGTTGTTCTGTTGGAACATTCCATTTCCAGCTGGAAAAACAGAGGCCAAGTAAGAGTGCAACTGGTCCGCAATGATGTTCGGATACCCTGTAGCATTCATCGAATGCTCTACCACAACCATGGGTCCCAGAGAGGCCCAAGAGAACGTCCCCCAAAACATAATACAGCCACCAGCGGGCTGTGTATGGCCTAATGTACATTGATGGAGCAACTGTTCGCTTGGAAGACGGCGTATCCTGACAAGGCCATCGTGATGAATGACAAATCGTGATTCATCTGACCAGGCAACTCTCTCCCACTGATCCATGGACCAGTCGCGATAAGTACTAACAACTGTAGATAGCGAACAACCTACGAATCGTGCAGTTTCGGAAATAATTGTTCCGAGCTTTCGAGCCATTACAATCTGCCCTCTATCAAAATCGCTTAGATCCGCAGCTTTTCCCATCACACAGAAGTAAGTGAAATAATGATTCTTCATAATCTCTAGAAGCAGTTAAATACCACTTGAACTTGATCACGAGCCTTCCACGTCATCCAGGCGAGTTCATTGAAAAATGTAGGGGTGGTAATAATGTTTTGGCTCTTGAGTGTAGATTCTTGGACTATTCAAATAATTTCTATGAACCTTATAGTTAATAATAGCGTACAAAAATTTGTACGACTTGCAAAAGCAAATCAAAGTTAGTCAGAAACTAAAAAAACCCTAAGTTAATGCGAACCTTGTAGCGTTCTCTTTTAGCAAATTTGCAGTTTGAAATATATCCTTCCAACAAGAAAAAGGCAGTTTTAACTTTTCTTAAACCATTATAGCAAGTTTTTTTTAAATTTACGTTGGTTGTAAATTTTATTTAAAAATATGTTTACTTGTTAGGAAATTTTTAAAAACAATTTTTAAAGAATTCCTCATGAAATATTAATTTGTAGTAAATTTAAACAGTTTCTATATGTTATCAATAAAATTTCTTTAAAAATTTCTAATAATACAACCCTGTAAAGATATATATCTTTAGACTATATAAACAATAAAGAACACAACTTAAAACCTTCAGTCCACAGGGAGATATACAGTCCAAAATGCTCAGACCTGAAAATGTTAAGACCTTCTGTTTCGGTTTGAGGGCAAAAGCAACATTTAGCATTTAGCAATTTTGTCATGAATAATATCTTCAGGGATTATCGGATTCTAGAAGCAGGCTTTCATTTCAGTCGCAAATAAATACATCGGTATTTGATCTGGAAATATTGCTGTATTTCATACTTGGAGAGATCATTTTGGGAAAAACCTTAAGGATTATAATACATACTCCAAATATTAAAAAAGATACAAAGGTTTTAACACTATAAGTTGTTTTTTCAGTTAGCAAGATCATAATATGGCAGAAAAAAAAACAGAAATATTTCTTAATCCTAGTCATTATGTCTAAGTATTGCAATTTTGACAAATTTTTCTTGTTAAAAGAAGGCACTAAATTTCAAAGTGTGAATGTTTGCAAAGGAATGGAAAATAGTTTATTTACCGACACGCCTGGTAGGAATTTTTACTTTACATATAAAAGCCATATATATGAGTATAGAGGTAATATATTAAAAAATATCTAACTTATGACTAAGTATTATTTCCCAATTATTATTAGACAGAACGTTTAGGAGTAAGTAATCTTTAAATCCGTTTCGGTGTTATTTAAACACCGAAACGGATATTGCATGATGAATATCCACTTTTATTTCTTTCAGATAAATTGGATGTCTTTATTTATGAACAATAATATAAACTTACCGTGAACTAAAATATAGATTCATACTAACATGCTTTACAAAATACTTAAATTCTCCTCAATCCTGAGCATGAGCAAAATATTAAGAAGGGTGAAATCACCAAATCCACATTTCGTATAAACGACCAAAGAAGTAAGAAATTCTACATAATACATGATAAAGGTAATTAAACACAATCCTTCAAAATAAAAGTATTTCAAGGAGTAAAATGGAAAAATACATCATACTTTTACAAAGAATATCGGAGTGACAAGATAAAGTAAAATAATATCCCCCTCGATTTAAATTGTCATCTGTTGGTGTTAAATGAAACTAGGTTTAAGGACTTTCTTTTATACCTATCTCTACGAACACGTGCCAGTTTGAGGCCTGAACGAATACCTATAACAATACTCAGAAAGCAATGTAATTATACACTATAAGTAAAACATGAAAACGTAAAATTCAAGTTCAAGAAAAATATTCTAGTATTTTATTTTTCAATACTTTCAATAAGCAACAGTACTTTCAAAATCTCTTCACACACTAACTTCAACTGAGATTCTGCGTTTCGTTCTTTCTACTGTTGCTTATTGCTTGTTTCATTTGAGATAACAATACCATAGAACGGATCGAATAATTGTCGGTACATTCCTATTTATTATTGTTGTAATGTTTTCATGAGTAGAACTAGTTTGCTAAAAATTTTTGCTACATTACGATCACGTCAAATTTTTCAATATTTCAAAACTTTTAAAGAAAATAGACTTCGATATATATTTACCTCATTCAACGGATAAAAGTCAGTACAAGAGATAAAATAAAAATGCAAAAAGTTTTTGTAGTTTTCCTTCTATAATTCTAAATGAGTTAAAATGATGACGAATCCAATAAACTTAGTGTTAATCCTGCTATTCAGTCTCTTCGTGAATTTGTTAAACATCTGGCTACAAAACTCTTTACATAAAAAAATTCCATTCATAACAAGGTAAAGGGAAATTTCTCTTCCTGATCCTCATAGTGGGTTTAGATATACAAGATTTTTTAATAGTTAAAATCAAACCCAAACCGTAATTAACTCATCAATGTCTCTTCCCTTTTTAATATTATCAGACTACGGTTCTCTTATTCATTCTGGTCTTGTTTTTTAAATACACACACTTACAAGAATTTGATAAAAAAATCTAATAGTTTTTCGCTTTAGACGTGAGAGTCTCATTACGCCATATTAGCATGTTTTCCAGCCGGGAATTCGTCTAATTCTCATTTAATAATGCAAATAAGGCATCGATTTTAAAAAGGCAGTAACAAAAAAGTAAAAAGTTTCTACATTAATGAAGTCACGAGTTTGCATCTACAGTTCTGGAAACTATCTGAGTAGAAACTTCTGAATCACTTCTGCCTGATCACGCATCTTAAATACATTTTTACTATTTTTTTTTTCAAGTTAGTGGTTTTAAGTTTTCCACCAGAGCTCACGTAAACTTTATTTCACTTGCGTTTAGCTGGAATTATCACTTCTGGGTTACTTCCATCGCACGATTGTTTGCATGTGGCATAGAAAGAGGCTGTCCAAATTGCGTCTTTAACACTCCGATGACTAAGTAAAATTTCTTCTTTACTTAAGGTTCCGGACCACTAATTATTCTTCATTGAATTATCTTTTTGTCTATGTGAGGAATAGCAAGACTTTTACCAAATCTAACCCTGACAAATGAAATACACGCTTTATTTCTAATAAATATAAGTATATAAACTTGAAAAATGGGATTATGTATATATATATATATATATATATATATATATATATATATATATATATATATATATATATATATATATATACATATATATATATACATATATATATATACATATATATACATATATACATATATATATACACATATATATATATATATACATATATATATACACATTATATACATATATATACACATATATACATATATATACATATAATCCAAACAAATTTTTAATAAGGTTTAAAATATAAGTTGTAATAATTTAGAAATTTCAGATCTTATTGATGAACTGACAAAGAATAAATGTATTGGTGAAGGTGACCAAATATTATCTTTGGATGCAGTTGTCTAGTAGCCCAGTGCCGACCATGTATATATATATCTTTATATATATGATGCTTCTGTCTGTGTGTTTGTAACAGAACTCCTCTTAAATGTCTGGACTGATTTTGATAAAGTTTTGTGTATGTAATTAAATTGATTCGAAAATGGTTTAGATTCACAATTTGACCCGATAGAAAATAACTTTTTAAATTTAAAACCCAGAATTTCACGTTTATTGAGAGTGTTATAATGTTGCTTGAAACCTTTCACTGTAAGCATATCTGTGGCTCAGTGGTCAGCGCAATAAGGTTAAGTACAAGAAGTCCCACGATCAAACCCTCGTTTAGGTGATGTCGGAGTTTTAATTTAATCTAATTACGTTTGTTATGACTGTAAATGTGGAGGCGTCAAGTATTTTTAAAATATTTTTTTCCTTACTTTTCCATCAAAATGGTCCAATTTATAATTTATTTAAAAACATTCTACAATTTTTGAATTTACTGCGTTAAAACAGGACAACGTCTGTCTGGTCCTCTAGTATATATATATATATATATATATATATATATATATATATATATATATATATATATATATATATATATACATATACATATACATATATATATACATATATATATATATATATATATATATATATATATATATATATATATATATATATATATATATATACATATACATATATATATATATATCACACACACACACACACACACACACACACACATATATATATATATATATATATATATATATATATATATATATCGTGTTAAAGACCTTGCATAGACAGCAGCAACTGTTAGTAACTTCAGTTATAAATACAAATTGTACAGTTTCGAATACTTTAAAGAGCATTAACTGCGTTAGATCCTTGCCTGTGATTTCCGAACTCAGATCAGGCAATGCAAATGCTCCAATTTTGGAATGCCCGAACTGAGTTCGTGCAAAACAGAAAACGGTATTTTAATTCCAGGAAACCCAAATGGGTTTGTCGGATGCATAATATTTAATTTGCCATTTTCCCAATAGATACTTTTTCGGAAAAAGTTCGGCAGTTTTGTGGCTTTTGTCACTATTTCTCTGATACTGTAAATGATTTGTGAAATTCAAACATATCTGAGGGACATTTAATTTATGACAGTTGATATAGATAATTGTATATTGTTGTATTAGTTTATTAAATTTATCCAAAAAATTATGTCATTTCATGTAATGAATAGAAAGAATTTTACTTTGAATAAACATGAATCTTGAATTTTGGTGTTAAGTCAATTAAATGACATATTGGTACAGATGCATTATAGACGCCGGGTTTTTTGTCGCTAAATTTGGTGACTTTTTGGCGGGTTGGTGTGTTTGCCCTGACTTTGGTGGTGGGGTATGGCAGCTCTAATGTGTTCTTGTACCCCGTGATTTTTGAAGTTAGTACCCGGCTTTATTCGAGAAGTTTGCATCTTAGCTGTTCTTTTCGTTTACATTCTCCTAGATCAGGGTTTTTTGTTTGTTTGTTTTTTTTAAATCATTTTCATGGATTTAGTAATTTCGTATTTGTTCTTATCATTTTCTGGGATTAAGTTAATTTAGTTAGACGGGTGAAGTTATTTCGGTTCTTACTATTTTTGAAATTGTTAAAAAATATCAGGATTCGTAGGTGTGAGGTGGGTTTTGCATTTCATTCTAAACTCCGAGTGTGTGGAAACAACGGTATTCCGAATCTGAGGCTACTCTTTCCAAATTTTATCTGTAATTAAATTTATTTTGCATTTCTTTTATTACAACGGGGGTTGAGCCTTGGAACTCCCCTCACATGTTAGATTTTTTATAATATTAGTGCTTATTAAAATGCTATATATTGTGATTATTCTGTTGATATATATCATAAACATTACTAATCTCTTATTTATTTTTTAACGTAAAAATGATAAGTATTATGCTAATTTGATAACTATTATGCTAATTTTATTTTAATAATGTTTTAAATTTTTAATCTTTTTTTTAAGTTTAGTTTTGTTAATGTTGTGTTTCAAATATGCCATGTGACCAACGCCATGTTTTTTTTTTTTTGTTTTTTGTGTGTGTGTGTGTGTGTGTGTGTTTGATCTTTCAGAAAACGCGTACCACCGCCATATTTTCCTACTTGATGATTTTTCAAAACACGCGATTTTCTGTTGGTCGCAAAAAAAAAAAAAAAACATGGGACGGGACCTACGTCTATAAAGCATTTGTTCCGAAATGTTCAGCAGTAATGTTAATCAACAATTGAAAAAGGCAATTGCTTAATTTGTTTTTATCCTTGTGATTTGCTATGAAGGATCTGTAGAAACAGAAATTATGGATGAAAACAGAAGTCTATTGTCGAACGCAACTTTCTTTTAATTATGCAACACATCACGCTGAATTCAGAGTACACAAAATGAATTAAAGATTATGTTAGGTTTTAAATATATGTTTTCCAGATGAATATGAATAAAATACAGATTAAATGAATAGAATTAAACACACACCGAATACCAAACTAACAGCCATCTTTTTCTAGCCTTGAATGCTAAATAACATAAAAAAAAACAATAAAAGCTTTTGCAAGGTGATGCCATCTGTTGAAAATACAAACATTTAGAATAGAAACCACAGACAATAAAGAATAAAAATGAAACTACTATGAACCATTTAAAAATTAAAATGAATTCTTTTATGAAGACTGAATATTTCATTTATTTGGCTGTAATTAGAGCAAAAAATACTGTAATCTATTGACATTTCCCATGTATGTGAAAGTATTGAAAATAGTAGTTATTTCGTTCAAAGAAAATATTTTTTTTTTCAAAAATAATCTACTTGTAACATTTTGAGGACAATAACGAACAAAATGAAAGAGAATTTTCTTTTCCATTTTTGGCACGTTTTTCTAAAATATATTCCATAGGCAGGATGATGTTATCAGAGCAGTGTATTCCTAACAATTTCACGCAACCTATTTAGAAAAGAAAAAAGATTTTAATTAAAACAACAGACTTAGGCTGTAAAAATCTGCCAATATATTTAAATAATTGATTTTAATTAACTTCTATACCATAATAACTTACCAAAATGTATAGTAACTAATCTATTATCATCTTATTTTTATATAAACATTAACTGTTAAGTACTAGTGCTAGATGCTAATATAAGAAAATCACAATTACAAAAATAAAAATTAAATCTTTAATTGAGAAAATAATATAAACAATTGCACACAAGTCAAAAAGTTATAAAAAATTAGAAAATTGAATTAAAGGTATAAAATATTACTCTAATTAATTGAGTTAGCTGAATCTATTATTAATGAATATATTATATATTGATAATAAGTGCTAATAAATAAAATGTTCCTCACTGAAGTAATGAATATTATATATTTCATAATAACTTATCAAGAAATAACTTTTTTAGGAAATAATGTTATGAGGTTTATACAATCCCGCTATAGTTTTTATATCACGCATTATTTTTCGTGTTCTACATACATTATTTTCCTATTTAATATTTATAAGTATATCATTATATGAAAATGCAGTGAATAATAGAAAGTAATAGATTTAGAATATTTTATCCATATTATGTAGATGTAATAAAAAATGCAATAAATCCAAAAAACGTATTGATATTCAAACTCGAATTGTCGTTGCCAAAGAATCTCTTTTCCAGAAAGAAAAATAGCCATTTTACTTTTAAACCCGCTAAAAGCTTGCAGTCTGTGATACAACCATGTATATGTATGATGTCAGTGTGCTCACGACCTCAGAAAGTAATATAGATTTCCAAAAAGTGGTGACTGGCATTGTATACCTCTACAGTATGCGCATGCGTCATTTTGCTAGTGAAGGTTAGTATTCCGTGTTACCTATCTTTGTCTATGAATAAATTTCCCACGGAATTAAGATGAAAAATGAAAGTTAGAGTTTAATAATTTCACGTATTATCTTTATTTTTAACATTATAGGTATATAAATATGGGAATGTAATTTAATAAAATTATTTGTAATAGATGTAGATAATTGGTAAATAAAGAAAATAATCTTCTCTTTTTGTTTCACCAAGCTTCATTTGGGACACTAAAAAGCCTTGCTAAAGACTTACAGATTGTATGTAAAAATGAGGATTTTCAATCCGAAATACAAAATTTCAACTTTCTTATCGTTTTTGATTTATGCGAAATACAAACGTACATACAGACAGGCTTAATATCTAAACTAGTCAAAACTCATAAACAATGATCGAGTTTTAAGTTTCAAATTAAAGTTCCTTTGCGTACCAATGACTTGAAATGTAATAATGAGTTACACTACTGAACAGTGCCAGTGTGGGAGACTGACCAAAGGACGAAAGTGATGTCAGTGACACCCCCTTCGACCCCATTGGACGAGAGGGGTTGCTAACGCAGGTCAGTCGTCTTTGACCTTGGCAACAGTTGTCATTGGATTTTGCTCGGTAGATTTGAAGCCCGATAGAGTAAAAGCAGGCCAAGACGGAGCGAATGAATAACTTCATCAGAGGCAGAGAGTGCTCAAGCATTTTTTTCATCTGAACATATAGCATCATCAGAGGCAGGGACTTACTCCAACATTTAAAGCAGTATGTGGAGACTCCATATCGATACTTCAATTGTTTTATTTGCGCCACCAGATTGTTCATCATCAAAAATAGAATTGTAAAATAAAGAGTCTGCAAAAGGGTAAGTCTTCGTTCATTTGCATCGGGTGTCTTATGCCTTGTGTTACCTCAGCAGGCCTGGTATAAGGCATTGGTACGTAATACCTTGTAAATATTTACAAAGGTAAAGCTGAATTGGTATAAATTGGAATGCTGAAGGAACTTGTATGTCTACTCTAAGTCGAGTGGAAGACAATATCGGTAGCTGTAATACAAAGACTTGTGGAAAGTATGCCCCGGAGGATTCGCGCTGTAATTGCCTCTCGTGGAGGCTCTACCAACTATTGATTTTGAATAAATTTAGTTTTTCTTTTCTATAACAGGTGTCCAAATGCTTATTGGTAGACAGTGCACTTTAAATGAACTCAAATTAAATACTCAGTGCTGCTCTCAACTGTGCACCGGAGGGTAGTTAACTCCTTGGTTGCCCTCACGTTAGAATTGCTCGGCTATGAATAGTAGAAAACGAGAGAGACTAGGTTGGATATGCAACTTGTCAAAGACAAAAAGAACTGCTAAACTGATAGCCTTATATATGGTTCTGGGCATGAAAAGAAGTGAGGATGACGACTACTTGCAGAGCTGCATAAAAGTTTCAAAATCCAAAAACCCACTGCACCCAAATGTAAACAAAAATTTTCGTTATTTCAATTTTTCTATGGTTTTGGAGGTTTGAGATAAAACGATAAATTATTATTAAAAACAAAAGGAAAACTGTAAAAGCAACAGTTCCCTTCGTTATATCCGGGAGTTCGGTATATATGCTAAGCTCATTATGTGGAGTTCGGCTGTAATTAGTACGAAATTTATTTTTTTCTGTCCCCATAGTCACTAATTTTTATTAATGAAATTTCCTCATAAAAGCATACAGCATTGGAAAATACAATAAATTCAACCTTCAAATTCCTGTAACAAAACTGAAATAAATGGCTTCACTGTAAAATTATATTTAGTCTTGGTCCCAATGTGTACTTTTGTTGAAGTATGAATTTTAAAATTTTCATGATTACCATTATTTCCGTTATTTCTCGAAAAATAATAAATAAAATTAAAACTCTTAAGTTTTTAAAGTAAATTATCTGATATTGGAGAAAAAGGAGTGTGATTAATTTAGTTACATAATTTTACGATATTTCGCAATCTAAGTTAATAATTTGCTTTGAAAAATGTCTAGAAATACTGACCATTATCATGTACATCATATTAAATATTTCATAATCTGCTACTGCTACTTTTCTGTACCCATAAGAATTAATCCTAGCAAAGCAGCCAAGTAAATCTCTATTACAAATCTCTTTAAGTCTAAGCCTTAACGTGGTTAAACCTTTGTCCTTTATATATCTTAAGGCGTCGTAATCTAAACTATAATTGGTCCTCGAATACAGATAACAGAAACGACACCCCTGAGGATAAATTGTTGAACAAATAATCTGTTATTTATTTAATCTCCGCCAAATGTGGCATCGACTTTCCTTATAAGAGCACAGATTTATTTCATCGATTAGTTCCTTAGAAGCAAAGAAAGAATTATTTCTCATCATATTGTCTAAACTGTTGCCTAATTGCATTTACATGGAAAGTCTCTTTGGTTAATACTTAACAAACTATAAAATTTCCATATACGGTTTCTGGGTATAGTTTAAAACATATTACCTAAATGAATATTAATCCAATTACCCCAGCTCTAGTCTAGAGTACATAGCGTCTCTAACTTTCAACAAAGAGCTAACGAAGGTTCGAAGGATTAAGGTTCGAACGAGTACAAAGACTTCTAGGAACTAAAACTTGACAGTCTATATGATGCTCTCTGAATAAATTAGATATCATATATTTAAGTTACAGAACATTTTAATCGTAAATACTTACTAATTAAAAAATAGTAATTATTATTATTATTAAAATTAATAATAATAATGATTAGTATAATAATAATAATAATAATAGTAATAATGATATTTATTATTATTATTATTATTATTATTATTATATGAATAAATTAGATACCATATATTTAAATTCCAATTATTAAATTATGAAAATTAATAATAATAATTATTATTAGTAGTAGTATGATAATAATAATAACAATAATAATTATTATTATTATTATTATTATTAATTATTAATCGCAATTGCTTACTAATTAAAAACATAAATAAGAGTTGTTTATATTAATTAATATTATTTTATGTTATTAAATATATCATTTGAAAAAGTACAATATTTCAGTCAGGTTATTTTCTGGAAAATTAAAAAAAAATTATTCTATTGTGGAATTGTTAAATTAAAAAAAAATTAATTGGTCAGTTTCATATTTTGAAAATTACCATTTAAAATAACCCAGAATTTTTCTAATTTTATTAACGCACCAGATAATATCACTTGAAAGAAGAAATAATTCCGATACTTTGGAATCTTATCCATTTTCGAATCAACCATTCAGTAATTCTTTTAACTAAAACGGAAAGGAAGATAATGCAGTATAAAATTCTAGTACTTTCCGTACAACGAAGAAAATTCGTAATGATCTTTTCGTCGTTGAAGATTATGGAGACTTAAGACATAATAGTTCTTGAGCTTACAATTTTATTTCAATCAAAGCACTTGATGGTACAATTAAATCCCCTATATAATAATAGCCTAAGTTATCTGTCCACCAATTTGTGAAGCGTTTGGACCTGGAATAGATTCCCCTGCTAAGGGCAGGCGGTTATATTTATCAATTTATCCACATAATAAATAAGTAAAAATTATAATTTTTTCTAGCATTATGACGTCATTCCTTTAACCATCTCATATAATCATTTCTTATTTTAAATTATTTAAATATCGCGTGCATTATTTTCATACGTTTTATCACTGAACTTAGATATTACTTAAATAATTTTCTTTTATATTTGACTTAAATAGTAGATTAAGTATATAAGTGATAATTTTAAATTTGATCATCGATTATTTTTTGTTGCAATGAAAATTTTGTCACCGGATTAACAACAAATACTTTTCATAAAAGTCTAGGAGTCTATTTCACTGACTGATAAATATCTAGAGTTTAAGTTATGTATCTTTGAAAATTAAGAAGTTTGTTCGTTTGTGAGTTTCTTTTTCATGCATAACCATACGATTTGCAACTGATTAGCTAAATTTTGGATAACCAAAACACAAAAAACAAACAATTTTTTTACCTGCCTCTTAAGGTATAATTCTGGAAAATTAAAAATTTTACTCATCCCGTCATATTACTAGCTATATGCTATTCCTGAAATATCTGTTCTTTGTTCTTTTATAGTCTTATCACATATAACTACGAAAAACTCTAGAATATTGTAAATTGCACTGGATCTGGTCAAATTAGAGAAATTTTAGTGACTTTTGTGGAATATTGCAATATTGGCAATATTTCGCCAAACAGCTGAATTATCCCTAATCCCCAATATAATAATCTATTATTAAGAATTTTATTCAAAATTAAGAATTTTGTTTGTTTGTTTTTTATACATAACCACACAGTTTGACTAAATGAATTCATCGTGATTCTAAACTGCGTTCACAATATAGGGAGACTTTATATGAGTATGAAGATAAACAAAATATTGAGCGTGATTCTCAGCCAAAACACAAACCATTTTATTACCTGCTTCATAGGGTACTTTACAATGCTGGAAAATTAACTGGAAAATTAAAAATTTTACTGATTCCGTCATATGACGGGCTATAAGGCTAGTCTTTAATAGTGGTTCTAAAACTTCTTTGAAAAAACATATATAACCCAGACCGAAGGCTGGGTGCGAAGTAGCTAATTATTATTATTATAATTTTTATTATTATTCATAATTATCAATCGCAAGTGCTTACTAATTAAAAAATAAATAAGAGTTGTTTATATTAATTAATATTATTTTATGTTATTAAATATATCATTTGAAAAAGTACAATATTTCAGTCAGGTTATTTTCTGGAAAATTAAAAGAAAATTATTCTATTGTGGAATTGTTAAATTAAAAAAAATTAATTGGTCAGTTTCATATTTTGAAAATTACCATTTAAAATGACCCAGAATTTTTCTAATTTTATTAACGCACCAGATAATATCACTTGAAAGAAGAAGAAATAACTCCGATACTTTGGAATCTTATCCATTTTCGAATACACCATTCAGTTATTCTTTTAACTAAAACGGAAAGAAAAATAATGCAGAATAAAATTCTAGTACTTTCCGTACAACGAAGAAAAATCGTAATGATCTTTTCGTCGTTGAAGATTATGGAGACTTATGACATAATAGTTCTTAAGCTTACAATTTTATTTCCATCAAAGCACTTGATGGTACAATTAAATCCCCTATATAATAATAGCCTAAGTTAACTGTCCGTCTGTCCACCAATTTATGAATCGTTTGGACCTGGAATGGATTCCCCTGCTAAGGGCAGGCGGTTATATTTATCAATTTATCCACATAATAAATAAGTAAAAATTACAATTTTTCTAGCATTATGAAGTCATTAATTTAACCATCTCATATAATCATTTCTTATTTTAAATGATTTAAATATCGCGTGCATTATTTTCATACGTTTTATCACTGAACTTAGATATTACTTAAATAATTTTCTTTTATATTTGACTTAAATAATAGATTAAGTATATAAGTGTTAATTTTAAATTTAATCATCGATTATTTTTTGTTGCAATGAAAATTTTGTCACCGGATTAACAACAAATACTTTTCCTAAAAGTCTAGGAGTCTATTTCACGGACTAATAAACATCTAGCTTTTAAGTAATATATCCTTGAAAATTAAGAATTTTGTTTGTTTGTGTGTTTTTTATACATAACCACATGGTTTGACTAAATGAATTCAGCGTGATTCTAAACTGCATTCACAATGTAGGAGACTTTAGAGGAGTATGAAGATAAACACATTATTGAGGGTGTACCAGATAATTCTCAGCCAAAACACAAACCATTTTATTACCTGATTCATAGATTACTTTACAATGATGGAAATTTAAACATTTTACTGATTCCGTCTTTAATAGTGGTTCTAAAACTTCTTTGAAAAAACATATATAACCCAGACCGAAGGCTAGGTGCGAAGCAGCTAGTTATTCTTATTATAATTATTATTAATTATCAATCGCAAGTGCTTACTAATTAAAAAAAATAAGAGTTTTTTCTATTAATTAATATTATTTTATGTTATTTAATATATTATTTAAAAAGTACAATATTTCAGTCAAGTTAGTTTCTGGAAAATTAAAAGAAAAATTATTCTAGTGTGGAATTATTAAATTAAAAAAAATCACTGATCAGTTTTATATTTTGAAAATTCGCATTTAAAAAGGCCCAGAAATTTTCTAATTTTATTAACTAACCAGATATTACCACTTGAAATAAGAAGAAATAATTCCGATACTTTGGAATCTTATCTATTTTCGAATTAACAATTCAGTTATTCTTTTAACTAAAACGGAAAGGAAGATATTACAGAATCAAGTTCTAGTATTTTCCGTACATCGAAGAAAAATCGTAATGATCTTTTCGTCTTTGAAGATTATGAAGACTCAAGACATAATAGTTCTTAAGCTTACAATTTTATTTCCATCAAAGCACTTGATGGTAAAATTAAAAATATAATAATGAGAAAATATTAAATATAAAATCATCCCCAGATATAAAAATATGTGATAGTATAATTTAAATTTTCTCTGAGCTTTTTATACAATTTTACATAATAACGAAGATTAAAATTGTTAATATGGTAAGACAATCTATGTAAAAGCTCGATCTAGAATAGGCTCCCTATGAGAGTCGTCACAACGCATGCGCTTGTGTTTGGCACATTTTTTCACTTGGCGATAATTTCTATGAAAGTACAGTAACTTGTGTATTATTGCTTTTTGACTATAAGTAGCTACGATTGCTTTGATTTCAACCACGTGTTTAATGTATTTTGACAGTTGATAATTTGTCCTCAGTGAAAATGGACAGTTATTTTTAAAGAAATAAACAATAGTTTAGTACATAAACTGTTTTTCTTACATTTATTTATTTATTTTAAAAGAAAAGCGAACAAAGTCGTTTAAGAAAACAAAATTACTAATTATAACATGAAATTTATTTATTTATTTATTTTTTTGTAATACTGTATGTAATATATATTTATCAAAGATTATTGTTTAACTGATTAAATTATGCTTTTTACACTGTATATATTGAAAAATTAAAGTAATATTACTCACATAAATTTTGCAATAATAAAACAAGTCTAAATAAATCCTGTGTCTGATTGGTATTTGGGAGCCTATTCTGTATTTTAAGTTTTCGTCCAAACCAAGGCAGAGTAAAAACCAATTCTACATACATATTTCAATTGGCGATTATTTCCTAAATAGTGATAAATTACTAAATGTAGTAACCCTAATAACACATATGAGTATGCCCTGTAACGGCGTGATTTAGCGGTATATCGTCATCAAAGAACTTTGCTTTGAGAGCTGGACTTGTGTGGATACAAAAGGATTGTTTTCCCCGGCACCACGAAGTGTACACTGCTGTGCCCTATAGTAAAGGAACAATATACCAGACGTCATGGCACCTTCACTGACAGCCGAAAAAAATGATCGCGGGAACGACCAAAGATTTGCCGCTACTCAGATGTAGTCGCTAAGAATTCCAGGTACCCCTAACTTTGCGGCCGATGACTGCTTAACCCAGACCAGTCCAGTTGGTCGAAGGTGAGGTCATCGCTAGGTGACCCAATAATGAAATTGTGGGTGAGGCCCCTCTCTTAGAGGCCCCACCCCTAGAAAGAGACGAGAGAAGATTTGTTTTTTTTAGAGAAGTTAGTTAGCTAGAAACCAGCTAATTTGGAGGTCACCTTGACCAGTCTCTCTACCGGAGAGTTTTTTGCTATAATCCCACCTTGAGATCTTTTCTCTAAGGAGTAGCCCGCATCGGCTAACTTGGAGGTCGCCTCGACCAGTCTCTCCATCGGAGAGTTTTATTTAGCGGAAACCCGTCTTGGGATATATCTCTTGCTGAGATTGAAGCGATACCCTATGCTTTGGGTTTCTTTCCTTTTCTAATATAATCCTCTTCAGAATTGTTTGCAGTTCTTCAGAACTAACTGTGCTCAGATCTCCTAATTATACTTCAGAGAACTTTCGAGAGAGATAGGAATTGTTCTTCCGTCTAATCACCCATATTTCGGCAGAGACTGAATTTAGTTTAGGTACCCGTCTCTACTCAGGCCTATGTGTACTAATCACTTACCTGTGATTAGAAATTGTTTTTATAGTGGTGAAATCATGTATATAGCAGAAGTGTAAATGAATTCATTATTCAAGACACCTGATTATTCCTCATGTCACCTGAAACAGGGACCGGATACGTTACAGCGTTTACGGGAGCCTATTCTGTACTGAGAGGCTGTAAAAGCTCGATCTAGAATAGGCTCCCTATGAGAGTCGTCACAGCGCATGTGCTCGTGTTTGGCACATTTTTTTCACTTGGCGAAAATTCCAATGAAAGTATAGTAACATGTGTATTGTTGCTTTTTGACTCAGAGTACCTACGATAGCTTTGATTTCAACCACGTGTTTAATGTATTTTGACCGTTGATTATTTGTAGCATGCCATTCATTATATTTGAATTGAATTATTATATGTTTATATATATGTATAATATCTAAATGCGCAGAACGATGGCTGAAAGGTTAGGGTGCTGGCCTTCGGTACCGGAGTTCATTGGTTCGAATCCTACTGTGGCATGGATATTCGTAGCCGTTCGTAATCGGCTTTAAACTGTAGGTCCTACTCTCAATAGCTCTCGTGTTACAAAAAGCAGACCGTAGAACTCCAGACCAAACCAATATCTAAATGTTTGCGTAATGGAGTTATGATAGCATGAGAAAATTTTTATTAATTTATTTCTCTATCCTGTATGGTGAATTTCAAAATGATTCTTCTGTAATTTTATTTTCTCTGCAACAAGAAATAATTAGTTTCCTTATATTTTTTACTGTTGCCAAATCCAATAAGGCGATTTCACGCAGTAGGACAAATCTTAATTTATGACAATTCTAGCTTTAGTTTCAAACGGAAGGGCAGTTTATTGTTTGTCTATTGGCTGTTGTAAACCTGAAAATGAATGGGAAGGGCATTATAGTAGTCCGTGACGTTGCGACAAATTGCTCTATGCTGTTCTAATTTGTTTATTTTTATTTGTAATAACTGGGTTTTATTCTAGTTGTGTTGTGGGTTTATCCTCAATTAGATAAATGTAGCGGTTGATAACTTGTCAATCATGATAAGCTAGCTATTTTGTTTGTTGAATGAAAATATCATCAATTATGTCAATTACTAGCATATAGCCCGTAATATGACGGGATCAGTAAAATTTTTAACTTTCCATAATTGTAAAGTACCGTATGAGGCAGGTAAAAAAATGGTTTGTTTTTTGGCTGAGAATTATCTTGCAACCAAAAATAATCGATGATTCAATTTAAAATTATCACATATGTACCTAATCTATTATTTAAGCCAAACATAAAAGAAAATTATTTACGTAATATCTAAGATCAATGATAATAAAACGTATGAAAATAAGGCAGAATTTAAAATAAGAAACGATTCAATGAGATGGTTAAAGGAATGACGTCATAATGCTAGAAAAATGTTATTTTTACCTATTTATTATGGGATAAGTTGATAAATTTAATCGCCTGCTCTTAACCGGGGAAAATAAGAGTTGAAATAATGGCATTAAAAGTTCGAAAAGAGGGGAAGGGGTGGATTTCGAACGTTGTAAAGAAGGTAGTATTTTTCGCTGTGATATGAAGCCTATTTATACCAATTTATTTTAGAATCGGATCTATAGTTTAGGAGAAAACAAACATTACTCTCTTTGAATTTTGCTAACTTGGATGCCTCTATCCATTCCAGGTCCAACCGTTTCATAAAATCGTGGACAGACGTACAGATAACTTAGGCTATTATTATATAAGGGATTATCAATTATTTTAAGTTTTCTTCACATCCCAAGGCAGAGACACAGCCAATTCTACAAAGTTATTTCAATTCGCGATTATTTCCTCCACTAGCCAAAATAGCGATAAACTACTAAATGTAGTATACCTAATAACACATATGAGCATGCGTATACGGGAGCCTATAGAGCAATTTGTCGTAACTTTACGAACTACTATAATGCCCTTCTGATTCATTTTCATGTTTACAACAGCCAATAGACAAATAATAAACTGCCCTTCCGTTTGAAACTAAAGCCAGTATTGCCATAAGTTGAGATGTGCCCTACTGCGTGAAATAGCCTTATTCTATATTGAGAAGCTAGTGACAATCTATAAAACAAATCTGATTTTTTTTTTAAATCTAAATATCTATCAAAGCCATTTTTCACATGCTTAAAATAAATACGATTATATTATAATACGCAATCGTTGCGTTGTGTTTAGCTTATAAACCTTAATTATTCTACTTCAAAATGTTTCCATTTTAGTCTTTGTTATTAATTAAACGTCATTTTATTGATGACAGCCTATCACGATGAAGCGAACAAGTGTTATGAGAAACTAAAATCTCTATCGATTTCCTTTAATATTAATTCTAAGGCATTTGGGAAGATTTTATTTTAAAGATATTGATTTATTGTATTAAACTCGGAGCTCGAGAAGATTTTAGATGATAAAGTGAATATGTAGAATCTGAAAAAAATATTTGAAATTAATGTATGACATTTTAGGCGGAATCTTGTTCATAAAAAGCAACTATTTGAAAACAAATCTATTAAAGATATTTTATATTCGTCGTTTTAAATAAGAAATAAATCGGAATTATTTTTTCCCATTATTATGTTTCATGTTTCTAATTTATGTCTCCTACAAAATATGTTTCAGTTATACAAATTAATTACGTTCAAAATGTTCCAGTATTAAAGAAAAAAAAACATTTCAAAGATGAGAACATATTCATTACTGCCTAATTTATTGTCTTTATTGCCTAATTATACTTTATTTTATTTAACCCATTAATGCTTAGCTTCCATTCAGAGTAAATTGAAAATGTTTAAATGTATAAATGAAATGAAAACAATAAATGAAATGTATAATTGAAATGTTTAAATGTTTAATTGTAATGATTGTAAAATGTTTATTTTTTTAATTTAAATATTTTAGTGAATCTAATTGGAATCCTATAAATAATATCCATACATTCGATTATTTGCTATTATTTATAATTTTGTCAACTGGATCGTCACTTTATGATTTTTCATGCTTCGCAAATAGCTTACTCGACAAGTGCATCAATTGAAATCATATCAAATAGCTTTATGTATTATAAAGAATCTCTTTCTAGTACTAAGCTTACATGTGCTATAAAAATGGCTTATCACAAAGTTTTTGTCTTTTTATGAGTTGCAACTTATAATGTTCAATCAATCAACTGCGGAAATTATTTTCGAAAGTCCTTGCGAGATGATCAATCAAATTCAATCGATGACGTATATGCACGTCGACAGCAAAATACACTGGTGTGCAAAACTTAAGCAACAGGTGGGTTTTTTGCCATAACTGCACGAGAAATTATATGAGAAACATGAAATTCAGAAATGAGGGAGAGTATTATGTACGTAAAGGATGACGAAAGTATCGGCGCTGAAAAAGGAATACAATGCATACGGTATGGAATCAAACAAAAACAAGCTTGATTGAAAACACAGGATCGTGACTCATGACTGTCCATCCAAGAGAAAGAACAACAAGCAGATGTTCCTTAATATGGAATATGCCCTCCCCTAACTGCCATGGTTGCTTCGCACCGTCTCCGCATACTCAGAACTAGCTGCCCCAACATTTCTTGAGGTAGAACTGTAAAGTGAAGTTTTATTATAGATATAGCCATTTATAATGAACTCAGTCGAGGTGCTTTTAAGTAAGTTTATGGCTCGAAAATTTGTAAAATATCCATACAGATGACAAAATTACATATAATAGAGAATAGTCGAAGATTTGGTAAATAGTTTAAGGATTGCTAATATAATTTCGCTGAAAATTAAAAATCTTTCATAAATCTACAAACTAATTTTTAATTTTTCTAAAAGTGTACGTTAGGTATTAATGATTTAATGGATTTATTCCACAGTACGTTTGTCTAGATAGAAATCTTTTACTAGATTATTTTTTTTGTTGTTCAATTTTCTTTAAAATCATACGTCAGACTTTAGCGATAGTCTATTCCGGGCAGATCAATGCAGTTACCTAACATTTGAAAAGTAGTTAAAACAACTGTCAGCATTAATGCCATTTCACAAATTCCAGAACAGGGTTTTAAATAATTCCCCGTCATGTCGGTGTACATCAGGCAAAGTGAGCAAGACAGAGAGTCTGCGTTTGTTTAGATAAATGTCGTGTAGCCCTATCCAAATATAGGTGTTAACTGAGATCAAATATAGTGGTAATTATTTGGTTAGTACAAGACTAATAATTATTTGGTTAACGTTGTGTAAATTATTTAAGTTAAAATTTAACCACAGGTTCTTGAGAGGCTATAGACTATTTTTATTATTTAAGTACAAATGACATAAAAATAAAAAACTGATTCAATAATTAACCAATTAACTGAATTTATTTTTACTATATTTACACTTTAAATTCTACTAATCAATGAACTTTATCAATTTCATTTATGAAATTAATCATTTACACACATGAACTATAATTTGCTTATATAAAATTTTACTTCCGAAGAGAGTACCGTCATAATTTTTTTAAAATTATAAAATCAAAAGTAAAAGAAGTGGACTTGCAAAAGGAATGGAGATAACTCATAACTCATCATCCGGTGAAGCTTTAATTCGTAGACAGGAGATGAATATCACACATTGTAACTTAGGATGGGGCTCCGGGACGTAGAAGCGTTTTTGCAGATAGGCTTTTAGAGAAAACTCACGGGCCTCTTCCACGACTTCCATGGATTGCGGAGTTAATGTGGGTCCCTTTACCATTAATATATTTGGTTAAAGAATTTATTTTCTCTCCTCTTTGTTGCTGCTGTATGTCTTCGGATGGGTCAGCGTAAGAATAGACTCCCTTTACCACTAATATATTTGGTGAAAGAATTTCCTTTTCTCCTCTTTGTTGCTGCTCTATGTCTTCGGATGGGTCAGCGTAAGAATAGACTCCCTTTACCACTAATATATTTGGTGAAAGAATTTACTTTCTCACCTCTTTTTTGCTGCTCTATGTCTTCGGATGGGTCAGCGTAAGAATAGACTCCCTTTACCACTAATATATTTGGTGAAATAATTTACTTTCTCTCCTCTTTTTTGCTGTCGTATGTCTTCGGATGGGTCAGCGTAAGAATAGACTCCCTTTACCACTAATATATTTGGTGAAATAATTTAGTTTCTCTCCTCTTTTTTGCTGCTGTATGTCTTCGGATGGGTCAGCGTAAGAATAGACTCCCTTTACCACTAATATATTTGGTGAAATAATTTACTTTCTCTCCTCTTTGTTGCTGCCGTATGTCTTTGGATGGGTCAGCGTAAGAATAGACTTACTTTCTCTCCTCCTCCTCCTGGTTTCTTTTAGTAAACTTTCTCTACCGTCTTGCTGTCTGCTTGCCCTCCTTCTTTATTTTACCGGCCACTTCTGCCTCCTCTTTCTCTTCTTTTTCCCGCCCTAGCTTCAAGCTGCTTACTCATTTTATTTCATTCATTACTCCTCTCCTTTCAAACACAAAACTCCAATTGGCATCTTTCGGCTACTTTATTTGCTGCCTCAGATCATGCTCCACCCACGATCATAAAATCGCTTACTTTTATTACAACCTCAACTCAAAACCTAATTTGTGCCATAGCTTGTAAATCTTTTCCAAGCCTTAGTGCCCCCCTGGTGTCATCCTTGCAAACATCGTTCTTATCCCTGTCTAACAATCTTGAGTTTTCTGACGAGTCATAAACCATCCCTTATCTTTTATCCTATCCTCTCCATTTCACATGTATGAGGCTTGATTATATATATATATATATATATATATATATATATATATATATATATATATATATATATATATATATATATATATATATATATATATATATACCAATTAATCCACAAAACTTATTTATATTTTTGATATTGAATCAGCTCATTACAATAAGTGCCTCTCAACCTCTTTTGGATCAGACTCACAGAGTCGCGTTTCAATATCTGATGCACCCTCATTGGAACATATTTAATAACTGAACTCTTCAGGAATTTAGCACAGTATTAAGTACCAATGACTTATACCAGGCTTTTTGAGATAACACAAAGAATTAAGACAGAAGATACAAGTGAGAAGACTCACCCATTTGAAGACTCTTTATTTACAATTCTATTTTTGAACAATCTGGTGACGCAAATAACATATTAAATCTCAATATGGAGACGACGTAAACTGCTGGAATGTTGGACCAACTCCCTGCCGCTGATGACGCTATGTTCAGAAGAAAAAATGGTTGAGCATTCCCTGCCTCTGCTGAAGTTCTCCGTTCGCTCCGTCTTGGCCTGCTTTTTCTCTGAAGGGGCCTGCAAATCTGCCGAGCAAATCCAATGACTACTGTTGCCAGGGCCAAAGACAACTGACCCGTGATGGCAACACCTCTTGTCGAATGGGGTCACTGACATCGCTTTCGTCCTTCGGTCAGTCTCCCAAGCTGGTGTTGTCCAGTAGTGTAACTCATTGTTACGCACAGAAAGCCTCTCTTATACTAATCTTGCCTCCTCCAGCTATGTTACACTACAGCTGTTTTAATATAAATTTTTAAAAAAGATTTAAGAAATTAAGTATATTTAAATAGGATAAACGCATAAAGTAAAATTCTGAGGTAGATAAGTAGAAAATTTTATTTCATTTTATTCATTGTAAAATATTAGATTTTTAATGATTTTTCAACTCATCTGTGTTCATGTGATATACTCTCTGGTTTTTTCTGCATACTAAGCCAAAATGATTTTCGTAGACTACAGACAATGATTTTGTGCTGTGAGCAATTATAAGTAATTTATGTTATGCAATATCGGGATTTAAATGACTATACTCAAGTTGTACATATATCATACAACCTAGCTTGAAATGGTTAAAAATTCAAATGCCTTTTGTAAGTTAATTCTTACGAAGACACACAGCAGAATGCATACTGACAACCAGAGGTCACAACAGCAACCACGATAGCTATTGAGCTACTGATCTACGACCTATTGACATATGAGAGTTATGCCTTTTGTAAAACCAAATGTTTTCCAGAAAAAACCCATGCCCCACCGGTGTACGTCAAATCTATTCGTTAGTAAAATGATTGGTTTTGGTCCCGGAATCCTGACATTGCTTTAGATCGGAGATATTTTTCCTCGTTATTCCTTTGTGAAGCTTTGATTTTCGACTAATTTTATCAAATAAAAAATAATTCCATCTAATATATTTATTTTTAAAAAATTAAAAAATTATTTTAATCATTTCATTAAATTTACGTTAAATAATTAAAAATGCATTAAATTATTTCCGTAGACTAACATTTGAATAATTAAATATGCATTAAATTATTGCATTAGATTTGCGTTACAAATTATATTCATCTTTCCCTTATCAAAAATTCTCTCTTCATTGTCTGATTTCCCTCGAGTCTTTTATAACATTTCTCGGGCATGAATTCTCTTTCCACAAAAGTAATACAAAGAAAATATCAAATCGTACAAAAATAAAGAAAATTTGCTTATTTATTAAACATTTTTGTAGATCCAACACAACTTCTGCATCCCTTACTGAAACAGCACTATATTTCAAAATCTGAAATGATCTATGACCGTAGAAAATAGAAAGCAAGCTTTTCAAATAAATTATTTTTATTTGTTATGTTCGCTTATTATCAATGATACGTGAACAACATTTTTGTGTAATATATATATATATATATATATATATATATATATATTATATATATATATATATTTATATCAAGAGTAATTTAATGTTCCTTCCTTTATGGAGGTAAGACACTTTTGATAGAATTAGAAATTCTGGAAGAATATTATTCTTTCATTTAACAAGGGATGCATGTTTATTATTAGAAATATTTTTAGAATTGACAGTATATATGTGTGAAATATACATTTATATATATATATATATATATATAATATATATATATATATATATATATATAGAGAGAGAGAGAGAGAGAGAGAGAGAGAGAGAGCGAGAGAGATAGATAGACAGTGTGTGTATGTGTGTAAAGTGAGACGTGAGCACCATTATTAAATAAAAAATACATTATATATATTATATATATATATATATATATATATATATATATATATATATACATACACATATATACACAGGTATGTATATTATACGTATATGTGTGTATATATAATATATATGTGTATATATATGTATATATATGTATATAATATATATATATATATATATATGTATATATATATATATATATATATATATATATATATATATATATATATATATATATATATATATATATATATATATATGTATATATATATATGTGTGTATATATATATATATGTATGTATATATATATATATATATGTATATATATATGTATGTATATATATATATATATATATATATGTGTGTATATATATATATATATATATATATATATATATATATATATATATATATATATATATATATATATATATATATATATATATAATATATATATATATATATATATATATATATATGTATTAAGAGAAATTTAATGCTCTTTTCTAGAAATAATACACTTTTGATAGAACTAGAATTTCTGCATGTTTATTAAATTAGAAATATTGTTGGAACTGGCAGTATATATGTATGTAATCTACATTTATGTATATATAGAGAGGTGATAGATGGATAGATATACAGTGTATGTGTGTAATGTCAGACGTGAGCACCATTATTAAATAAAAAATACATTTTTTTAATGAAGAAAATAAATTTATTCATAACCTAAGGATAGAAAACTGATAGATGCACGCTCCACCCATTTTACACAGGGACTTTCAAACCATACAACTATAATGCTGAGATGAATGTGCCACATCAGCCCTTTTAAAATCTTTATAAGGGCCTTCGTCAGAAATCCTCCTCTTTGTAATGAAGATTTTTTTCATGTCCCTTCATTACATATTTCCCTTGTGGGTTGTATATTTGAACCTACATTTTGCTCCTTTTTTTTTCTATCTCTTCAAACAGAGCCGCCCTCGATCTCTGATTTAGTTTCGGACTGACCGTCCAATTCTGGCTACCTGCATCCGCAGTCCTTAAACCTTTCGATCATAATTTGCGCCCATCGGCTTGTATTCTGACAGTTAATGTAGTCATAAGTTTCGGTTTGGGGTGACAACCGCACTTTTGTAAAGTTCCGCATTGTGATGTGTTGCCAAGCTCCGCTCCGTATCGTCCTTAGCGAATTTTCATCGCCTTGGATCCTCCTCCCTATGATTGGCTTTTCTGTTCTCCGCGCTCCTTGTCTCGGCTTTTGTTTGAAAAGAACAATCAACAAGTTCAAAAACATCAAATTTTATTTCTCCTTTCTCAAAAACGACGTAAATAAAACAGTTAAACAGATGATTCAAAATAGTTCGCAGATAATACTAAACTAAAGTTTCAAATTCAACATTCTGGCAAGCGTGGCATTATGAAATTTACCTTATGGGGAAAACTATATTGGAGCAAAAACACGACGAGCAACAGGCATCACCAGGCAATAACAAAAGCAAAAACAACAGGGGGATAAGGTGAACGTAAAGTGCCCCCTTTTATATTTCTTGATTTCGTAAACTTAAAAATTATTTACATACTGACGATAAAAACCACGGAGCTTACAAATAAAACGCGATCACGTAACAAAGATTAAATTACGATTAAAAGTTTAATTACAAGGAATGGGATATTTGTTAACAGCTTTTCATTGGTCAGAGCCTCGGGAACCCAACGTCTCCTTGTGAGCGCGAGGATTTCTTAGCGCCTGGCAACTCTCTTGCTGGCTGTGTTTCGGCGCTTTTGACGTGAGCGCAGTCTAGAAGTTTTTGTAATTTTGAGAGACAGAGAGACAAAATTTTAAGAACCTTGTAGACGCGTTTTTTTTTATCGGAAAAATGTTTCTGTTGGAGCCACTTCGATGTTTGGCTAACCTAAGCACTCTCTCGTTGTTTCGATTTTACTGCGACTTTCCTGGCGTTATTTTCATGTGACGCAACAAATTAATCTCCGTAATACTTTTGAACAACGCAATAAAATGAATCTCCGTTACCCACTATTGATCAGGGCAGAAGTGGACTATGTTATTTGTAGATTTTAAAATGAAAAAAAATTACATAAGATCGAATACTAAATAAAAGGATATGTCTCCATCAAGTCAGCGTCTGATTTTTATCTACCTGAGGTGACTAAGTTATATACATACAGCCCCGATAAGAAGCCCCGACACTTCAGTATACTATTATTTTTTTTATGTGTTTGTATGTATAAAAAGCCAGCAAGCTGGACAGCTCCTTGAATAAAATAAAGCGTTTTTATAATTCTTTTTATTTCATCTTAGCTCTTAAGATTCTAATAATAAAGAAAAAATATTGAAATATTTTGATGTTTTACAGAAATATACTAACATATACATTCATGTAACTACCAAAAATTTTCATTCAGTGTTACGCTTCAAAATTTCCCAGATTTTATAGCTGCAGGGCTCGCTTAGCAATGTTTATTTCTTATGTAGTTATGCCGAAAGGCAGACACTTACAAAACTGAGAGAAGGTCTTAGGTTTATGAAAATTATTTCAACTTTCAGAGAGTCGATGGATTCATCCTACATACGCATTAATCACTATGCATCAGCGTGGATACCCACACTCGAGAGTAAATACTCACGTGACTTGTCTTCCTATGGAACAGAACTTAAATCAGCATTGTTACTACAACTTTTAAAAACATTACGTCTATCAAAAATTGTTACAACCGCAGCTGATTTGCAAGAGTAATTCTATTTTGATTGGAGAAATGACATCTTGTTTATAAAACAATAAGAAAGGTCACACGTAGTAGATATTCATTCAGGCAATGGCTTTGAGAAGCGATAAGGAGTGCAATTTCAATAAACTAAGTCCTTGATTT
>CM063510.1:1403669-1408669 GCA_032207245.1 Pardosa pseudoannulata | reverse complement strand
CAAAAACAAAATTAAAAGCTCATATGAAACAAGTTTAACCTGTATAAGTGTTATATTACGATAATCTCCTTCCAAGCGTCACCGTGTGACTTAAATTGACGTTTCATATTGGCTAGGATTCTTTTGACGGCTAATGTAAGTGTAGTCGTATAAAACTGTAATAGAACATTGCCGATGGACAACCTTAAAAATAATCCTATATTGTTTGTGCTCCTTTATGTCTTTTTCACATCTATGACTGTGACCGCCTGTGATGGTGGGCCTGTTTGTTAAATACACAAACAACCTGATTCCATACAGTTTGCAGTGGGATTCGAACCACAGGGTAGAATCCCAGTTTGAGGGGGCCCCAGTTCAGTGGGCACGCTAAACGTGGGCAATATCGCCTAATACTAGAATTATAGTTCCGGAGGCCGACCGCCATATTTTTGGCTCTATTTTTGTACAAGTAATCGCCAAGTTGTCGCCAAGTGATGTTTCCAATATATGCTTCGTTTTGTATTAAGTTTATACCCAATTTCAAAGCATATTTTGAACAAAAAATAATGAAATCAATGAAATGTGTTTTAATGTGAATTAAATTATGACACAATTTTGACTAAAAAAGTTCAAAAAGCAGTAAATAAAAATATAAATGTGAAATATAACATCACTTATTAACCTTCAAAAATTAAGTATAAAACAAAAAATAAATAAAGCACTTATCTAATTTAAGTATCCCGCGTTGTTGGTGGATATAAAAGCTTTATCTCATTAAAAAAGTCCTGAAAAGCTTCCTGCGGATTTTCTTTCATTTTTAAATCCCTAAACTGGGATTCAGCTGAACCTCAGTATTCCAGTAAACCCAGAACTACCAAGAAAAGATAGCTGCGTTTTCACTGAATGTTTTATTTCCAATACTTTAGCTTTTTAAGTTTACAAAAACTTTCTTAAAAATTAAATTTTGGCTATTTTTATTTCTTAAAGCTTTTTTTCTGGTAAGTGGATTTATTTCTCTAGCAGGAATGCACCCCGTTATCTGCCTCAGAACTAATGAAAGATGGAATAGTTATTACAGAACAAGTACCGGGTGACCGAGCTCCGCTCGGAGAAAACAGGTATCGAAGCTAACTCGAAGATTTAAATTTTCAATTGTGATTTATCAAAACAATACATGCCATAAGAAAATTTGTGAAACCATTAGTGAAAAGATAACCGGTTAAAGTACACCATTGTAAACTATTCTAAACAAAGTTGTTTGGAAAGGGAACTATTCTATACAAAGGTAAAGTTTGAAAAGTCATAGAAAATAAAATGTAATTGATAACAAAAAATTATACAATTAAAGAAATGGTACAAAGTGAGCATTGTAAAGATTGAAGTGTGTTGAATGGAGAAGCATTCTGACAATGACGGTATCTTCTAGTTGTCCATTTGCGGGTATAATTGAGTTGATCGATTGTTGTTCCAAAATTCCGGCTCCTTGAAGCATTTCATGTAGAGGTGCGTTCTGCATGTTGAAAATGTAGCTTGAAATCTGATGAATGATGAAATATCGAACTTTGTTGACGGTGATTTGAAATCGAAATCAGTTCCTTAACACGTTCGCTGCCACCGACGCACTGGCGCGTCAGAACGGCACCTCCTGGTATGCCGACGACACACTAACGCGGCGACGGACTTTGATAAGTTATATGCTCTGTGTTTAGTGTGGCTTTGGAAATTGAACGGCGAGGTTGTTTCGTCACGTTAGTGAAGCATTATTTTTTAATTTTTTGTGGTTGGTTTTCAAAATTTTTGTTTGCATTATTTTTTTTTTACTATATCGTTTATGTGTTATATATACTTTGCTACATTAATTTAATATTTAGAGTTGATAGAAAATAAAAATGGAAACCGATATCAAGGAATAAAGACAAATCAATAAAGACTTTTATTATTATTATTAATTCGTCAGAACTACAGCCAATCGATTTCTCGTGGTCGAAAACCCCCGGGTACCAATTTTCACTTGGTTTGGACGCATGAGAAAAAAGTTTGCCCGCACCGGGGTTCGAACCCGGCCCTATCTGTAGCGCCGAACTACGTGACCTTAGCGCGTCAAAACCGATGCCAATCGATTCCTCGTGACCAAAAACCCCAGATCCCCAAGTTTACTACAGTTTATTAATTCTGGGGCGATTTTCGACTTGACAACCATTCCTCGTATTATAGTATAGGATATAAGAATATCATCATCGATAAGTGTGATAATATATTCTTTATGAGAAAAAAGAAATTCAATTAATACCGTTTCCATAAACTTGAAGAACTTATTGTGTTGTCTGAGAATGTTTCTCAATTTTAGGCATTTCACACTTCGTTCCTGTCATGGTGATAAATAACACATCTGCATCATGGATTATTATTTTTTTTAAGAATAATAAAGGAATCTAGTATTTCTTATCAAGGAGGAGTCGTGTCGACACTCACGTTAAACCAAAAAAAGACCTGCATTGGCACTACCTGACTTAACTGCCTGAGATAATTACGACATTTAGAGTGCATTCTTTAAACGAACGAGATTCTACACAAAAATCTAATATTTAAGTTAAGAGAAACTACCGTTTCTCAGATCTTTTTCCGGCTTAATTGGAGCCAAATTAATTGGATCGAGAGACTACTTCGTCTTTTTTTACCCTATTACCATCATATGGACATCATGAATTACACTTGCTAAAGATTTAACAGAATTTTTTATACAAATGTTGTGTAGTTGCCTTAATTAGCACTCGGAAATCCGAACCCAAACCTATAGGTTGGAAGCTAATTACGCTAACATCAGGCGATAGATTTTACTTTAAAATGTCTATTATCTATGAGGCTGTCTCAACTGATCTGTTCTTCCCATGGCTTCAAAGTAAGGAAGATTGAACCTTATATGGGATCTAGACTGTTTACAAATGCTCCTAGAATTTAAAGTATTCTCATTATTACTTTGAAACTTAATGAAACCTTAACATTTCCTTATATTCATTTATTATACTATAAAAGAAATGCACTTAAAGATGTGCTTTGATCAACAAAGGAAATAACGCTAGGCAAGACCTGATGAATCATGGTTTGTCATTCATCAAGACGATGACACTGTCAGGATACGCCGTCTTCCAGGCGAACAGTTGATCCCTCAATTTACAGTAAGCCTTACACAGGCTGGTGGTGGCAGTATTATGTTTTGTGTAACGTTCTTTTGGGCGTCTCTGAGACCTGTGGTTGTGGTAGAACAGACCATGAATGCTACAGGGTATCTGAACATCATTGCGGACCAGTTGCAAACTTACATGGCCTGTTTTTTCAGCTGGAAATGGAATGTTCCTACAGGACAACGCCCCGTGTCACAAGGTTAAAATTGTGTTCGAGTGGTTCCACGAACATGATGCTGAATTCTAGTTCATGTCCTGGCTGCCTAACTCACCGGATCTCAATCCAATAGAACACATTTGAGATGTCATGGGACGGCAGCTCAGAGTTCGAAGACCACCAATTCGCAATATCTCCGATTTGCTTAACCGTTGCTTAAACATCTGGTACAATCTGTCTCCGGCCATCTACCATGGACTTGTGGCATCCATGCCAAGGCGGGTCGAAGCTCTGTTGCGCGCCAAAGGTGAGCCAACTCGTTATTACAGGTGGTCATAACATTTTTTCTCTTGTATATATATATATATATATATATATATATATATATATATATATATATATATATATGTATATATATATATATATATATATATATATATATATATATATATATTATATATATATATATATATATATATATATATATATATATATATATATATATATATATATGTATATTATATATATATATATATATGTATGTTTGTATATATATATGTATGAATGTATATATATATATATATATATATATATATATATATATATATATGAATTAATGCAAAGTCTAAACTTTGACAGAAGCATAATTTAGGAAGAAAGGGAAACAGTGAACAAGAAAATATCTTGTTAACAATGCTTTCAAATGTTTTTCCAAGAAACATTCTATTGAATATTGGTTAATTCGTTTGGGATTTTAAAATTAAAAATATTATTATAAAAGTTTTCTAAAATATAATAGGCAGCAATATTTTTAAATAATGAATGTTATCCGCCTTCCGCAATCTACTTTTAAAAGGAGAAAGCGTAAAGTTAGCTGAGTCACGGCTTATCATTTATTAATTTTCTTTAAATTAGAGGACATATAGGTACACAATAGAAGATTTCTTAATATTTCCCAACAGCGCTTTAACCGATTTAGATGATTGTCTATAATTTAAATCTACATCTTTTCAGAAATGTAAACTCATAATTAATTCATAATTCCAATAACTACAAATATCTTTCAAATTTTTTCCCAAAGTGTATTTTTGTTTCGTTATTTCAAGTCTAAAAGTTGAGTTCTAAATAATAATTCAAATATATTATTTTAATTAAACAGGAGTTAAAATGAGTAGGCGTTGGAATTTTTAATGCTATATATAAAGTCGAATAAAGAATTCAAAAGAACTCATAAGAAAAACATAACAATCATCCTTAGTAATTGTCACTAACATGTCATTTCTTATAGACATTTAAATATATATTCATGCTATTTTCATGGAATTCTTGTTTATGTTATTTCATGTTATGACATTATTAACATATGTCATTATTAACATGTCATTTATTATAGCTGTTTAAATATATATTCATGCTATTTTCATGGAATTCCTGTTTATTTCTTCTTAAAAATATCTGAATTATAAGAGATATAGTTTAGATGGGCATAGAAATGCACTTGATAGGTAAGATGCTAATTTCCAATGTATACATATATTTATTTTATGTATATATATATATATGAAATAACTTAGTATAACGTCTACATAATTTAAAAATATTGTAGAATAATGTAGCCGAGTTAACTGATGCAGACTTACAAAAACATCGTTTATGTAGAACACCAGATAACAAACAAATCC
>CM063510.1:1393669-1396169 GCA_032207245.1 Pardosa pseudoannulata | reverse complement strand
AGTCCTACGACAGACGTATACAAAAGTTGATCCTACAATACGACAAGTGTCTCAATTCTGGTGGTGGCTATGCTGAAAAATAGCTGAAACATTACAGTACTTGTTGCTAATAAATATGTCTGTGAAAGTGTAAGCTCTTTTTTTCTTTTAAATAGGGAAACTTACTTTCTGGATGCCCCTCGTATATCTGAATGTTAAGCTTACAATAGTGTCTAAAGCTTTGTGTATTTAATAAAGCGATAGATGTTTTTGGCATTTTTCGGTTTAATAAAATATAAACTACGGCTATTCATATATTTCTAAAGTATTTCGAATGTAATATATAATATGGCATTTCACCTTTAAAATTACAATACACTGATAGTTTCTGTTTCTTAATAACAATTTATTTCCGCTGAGATATTATGAAATATAAACTTCTGCTATTCATTTATTTCTAACTCTAAAGTATTACTAATGTAACATAAAATATGACTTTTCACCTTTTATATAAAAGAATAAAATACATTGATAGTGTCTATTTGTTAATAACAATTTATTTCCGCTGAGATGTTAAAGTAAAGGCTAAAATTTCTACAAAAGATTCTTTATTGGATAGTTCTTAAATGCACTTGGAAATGCAAACTAAATCTGAGTTTCCCCCTAAAATGTATTTTATTTCTCTGAATGTCTATAAATATTAATCAACTCGCTGGAAATAAGAGCATATCATCCCAATATCAAATTATTCTTATTTTACCGAAATAATGGAAAGATATGAAACAATGAAGAGACATGAACCGATTGATATGGTATGATACGGTAAAAAAGTTTATAAGTTTGGTACAATTTTAACAAAAATCAGTGATGTGTGATACAAAATATGTATATGTTCGAAATATATCTGAATATTCTTCTTACAATAGTATCTAAAGTTTCGTGTAATTGATAACGAAATAGATGTTTTTAGAATTTTTCTGTTTAATGAAATATAAACTTCTGCTATTCATTTATTTCTAACTCTAAAGTATTACTAATGTAACATAAAATATGACTTTTCACCTTTTATATAAAAGAATAAAATACATTGATAGTGTCTATTTGTTAATAACAATTTATTTCCGCTGAGATATTAAAGCAAAGGTTAAAATTTCTACAAAAGATTCTTTATTGGATAGTTCTTAAATGCACGTGAAAATGCAAACTAAATCTGAGTTTCATCATAAAATGTATTTTATTTCTCTAAATGTCTATAAATATTAATCAACTCGCTGGAAATAAGAGCATATCACCACAATATCAATTTATTCTTATTTTACCGAAATAATGGAAAGATATAAAACAATGAAGAGATATGAATCGATTGATATGGTATGATACGGTAAAGAAGTTTATAAGTTTGGTACAATTTTCACAAAAATCAGTGATATGTGATCCAAAATATGTATATGTAAGAAATATAGCTGAATATTCATCTTACAATAATATCTAAAGTTTCGTGTGATTGCTAACGCGATAAAAGTTTTTGGCATTTTTCGGTTTAATAAAATATAAACCACTGCTACTCATTTATTTCTAGTTCTAAAGTATTTCTAACATACTATAAAATATGACATTTCACCTTTAAAATTACAATACACTGATAGTTTCTGTTTCTTAATAACAATTTATTTCCTCTGAGATGTTAAAGCAAAGGTAAAATTTTTACAAAAGACACTTTATCGAACAGTTCTTAAATGAAATTGGAAATGTAAACTAAGTCTGAGTTTCCTTCTAAAATGTATTTTCATTCTCTGAATGTCTATAAATATTAATCAATTCACTGGAAATAAGAGCGTATCACCACAATATCAATTTATTCTTATTTTACCGAAATAATTGAAAGATATGAAATAAGGAAAGAAGACGTTACCTATTAGCTTCCTAAAATCTTAACAAAGCTCAGCGAAATAGGATATAAAATATTTATAAGTCAGTAAGATACTTGAATATCAACCTTCAAATTAAAACAGAAGCATCGTGCTATAAATAGTAATATCGCATTAGAGTCTCCTCTTAACTAGATTTGAAATAGGAAGAATTATGTTAAATGGGTTTGATGCTTGTAATGTTTGGCTCATAAAACCCACTTAATCTCTAGGATAGCTATATATAAAGAGAGAAAAGTACATGTATAGATGTATATCTATTTTTAACTCTACAGAAACCGTGATTTCTAATCACCGCTACAGATCTTGCAGAACAATTTTGCTGTGGTGTAGTACATTGCTGTTGTTATTTCAAAGCCATTAATAACCCAATTTTACTTTATATCGTCTTTAATTATAGTAAAATGCCACTGATCTATATTACAACATTCAAATATAGAACAAAAGACAGGGAAATATGCTAAAAAATACTTTTAAAAAATTAAAAATTAAAAGAAGCATTCCACGTGTTACGTCTGAAGGAAAAACTGCCAATGTCCAAGAGAACGCTGCATTATTTTCCTTCCTTCTGAACTACTCAGACAATCCTATAA
>CM063510.1:1373669-1388669 GCA_032207245.1 Pardosa pseudoannulata | reverse complement strand
GTTTTTATCAAATATCTGATCAAATAGGTGTGTATTTTAAGTAAGTGTCGTTTTGAAATTAAAAACCCTTAAATTTACTTTTTTATATTATTTATTTAAATGAAAGCTTGTACTTTAACCAACTTTTTAACATAACATCCACCAATATCAAGGATCTTAATGAATTGTAGAATCAGCTTTTGAATTCCATACTCATAAATCCCGGAGAGACTTAAGTATTAAGTATTAAGAAATAAGAATATATATATATATATATATATATATATATATATATATATATAGATAGATAGATATAGATATATATATATATTAATATATATATATATATATATATATATATATATATATATATATATATATATATATATATATATATATATATATATATATATATATAATGTACGTATGTATGAATAAATTTTTGCATTTTATTAATTTATATATATATGTGTCTGTAATTAGTAAAAACACATATCATATCTCTTAAAAAGAAATAGCTCTTATTCATTTCGCTGGGGCTTTAGACGACCTTTGAGAATAAAACATCGGAATATTTAGTCGAAAGTAGACTTCCTTTTAATATATCTATTTACTCTAAGTTACAGAAGAGCGTAAAAACTGTGTACAACAAAAGAGCAGAGTAATTAAAGTAAAAGCGCAATATAATTGAATTAACATCATTCGAGGAGAAAGTTAAGAATTAAGTATTAAGAAGTAGGAATAAGAATTCAGTGAAGAACATTAAATCATTATTCGGGTAGTATATTAGATGTTCCATATATATGTGTAACCTGCAAAAATATCTCTTCCCTGATGATTCATAAAGTAAGCAGATGTTTTTAATTACCAGGGATTACTTTGAAATGCAGTTCGTTACGCAGCAGTCACGTCTTGGAAGACAGTAACTAGAACACTAAGATTAGGAGAAATAACAAAAAAAAAAAAACCTTTCCATCTTATACTCGGAAAATCGATGTATACGTCG
Source organism: Pardosa pseudoannulata (assembly GCA_032207245.1). Taxonomy (NCBI): domain Eukaryota; kingdom Metazoa; phylum Arthropoda; class Arachnida; order Araneae; family Lycosidae; genus Pardosa; species Pardosa pseudoannulata. The sequence continues at coordinate 1,387,684 of CM063510.1, read as the reverse complement.
TACATAGGCAAGACACTCTGCGTTTGTAGAGTTGTGAAAACTCCGTGATTGAGAAATGAAATAAGTACGACTAATTTGTCAAAAGACAGAGCTTCAAAAGTAGTTCTATTGTGGGCTGTAAAAAGAACCTAGCTGCAAAATTAATATAACAACATTAACATTGTAGAAATCTACGTGTTTTCTTGGATAATTCACATATAGTTTATATAAAACAGTAAGTAGCTTGCATGTAAGATTTATTAATTTAACACTTAATTTGGCTAAGTCTGGCCGCTACATCGGTCATGTATATTTATAACTACTATATAACATAATTGTCAGTGTGCGCCAAAGAAAACATTAATTATTTCAAAAATGGAAAATGATATATTTGTTGTTTATTTTACAGAGATCCTAATGTTTATACAGACATGAGGAAATAACAGAAATTAAAAAATATTTGAAAAAACATCTTGTCAAATTAAGGGTTAAGATTTAGTTTTGAGAAGTAAAGGAAAGGAGTTTCAAAGAATCCCCTCTTTGAATTTAATACGTATATCTGGAAAATGAAAGATTAGATATGTGAAAACGTAGACCTTGATACAGACCGTAAATTTAGAGAATGTTGAAGATTTGTAGGACATACACATACGCACATATATATGTGTGTGTGTTGGCATGCGTTTGTGTTTGTGTATTAAGTGAGTTTGTAAACCTCACTGCTTTATCTAGAACTGTAAAAACGAAGTTTCTATATTTTAATAGATAGATTTTAAATGCGTTTCGTATAATCTCTTCGCTAACAATAATAGGTTATCTGAACAAATAAATACGTCTATTCTGATTAAATATATTTAATTCATCTATGTCGCTTTCGAATTTCATGCTTATTGAGAAAGTTATTTTAATTGAACATTGCAACATATTTCCATTTGATTTGTAAGGTTAATGATGATGAATTTAGGTTATGGGATTCTACATATTTAAAAGTATTTGGTAATTGTTGTCCCAAGAACTTTCATTTGAGATACTAACCCTTTTATTGAGCAAATAAAGTTTTAATCTTACTTGGCATTTCATTCTTTTATCTCTACATTTTGTTTATTTCCTGTTTCTGAATTAATGAATCAAGTTTGTTTTATACTGAGTAACTAGAAGACTTGAGACGCTGGGGTTTTACACAGTTTTAATCAAATATCTAAAAATAACAGGCGTGTATTTTAAGTAAGTGTCATTTTGAAATTAAAAACCCTTAAATTTACTTTTTTATATTATTTATTTAAATGAAAGCTTGTACTTTAACCAACTTTTTAACAGAACATCCACCAATATCAAGGATCTTACTGAATTCTAGAATCAGCATTTGAATTCCATACTCATAGATCCCGGAGAAAGTTAAGTATTAAATAAGTATATATATATATATATATATATATATATATATATATATATATATAGAGAGAGAGAGAGAGAGAGAGAATTACGTATGTAGGAATGAATTTTTGCATTTTATTAATTTATATATATGTGTGTGTGTAGTTCGTAAAAATACATATCACACCTCTTAAAAATAGCTCTTATTCATTCATTCAATCGAAAGTACACTTCCTTTTAATATATCTATTTACTCTAAATTTCAGAAGAGAGCAAAAACTTGTACAACAAAAGAGCAGAGTAATTAAAGTAAAAGGGCAATATAATTCAATTAACATCATTGCAGGAGAAAGTTAAGAATTAAGTATGAAGAAGTAGGAATAGGAATTCGGTGAAGATAAATAATGCATTATTCGGGTAGTATATTAGATGTTACCTATATATGTGTAACCTGCAAAAATTTCTCTTCCCTTATCATGCATAAAGTAAGCCCATGTTTTTATTACCAGGGCTTGCTTTGAAATGCAGTTCGTTACGCAGCAGTCACGCTTTGCAAGGCAATAACTAGAACACTAAGGTTAGGAGAAATAACAAAAAAAAAACCTTTTCATCTTAAACTCGGAAAATCGATGGATACGTCGTACATAGGCAAGACACTCGGCATTTGTAGAGTAGTGAAAACACCGTGATCGAGAAATGAAGTAAGTACGACTAATTTGTCAAAAGACAGACCTTGAAATGTAGTTCTACTGTGTCGTAAAAAGAACCTCGCTGCAGAAATAGCATAACAACATAAGCATTGTGGAGATCTACGTGTTTCCTCGGATAATTGACATATGGTTTATATAAAACAGCAAGCAGCTTGCAAGTAGGATTTATTACTTTAACCCTTAATTTGGCTAAGTCTGGCCGCTACACCGGACATGTATATTTATAACTACTATATAACATAACTGTCAGTGTTCGCCACAGCGGACATTAAATTTCTCAAAATTGGAAACTGATATATTTTTTTTTGTTTATTTTACAGAGATCCTAATGTGTATACAGACATGGAAAAATAACAGAAATTAAAACATATTTGAAAAAACATCTTGTCAATTTAAGGGTTAAGCTTTAGTTTTGAGAAGTAAAGGAAAGCAGTTTCAAAGAATCTCCTCTTTGAATTTAATACATATATCTGGAAAATTAAAGTATAGATATGTGAAAACGTAGACCTTGATATAGACCACAATTCTAGAGAACGTTGAAAATTTGTAGGACATACACATACTCAAATATATATGTGTGTGTTTACGTGCGTATATGTTTGTGTATTCCGGGAGTTCGGAACCGCCAGCTACTTTATCTAGAAATGTAAAAACAAAGTTTCTATCATTTAATCATTAGATTTAATATGTATTTCGTATAATCTCCTCGCAAACAATAATAGGTTATCTGAACAAATAAATACATCAATTCTGAATAAATATATTTAATTCATCTAAATCGCATTCGAATTTCGTGCTTATTGAGAAAGATATTTTAATTGAACATTGCAACATATTTCCATTTGATTTGTAATGATAATAATGATGACTTTAAGTTGTGGGTTTCTAAGTATTTAAAATTATTTGGTAATTGTTCTCCTAAGGACTTTCATTTCAGAGATTAACACTTTTATTGAACAAATAAAGTTTTAATCTTACTTGGCTTTTCATTGTTTTATCTCTACATTTTGTTCATTTCCTGTTTCTGAATTAATGAATCAAGTTTGTTTTATTCTGCGTATCTCGAAGTCTTGAGACGCTAGGGTTTTTACACAGTTTTAATCAAATATCTAAAAAAACAGGCGTGTATTTTAAGTAAGTGTCGTTTTGAAATTAAAAACACTTAAATATACTTTTTTATATTATTTTTTTAAATGAAAGCTGGTACTTTAACCAACATTTTAACATAACATCCACCCATATCAAGGCTCTTACTGAATTCTAAAATCAGCTTTTGAATTCCATAATCATAGATCCCGGAGAGAGTTAAGTATTAAGTATTAAGAAATAAGAATATATATATAGAGAGAGAGTGTACATATGTATGAATGAATTTTTGCATTTTATTAATTTATATATATGTGTGTGTGTAATTAGTAAAAATACATAAAACATCTCTTAAAAATAGCTCTTATTCATTCATTCAGTCGAAAGTACACTTCCTTTTAATATATCTATTTACTCTAAGTTTTAGAAGAGAGCAAAAACTGTGTACAACAAAAGAGCAGATTAATTAAAGTAAAAGCGCAATATAATTCAATTAACATCATTGCAGGAGAAAGTTAAGAATTAAGGATGAAAAAGTAGGAATAAGAATTCGGTGAAGATAATTAACGCATTATTCGCTTAGTATATTAGATGTTACATATATATGTGTAACCTGCAAATATTTCTCTTCTCTGATCATGAATAAAGTAAGCCCATGTTTTTAATTACCGGGGCTTGCTTAGAAATGCAGTTCGTTACGCAGCAGTCACGTTTTGGAAGGCAATAACTAGAACACTAAGATTAGGAGAAATAACAAAAAAAAAAAAAAAAACCTTTTCATCTTAAACTCGAAAAATCGATGGATACGTCGTACATAGGCAAGACACTGCGTTTGTAGAGTTGTGAAAACACCGTATCGATAAATGAAATAAGTGTTCCTAATTTCTCATAAGAAAGAGCTTAAACTGTGGCTTGTAAAAGAAACCATCGCTGCTAAAATATTATAACAACATAAAAACTGCAGAAATCTGCATGTTTCCTTGGATAACTGACGGATGGTTTATATCAAACAATAAGTAACCTGCACGTAGTAGTTATTAATTTAAGCTTCAGTTTTGAGAAGTGAAAGAAAGGAGTTTTAAAGAATCTCCTCTTTCAGTTTAATACTGAAATCTGAAAAATTAAAGATTAGATAGGTGCATACATAGAAAGAAATTCATATTGACCGTACATTTAAAGAATTTTGAAGATTTGTAGGATATACACAGACATGTATATATGTATAAATGTGTGTGTGTGTACATGCGTATGTGTCTGTGTATTCAGAGAGTTGGAAAAAGCCAGCTTTTTTTATCTAGAACTGTAAAAGCGAAGTTCCTATCTTTTAATCTTTAGATTTAAAATGCGCTTAGTATAATCTCTTCGCAAACAATAATAGGTTATCTGAACAAATAAAATCATCAATTCTGATTAAATCTATTTCATTCATCTAAGTCGCATTCGAATTTCGTGCTTATTGAGAAAGATATTTTAATTGAACATTGCAACATATTTCCTTTTGATTGGTAATGATAATGATGATAAATTTAGGTTGTGGGATTCTAAATATTTAAAATTATTTGGTAATTGTTGTCCCAAGAACTTTCATTTCATAGATTAACCATTTTATTGAGCAAATATAGTTTTAATTTTACTTGGCCTTTCATTGTTTTATATCTACATTTTGTTCATTTCCTCTTTCTGAATTAATAAATCAAGTTTGTTTTATACTGAGTAACTATAAGACTTGAGACGCTGGGGTTTTTACACAGTTTTTATCAAATATCTAAAAAAAAACAGGCATGTATGTTAAGTAAGTGTCGTTTTGAAATTAAAAACCCTTAAATGTACTTTTTTATATTATTTATTGAAATGAAAGCTTGTACTTTAACCAACTTTTTAACATAACACCCACCAATATCAAGACTCTTACTGAATTCTAGTATCAGCTTTTGAATTCCTTACTCATAGATCCCGGAGAGAGTTAAGTATTAAGAAATAAGAATATATATATATATATATATATATATATATATATATATATATATATATATATATATATATATATATATATATATATATATATATATAATGTACGTATGTATGAATGAATTTTTGCATTTTATTAATTTATATATATGTGTATGTGCAATTAGTAAAAATACGTATCACATCTCTTTAAAAGAAGTAGCTCTTATTCATTTCGCCGGGGCTTTCGACGACCTTTAAGAACAAGACATCAGACTATTCACTCGAAAGTACACTTCCTTTTAATATATCTATTTACTCTAAGTTTCAGAAGAGAGCAAAAACTGTGTACAACAAAAGAGCAGAGTAAATAAAGTAAAAGCGCAATATAATTGAATTAACATCATTCGAGGAGAAAGTTAAGAATTAAGTATGAAGAAGTAGGAATAAGAATTCGGTGAAGATAATCAACGTATTATTCGGGTAGTATATTAGATGTTACATATATCTTTGTAGCCTGCAAAAATTTCTCTTCTCTGATCATGCATAAAGTAAGCCTATGTTTTTAATTAATAGGGCTTGCTTTGAAATGCAGTTCGTTACGCAGCAGTCACGTCTTGGAAGGCAGTAACTAAAACACTAAGATTAGGAGAAATAACAATAAAAAAAAACCCTTTTCATCTTAAACCCAGAAAATCGATCAATACATAGGCAAGACAGAGTTTTGAAAACACCGTGATCGAGAAATGAAATAAGCAGGACTAATTTCTCATAAGAAAGAGCTTAAACTCTGGCTTGTAAAAGGAACCATCGCTGCAAAAATATTATAACAATATAAAAACTTCAGAAATCTGCGTGTTTCCTTGGATAATTGACAAATGGTTTATATCAAACAATAAGTAACCTGCACGTAGTAGTTTTTAATTTAAGCTTTAGTTTTGAGAAGTGAAAGAAATTAGTTTCAAAGAATCTCCTCTTTCAGTTTAATACTGAAATCTGGAAAATTAAAGGTTAGATAGGTGCATACGTAGAAAGACCTTGATATTGACCGTAAATTTAGAGAATTTTGAAGATTTGTAGGATATACACAGACACATGTATATATGTATAAATGTATGTTTGTGCGTGGCGTGCGTATGTGTTTGTGTATTCAGAGGGTTCGGAAAAGTCAGCTTCTTTATCTAGAACTGTAAAAGCGAAGTTTCTATCTTTTAATCGTTAGATTTAAAATGCGTTTCGTATAATCTCATCGCAAACAATAATGGGTTATCTGAACAAATAAATACATCAATTCTGATTAAATATATTTAATTCATCTAAATCACATTCGAATTTCGTTCTTATTGAGAAATATATTTTAATTGAACATTGCAACATATTTCCATTTGATTTGTAATGATAATGATGATGACTTTACGTTGGGGGATTCTACATATTTAAAATTATTTGGCAATTGTTGTCACAAGAACTTTCATTTGAGAAGAGATTAACCCTTTTATTGAGCAAATAAAGTTTTAATCTTATATGGCCTTTCATTGTTTTATCTCTACATTTTGTTCATTTCCTGTTTCCGAATTAATGAATCAAGTTTGTTTTACACTGCGTAACTAGACTTGAGTTTGGTTTGATTGGGAGTGCTACAGTCTACTTTTTTGCAACGAGAAGGCTAATGAGACCGGGACCTACAGCTTAAATCCGATTCCGAAATGCTACGAACATCCATGCTACAGTGGGATTCGAACCCACGAAATCCGGTACCGAAGGCCTGCACTCTAGCCCATCGGCCATCTTCCGGCTTAGATGACGTGAGAAGTTAAGGTTTTTGCACAGTTTTTATCAAATATATATAAAATACCAGACGTGCAACTAAGTAAAACGTGTAACTTTTAACTAAGTATCGTTTTGAAATTAAAAACACTTAAATGTACTTTTTATATCTTTTTTTTACACGAAAGCTTGTATTCTAACCAACTTCTTAACATAACATCCACCAATATCAAGACTCTTACTGAATTTTAGGAGCAACTTTTGGTTTGGTTTGGAGCACTACTATCTACACTTTTGCACACGAGGGTTAATGATACCGGGACCTACAGTTTAAAGCCTATTCCGAACGGCTACAAACATCCCTGCCAGAAGCGGGATTCGAACCCGCGATATCCGGTTCCGAAGAGCAGAGCTCTACCATTCGGCCATTGTTTGGAAAGCAACTTTTGAATTCCATGCTCATAAAAATCTGGGTAAGGGTTACTTACTGGCTAAATGTTTAGTTTTATGCTTCTCAGTCAACGTTTTCAGGCCCTATCGTGAGATAAATATAGAATAATTTAACTGTTGGGCGACAATTTTATATAAATTATATCTTAAATCTTGAAAAAATGAATGAATAAAAGATAAAGATGAATTATAAATTAATGATTAAAGATGAATTCGTGAAGCGTCGGTTCTCTCCAACGTTTACATCACCTTCATCAAGTCTTCAATGATGACAAAACACCTTCCTTCACTTCCGCTTCCTTTCTGTTCTCCTGCAAATATTCCTGTGGCCTACTTTAAATGCAGTAACACGCTTTCTTAGTATTCCTTCTCTGAAAGTATTTTTCACACAATTTACTGATCTTCCGAGGAATTTTATATTCCTTCACATCTTCTACATTAAGAAAATTTGAACTGGCTAGGGAATTTTAAAAACTCAAATACACTTTAAAACGAGGGTACACTTCCAGAATTGTGTTTCTTTTCAGTCAAGAGATGCAGTATTCAATGTGCATTCGCGGAAAAGCATCCACAACGTTGCAACTGCTGAATTTTAAGTCCGTACTTGTTTAAAAAACATGCTTCCTACTTTTCAAAATTTTACGTAGGTTTTACGGGTCATGTACGTTAGTAGCTATTCTTCGGTACCAAAGTATGCGGATTTGAACCCTATCTTAGACATGAATGTTCTTAGCAGTTCGTGTTTAATCAGTATGTACTGGTCTCATTGACTCTGGTGTAGCAAAATAGTAGGCTGTAGCGCTCCAAACCAAACCAAATTAACATTTTTCTGAAATATGTTAAAAGGCTACAGTATATTTCAAGTCAACTTTATAACAAACTTTTTTTACTGTTTGTTATAATATAATATATTCCCTGCTAACTGTAAAAAAATTACAAGGTTTTTAGCAAAGATCAAAATATGAGTAAAAATAATTTAGTTTTTCATTTCATTCAGTATACTGTTACATATGTTTATAAAGGCGTAACTTTCCATAAGATATTACTTTCATGGTTTGAACAGTCAAATATACTGACTCGGCAGAGAAATCTTGGTAAGTTGAATAATTAAAATATTCTTGAATAATTAAAATATTCTTAGCGCAGCTAAAGCTACAGATCGATTATTTAAGTATTTTTAAATACTAGACAAAGTGGGTAAAGTATATAGTATCGTTTGACTTTTATCTATACAAGATAATTGGGATACCTTGCCAGTGCAACAAACTTGCAGGAGGTGAAAATCAATGTAGGGTGTGAAATACTTTTGTATTTCAGAAGAGGGCTTTAAACGAATGGTCGCGTAAATATGAATCCTGCTAGAAATCAGCATTAGTGAACTGGATTATTATTCTGTAGTTTAAAACAATACTACAAACGATAATATAATGGTGTAGGCAGACCATCATGCGTAAACTTGAAAGGCAATGAAGTATGAAAATATTTTAAAAAACACGGCTTCAGCCAGTTCTTGGTGATTACACAACAAAAAGCATTTTATTTTTTATTTTACTAATATTGTAAAAAATCCCGATGCAATATACATGTTTGGCATCCAATCGAAAAAACGATAATAAATGGTTGTAATTTATTAAGTTAATATATTGATCTACTCTTCTACACATAATCTAAATCTGCTATTAGTAGATATTTGGAATGATAATTTTATTACACTTACACAATTTGTCACATTTTATATATATCCGAATATATTTGTAATATATAAAACTTCGTTTTATACGATTACAAAAAAAATTTATATAAAATACGAAAAAAAATTAGCAGATCAATTTTTATTCAAAGTTTTATTAATGTAAAATTATATTGATGCACTATCTTCTGTAAAATTCAACTCTTTGAATAAAATTTTATATTTTTTATAAATTGAATGTAAAATAATTTTAGAATACCCAGAATAACACAAACAAGCACCAGAAATACATTTTTAAAATAATTTTATATATTAATGGTTCTATCTAATCTTTTTTACTGAAAAAGAAATTTTATATAAAAAGGAAAAAACAGAGTTTCATTGTGTTATTTTAAGGAAATTTCTCTTATAGTTATCTAATTCATTTATACTCTAAATCTTTAAAAAAAAATCTTCACGAAAATCTTTTAATATATGCAAAAAAGCACTATTTTTATTTATATTTTTGCAAAACAGCATATTTCTGAAGCAATATACGAAAAGATAATCAATTGCTGTTTTGTAAACTCTTATACTAGAAAGAGTATAATACTTATATTATTTTTTATTTTCCGCGGAACAGAGTTGATTTATTGGCCGTAGTTTTAGCATCCCATATCTATAGTATAGAACTATATTTTTTTCTTGGGTGCAATCTACTTTGTTTACTGATGAAATTGTTGGTAAATTTTAATAAGTGAAAGGAAAACACAGATTCATAGTGTTTGCATTTTAGGAAATACCGAGATATGAAGAGAAAACGAAAGAAATGTTATAGTTTAAGTTTGTACATTGATCAATCTAGCTCAGCATAGACTCTAAACTCTTTAAAAAATGAGATCCACTCACAAAAATTTAATTTCGCGTATATGCAAAAATAAAAACTTACATGTTTCCTGACTTTTATTATATTTTTGCAAAACAGCATATTTCTGAAGCAATATCCGAAGAGATAATCAATTTTTGTTTTGTAAATTCTTATATTAGAAAAAAATATAATACTTATATTGTTTTTTATTTGCAGCAGATCGGAGTTTCCCTACTGGCCGTTGTTTTAGCATACCATATTTATAGTATAGAAATATATATTTTTTCTTGGGTACAATCTACTTTGTTTACTAATGAAACTGTTGGTGAATTTCAATAAGTGAAAGGAAAATACAGTTTTATAGTGTTTGCATTTTAGAAAATACTGAGATATGAAGAGAAAACGAAAGAAATGTTATAGTTTAAGTTTGTACATTGATCAATCTAGCCAAGCATAGACTCTAAACTCTTTAAAAAATGAGGTCTATTCCCGAAAATTCAATTTGGCGTATATGCAAAAATAAAAACTTACATGTTCCCTGACTTTATTTATATTTTTGAAAAACAGCATATTTCTGAAGCAATATACGAAGAGATAATCAATTGGTGTTTTGTAAATTCTTATATTAGAAAAAATATAATACTTATATTATTTTTTATTTGCCACACATCGGAGTTGCCCCACCGGCTGTAGTTTTAGCATCCCATATATATAGTATAGAAATATATATTTTTTCTAGGGTACAATCAACTTTGTTTACTGATGAAATTGTTGGTAAATTTTAAAAAGTGAAAGGAAAACACAGATTCATAGTGTTAGCATTTTAAGAAATACTGAAATATGAAGAGAAAACGAAAGAAATGTTATAGTTTAAGTTTGTACATTGATCAATCTAGCTCTAAATTCTTTAAAAAATGAGATCTATTCACGAAAATTCAATTTGGCTGGTATGCAAAAATAAAAACTTACATGTTCTCTGACTTTAGTTTTGCAAAACAGCATATTTCTGAAGCAATATACGCAGAAGCCATGTGATTGGAGACTTACCCTCGGGCTATCAAGCGTTTTCGTAAAAGGGTCTCTTCCGAAAAAGTATAAAGTTCTTTCTTTCCCCCCCTCTAGATAGTCAGTCTTAGGTCTTATTACTTTAAAAGATTCAATCCGGTATACAAAATTTTCAGTCTTAACATTCTTCAAAATCTGAAATATATGTATTTTATTTTTCTGTAAATGAAACAGAATTCCATTTAAATAGCTTGAGCACAAATGATATTCAATGAGTTTTGAAATATAAGTAAAAAATTTCTCTTTTAAAACCATAATTTGAGCGATAAATATTTCAGTAAAGAGTGTATAAGTAAGAATTTGCAAAACTGAATTCACTTCACTTTAAAAGTGTCTCAAGAGCATAATGAGTAAAAAGAAAAAAATGCAGTTATTCTTGGATATAATTACGGTGTTATTAAGGATTAAATTTTAAATGGGTAAGCTGATAAAGACGTAATTCATTTTTACCATGTTAAAAATTAAATTCTAAATGAGATTAAATTTATAATTTACATAAAACACATTTTTATGGCTTATTCAAATCACATCTCTATGTAAATTCTATAATGGAATAAAATGTATGAATAAAATTAAATTAAGATGCAAAATTTAGAAAACAACTACCTTTGTTTTAACCAAAAAACTGAATATTTGAATTTAAATATGCTTAAAAATAAATTTCATAGAATACTAATTAGCAGGTTAATAAAGACGTAGCTAAACTCTTTATTTATATATAAATAGGTTTGAAATAGTTACACAAAGACTAATTATATTGAAATGTATTTAAAATATCAAAATAAAAATTGAAATGTTTTAAGTATACATTACTGAATTAGTCTATACTTATAAAAGTTAATAATCAGTTAGTTTGAAATATTTCAAAGGGATTTACTGACATAAGCATAAAACTGATGTAAGAGGGAAAAATTTTTTGACATTAAAGTATTACGTGATCCTGTCAAAATTGTAAGAATTAATATTTCTAGATTGACCTTTTTTATGTACAATTTTTCTCGACGGTTTGAGAATAAGAGTAGAGAGAATATTTTACGCCTTTGGATTGAAAATATTTTTCTTTACATTAATTAATTTTTAAAGTTTCAAATAGAAACCTAAAAGAAAATTAAGAGATTTTATTAACTATAATCTAACAAAACAAGTATTATTTAAGGAAAGAAAAATTGTAACATTTAAACAAAGCATTTAAATTTTTTTTTCATTTCTGTTAAGAAACGTTCGTTGCTTTAGAAAAGTTCATTATTTTTAGTACCACTTACATATGTATTTTTCTTTATGTATTTCCCTTTAGAAAAACCTTTATCGAAATTCTAGTGAATTATAAAAGTTCCATATCTTAAAGGTATGATTTTAAATAAATCATTAATATACATAAACTGGAAGGGAAATTCATAACAGATCTAAGCAATTTTATTTCTTTTGATATCTTACTTGTTAAAATTGCTTCTCTAGACCTTCGAAAAGAATCTCTATTAGAAAAAAAATATACATGATATATACTTGGTCTACAATTTAATATTTGTACTCGGAACTATCAAACAAGATTTTTTTGTTTATAGAAATAATGGAACTAAACACTTGATGCTACTTTTAAATGTTCTTAATTCTATCATAATTGGTTAAAAATACTAGCATATAGCCCGTCATATAACGAGATTAGTAAAAGTTTTAATTTTCTAAAATTATAAAGTACCTTATGAGGCAGTTAAAAAATGGTTTAGTTTTTTGGATGATAATTGTCTAGTATACGCTCAATAATTTGTTTATCTTCATCCTCCACTAAAGTCTCCCGATACTGTGAATGCAGTTTGGAATCACGTAGAATTAATTTAAAAAGATAATTCAAACTTTTCTTACCTACGTCAAAATTATCGTTAAGTTCTTCCCAGTTTTTGGCCACAGTAATTAATGTAAGTAAAGGAGCGAAACAATCATTTCCATTACACCCTAGAGGTAGACAGAATTTGTTTTTAATACCGGGTATAAAATTTTCATTGCAACAAAAAATAATCGATGATTAAATTTAAAATTATCATATATGTACCTAATCTAATATTTAAGCCAAATATAAAAGAAAATTATTTACGTAATATGTAAGTTCAGTGATAAAACGTATGAAAATAATGCAGACGGTATTTAAATAATTTAAAATAAGAAACGATGAAATGAGATAGTTAAAGGAATGACGTCATAATGCTAGTAAAAATATATAATTTTTACCTATTTATTATGGGAGAAATTGGTAAATTTAATTGTCTACTCTTAACCGGAGAAATAGGGCTTGAAATAACGCCATTAAATGTTAGAAAAGGGGGGAAGGGCTGTATTTCTAACGCTTCTAAACCTAACTTATCAAGAATCTAATATGGCTGTCTCTGTCAATTCCAGGTCCAAAAGCTTCATAAATTCTGACAGATAACTTAGACTGACAGATAACTTAGGCTACTATTATATAGGGGATTAAACTCTTACTCAGTAATGTATAAATATTTGTCTCTTACATTTCTGAAAATATGTACGAAACACCCACATTAGAAATAAAAAGAAACTAATATTTTCAGAATTCAAAGTAAAATAAGTAAGGCAGAGGGTAAAACCAAATATTTAAATCAGTCTGTAACAATATTTTTCATTAGGACATTTGCAGGAATAATTAGTAAAATGTACAAATATCAGATTGTAAATCAAAATCAGTTAAAACCTATGTTTAAATTACCATAATAACTGGAAATGTCTTCGAAACATCTTCAAAAAACATTTAGTTATTCCGTCATGACTGAAAATTTCATTCATTTACTAAATTCCTATTTCCAAAGCAAATGAAAATATTTAAATTCATATTCAGTTATTTTAATTTTATTTGTGGTTTAAGTGTTTTGTAATCGGTTTTTGTTAAAAATTCATAGCATAATTATACTTATTGGCTGATGTCTCAGTTTGTAGTTTTATTTTATATAAAGTATGTTTAGTATTTAAACAAAAGAAATAGTGAGCCCCCATATAGGTACTAAGTGTTTTAATTTACGATCAAATTTTGAATAAAAGCTGTACAAATATATCGGCTTGGTTTCTTTAACCGCTTCCCTTACAAATATTT
>CM063510.1:1318669-1366169 GCA_032207245.1 Pardosa pseudoannulata | reverse complement strand
AAGAATTTACTTTTCCAAAACAGCAGTTTGACTGGACACTAGACTTATGCTTCATTTATCTCTTCCATGTAAATATGAATAAACTAATTTTTCTAGTTTTTAAATTGAGAAAAATTATCAATTTTTTTATCATAATTAATGTTACTTATATTGATATCATAATTAATAATTTTTGTTCGTTCTATTAAAAAGCTAAAGAATTTACTTTTCCAAAACAGCAGTTTGACCTGACACTAGACTTATGTCTCATTTATCTCTTCCATGTGAACATGAATAAACTAATTTTTCTAGTTTTTAAATTCATAAAAATTATAATTTTTTTCATCACCATTAATGTTACCTTAATTTATATCATAATCAATAATTTTTGTTTGTTGTATTAAAAAGCTAAAGAATTTACTTTTCCAAAACAGCAGTTTGACCGGACCCTAGACTTATGCCTCATTTATCTCTTCCATGTAAACATGAATAAACTAAATTTTCTAGTTTTTAAATTCATAAAAATTATAATTTTTTTCATCACCATTAATGTTACCTTAATTGATATTATAATTAATAATTTTTGTTTTTTGTATTAAAATGCTAAAGACTTTAATTTTCCCAAACAGCAGTTTGACCGGACCTTAGACTTATGCCTCATTTTATCTCTTCCATGTAAACATGAATAAACTAAATTTTTCTAGTTTTTAAATTCATAAAAATTATAATTTTTTTCATCACCATTAATGTTACCTTAATTTATATCATAATCAATAATTTTTGTTTGTTGTATTAAAAAGCTAAAGAATTTACTTTTCCAAAACAGCAGTTTGACCGGACCCTAGACTTATGCCTCATTTATCTCTTCCATGTAAACATGAATAAACTAAATTTTCTAGTTTTTAAATTCATAAAAATTATAATTTTTTTCATCACCATTAATGTTACCTTAATTTATATCATAATCAATAATTTTTGTTTGTTGTATTAAAAAGCTAAAGAATTTACTTTTCCAAAACAGCAGTTTGACCGGACCCTAGACTTATGCCTCATTTATCTCTTCCATGTAAACATGAATAAACTAAATTTTCTAGTTTTTAAATTCATAAAAATTATAATTTTTTTCATCACCATTAATGTTACCTTAATTTATATCATAATCAATAATTTTTGTTTGTTGTATTAAAAAGCTAAAGAATTTACTTTTCCAAAACAGCAGTTTGACCGGACCCTAGACTTATGCCTCATTTATCTCTTCCATGTAAACATGAATAAACTAAATTTTCTAGTTTTTAAATTCATAAAAATTATAATTTTTTTCATCACCATTAATGTTACCTTAATTTATATCATAATCAATAATTTTTGTTTGTTGTATTAAAAAGCTAAAGAATTTACTTTTCCAAAACAGCAGTTTGACCGGACCCTAGACTTATGCCTCATTTATCTCTTCCATGTAAACATGAATAAACTAAATTTTCTAGTTTTTAAATTCATAAAAATTATAATTTTTTTCATCACCATTAATGTTACCTTAATTTATATCATAATCAATAATTTTTGTTTGTTGTATTAAAAAGCTAAAGAATTTACTTTTCCAAAACAGCAGTTTGACCGGACCCTAGACTTATGCCTCATTTATCTCTTCCATGTAAACATGAATAAACTAATTTTTCTAGTTTTTAAATTCATAAAAATTATAATTTTTTTCATCACCATTAATGTTACCTTAATTTATATCATAATCAATAATTTTTGTTTGTTGTATTAAAAAGCTAAAGAATTTACTTTTCCAAAACAGCAGTTTGACCGGACCCTAGACTTATGCCTCATTTATCTCTTCCATGTAAACATGAATAAACTAATTTTCTAGTTTTTAAATTCATAAAAATTATAATTTTTTTTCATCACCATTAATGTTACCTTAATTTATATCATAATCAATAATTTTTTGTTCGTTGTATTAAAAAGCTAAAGAATTTACTTTTCCAAAACAGCAGTTTGACCGGACCCTAGACTTATGCCTCATTTATCTCTTCCATGTAAACATGAATAAACTAAATTTTCTAGTTTTTAAATTCATAAAAATTATAATTTTTTCATCACCATTAATGTTACCTTAATTTATATCATAATCAATAATTTTTGTTTGTTGTATTAAAAAGCTAAAGAATTTACTTTTCCAAAACAGCAGTTTGACCGGACCCTAGACTTATGCCTCATTTATCTCTTCCATGTAAACATGAATAAACTAATTTTCTAGTTTTTAAATTCATAAAAATTATAAATTTTTTTCATCACCATTAATGTTACCTTAATTTATATCATAATCAATAATTTTTGTTTGTTGTATTAAAAGCTAAAGAATTTACTTTTCCAAAACAGCAGTTTGACCGGACCCTAGACTTATGCCTCATTTATCTCTTCCATGTAAACATGAATAAACTAAATTTTTCTAGTTTTTAAATTCATAAAAATTATAATTTTTTTCATCACCATTAATGTTACCTTAATTTATATCATAATCAATAATTTTTGTTTGTTGTATTAAAAAGCTAAAGAATTTACTTTTCCAAAACAGCAGTTTGACCGGACCCCTAGACTTATGCCTCATTTATCTCTTCCATGTAAACATGAATAAACTAAATTTTCTAGTTTTTAAATTCATAAAAATTATAATTTTTTTCATCACCATTAATGTTACCTTAATTTATATCATAATCAATAATTTTTGTTTGTTGTATTAAAAAGCTAAAGAATTTACTTTTCCAAAACAGCAGTTTGACCGGACCCTAGACTTATGCCTCATTTATCTCTTCCATGTAAACATGAATAAACTAAATTTTCTAGTTTTTAAATTCATAAAAATTATAATTTTTTCATCACCATTAATGTTACCTTAATTTATATCATAATCAATAATTTTTGTTTGTTGTATTAAAAAGCTAAAGAATTTACTTTTCCAAAACAGCAGTTTGACCGGACCCTAGACTTATGCCTCATTTATCTCTTCCATGTAAACATGAATAAACTAAATTTTCTAGTTTTTAAATTCATAAAAATTATAATTTTTTTCATCACCATTAATGTTACCTTAATTTATATCATAATCAATAATTTTTGTTTGTTGTATTAAAAAGCTAAAGAATTTACTTTTCCAAAACAGCAGTTTGACCGGACCCTAGACTTATGCCTCATTTATCTCTTCCATGTAAACATGAATAAACTAAATTTTCTAGTTTTTAAATTCATAAAAATTATAATTTTTTTCATCACCATTAATGTTACCTTAATTTATATCATAATCAATAATTTTTGTTTGTTGTATTAAAAAGCTAAAGAATTTACTTTTCCAAAACAGCAGTTTGACCGGACCCTAGACTTATGCCTCATTTATCTCTTCCATGTAAACATGAATAAACTAAATTTTCTAGTTTTTAAATTCATAAAAATTATAATTTTTTTCATCACCATTAATGTTACCTTAATTTATATCATAATCAATAATTTTTGTTCGTTGTATTAAAAAGCTAAAGAATTTACTTTTCCAAAACAGCAGTTTGACCGGACCCTAGACTTATGCCTCATTTATCTCTTCCATGTAAACATGAATAAACTAATTTTTCTAGTTTTTAAATTGAGAAAAATTATAAATTTTTTCATCACCATTAATGTTACCTTAATTTATATCATAATCAATAATTTTTGTTTGTTGTATTAAAAAGCTAAAGAATTTACTTTTCCAAAACAGCAGTTTGACCGGACCCTAGACTTATGCCTCATTTATCTCTTCCATGTAAACATGAATAAACTAAATTTTCTAGTTTTTAAATTCATAAAAATTATAATTTTTTTATAATATTTAATATTACCTTAATTGATATTATAATTAATAATTTTTGTTTGTTGTATTAAAATGCTAAAGACTTTAATTTTCCCAAACAGCAGTTTGACCGGACCCTAGACTTATGCCTCATTTATCTCTTCCATGTAAACATGAATAAACTAAATTTTCTAGTTTTTAAATTCATAAAAATTATAATTTTTTTATAATATTTAATATTACCTTAATTGATATTATAATTAATAATTTTTGTTTTTTGTATTAAAATGCTAAAGACTTTAATTTTCCCAAACAGCAGTTTGACCGGATCATAGAATTATGCCTCATTTATCTCTTCCATATAAACATGAATAAATTAATTTTTCTATTTTTTAAATTGAGAAAAATTATAAATTTTTTCATTATAATTAATGTTACTTAAATTGATATCACAATTAATAATATTTGTTCCTTGTATTACAAAGCAAAAGAATTTACTTTTCCAAAACAGCAGTTTGACCGGACTCTAGTCATGCCTCAAATATCCCTTCCATGTAAACATGAATAAACTAATTTTTCTAGTTTTTAAATTCAGAATAATTATAAATTTTTTCATTATAATTAATGTTACTTAAATTGATATCACAATTAATAATATTTGTTCCTTGTATTACAAAGCAAAAGAATTTACTTTTCCAAAACAGCAGTTTGACCGGACCCTAGTCATGCCTCAAATATCCCTTCCATGTAAACATGAATAAACTAATTTTTCTAGTTTTTAAATTCAGAATAATTATAAATTTTTCATTATAATTAATGTTACTTAAATTGATATCACAATTAATAATATTTGTTCCTTGTATTACAAAGCAAAAGAATTTACTTTTCCAAAACAGCAGTTTGACCGGACCCTAGTCATGCCTCAAATATCCCTTCCATGTAAACATGAATAAACTAATTTTTCTAGTTTTTAAATTCAGAATAATTATAAATTTTTTCATTATAATTAATGTTACTTAAATTGATATCACAATTAATAATATTTGTTCCTTGTATTACAAAGCAAAAGAATTTACTTTTCCAAAACAGCAGTTTGACCGGACCCTAGTCATGCCTCAAATATCCCTTCCATGTAAACATGAATAAACTAATTTTTCTAGTTTTTAAATTCAGAATAATTATAAATTTTTTCATTATAATTAATGTTACTTAAATTGATATCACAATTAATAATATTTGTTCCTTTTATTACAAAGCAAAAGAATTTACTTTTCCAAAACAGCAGTTTGACCGGACCCTAGACTTATGCCTCATTTATCTCTTCCATGTAAACATGAATAAACGAATTTTTCTAGCTTTTAAATTCAGAAAAATTATACAATTTTTCATCATAATTAATGTTACCTAAATTGATATCATAATTAATAATTTTTGTTCGTTGTATTTAAAAGGAAAATAATTTAATTTTCCCAAACAGCAGTTTGACCGGACCATAGAATTATGCCTCATTTATCTCTTCCATGATACCGCCTTGCCACCAACGAATGATCTACTTATTATAAAAGCTAATAATATACGTAAAAAATACTGAGAGAGCAGAAAAACTTTTTTTAACTGTATGCATAGAAGGCGGATGCTTTTTGTTGATGAATTGTTGGAGTCATGACAGAATAGCACATAATACCGTCGCCAGAGGTGATGTTTCGGGCGCTTTATTTATATTGGTAGTAGTACAACTTGAACCACCATCCTTTAAATAGTATTTTTATTAGTAAGAAAACATAAAGGAAACTATGAAAACCTTTCTGTATTTCTTAATGCAAAACCCTCTATCGATTCGTATTTTCTAAACATTGAAGTTCTAATATAAAATCTTCCTTTGTAAACTGAGAAAATGGATGTTATTGTTGAAGAAGATAAAAATTTTCTAATATAAAATATTTCATTGTAAACCAAGAAAACGGATATCATTGTTGAAGATGATAAAAATTTCACTGAAAATAATATTTCTTCATAAAATTTACAGAAGTAAATATCTTTTTATTAGACGACCCGAAAACTAAAAAATTGTTTGCGACAACATGGTTATAATAAATTTTTATTATAAAAAAAATGTTAATATGCAGAAATAATGTTTGAATTTTCTAGAAAGGTTTGAACATTTTGTTTATAAATTAAATAAGAATTGAAATTTATTTCATGAGAAGTCTAATAAAAGTAAATGCATAATCATATGTTTCCTTTGCACTAAAATCATGTTTTTCAGTCTTTAAATCAGTAAAATTATCAATTGCTTTAACATAATTAATATTATACAAATTAGTATCATAATTAATAAATTTTGTTGAATGCATAAAATAGCTAAAGAATTTATTTTTGATTACCAAACTTTTCAAAATAGCAGTTTGAACGAGCCACAGGCATATTCTTCATTTGTCTCTGCCCTTATTCGACCTTGGCACCAACAAATCATCTACTTATGAATTATGAACGATAATAATATATTTTAAAAATTATAGAGAAGGGACTAAAACCTTACTTTTTAGTGGCATGCATAGAAGGCAAACCCTTTTTGGTGAAGACTAGTTGAAAGCATGACTGAAAGTTGAAAGCATGACTGACTAGCAAATAATATCGTCGCCAGAGATGACATTTTTGGTGCGTTAATATATTGGCAGTGGTATTCCTGAGCCATCATTCTTTAAATAATATTTATATTACTGTTAAAGACATAAAGAGTAATATGTAACATTGTAATGTACCTTACATTACAGAAACCTGTATTGATTTTTTTTAAAGAGTCATTGAAGTTCTAATATAACATTCTCATTATTGTAAACTTAGAAAATGGATATTATTGTTGAAGAAGATAAAAAATTTCCAATATACAATATCATTGTAAACGAAGAAAACGGATATCATTATTGAAGATGATAAAACATTTCTAATATATAATATTTCATTGTAAACTAAGAAAACGGATATCATTGTTGAAGATGACAAAAAAATTTCACTGAAAATAATTTTTCCTTATAAAATGCGCAGAAGTAAATATCTTTATATTAGAAGACACGATAATTAAAAAACTATTTGCCGAATAAAGGGTTATAATAAATTTTTATTATAAAAAAATTGTTAATATGCAAGGAGTTTTGATTTTTCTAGAAAGGTTTGAACATTTTGTTTATAAATTAAATAAAAATTGAAATTTGTTTTATGACAAGTCTAATAATAAAAGTAAATGTATACGCATGAGTTACCTTTATTTTAAAATCGTGCTTTCTAGTCTTCAAATCAGTAAAATTATCAATTGCTGTAACATAATTAATAACATAGAAATTGGTGTCATAATTAATAATTTTTGTTGATAAAATAGCTAAAGAATTTAGTTTTGATTACCAAACTTTTCAAAATAGCAGTTTGAACGAGCCACAGGCATATGAATCATTTGTCTCTGCCCTGATTCGACCTTGGCACCAATAAATAATCTACTTATTAATTATGAAAGATGATAATAAATTTAAAAAATTATAGAAAAGGGATCGAAACTTCACTTTTTAGTGGCATGCGTAGAAGTAAACTCTTTTGGTGATGACTAGCTGAAAGCAGGACTGAATACCACATAATATCGTCGCTAGATGTGACATTTTTGGTGTGTTAATTATATTGGCAGTGGTACGACTTCATCCATCATTCTTTAAATAATATTTATATTACTATTAAAGACATAAAGAGTAATATGTAACCTTGTAATGTACTTCACATTTAAAAATCCTATATTGATTTATATTTCCTAGAATAGTCATTGAAATTCTAATATACAATTTTCCATGGTGAACTAAGAAATTGGGTGTTTTTGTTGAAGAAGATAAAAAAATTTCAATATAAAATATTTAATTGTAAACCATGAAAACGACGTTATTGTTGAAGATAGTACAAAAAATTCCCTGAAAATAATATTACTTAATATATTACGAGAATTAAAAATTTCTTTGTAATATACATGGTTATAATAAATTTTTATTTATAAAAAATAGTTAATATGCAGCAATAAGTTTTGATTTTTCTAGAAAGGTTTAAACAGTTTGTTTATAAATTAAATAAAAATGAAATTTATTTTGGGAGAAGTCTAATAAAAGTAAATGTATGTACATGAGTTACCTATACTTTGAAATCATGTTTTCTAGTCTTCGAAATAGTAAAATTATTATCAATTGCTTTCACATAATTAATGTTATACAAATTAGTATCATAATTAATAATTTTTGTTGAATGCATAAAATAGCTAAAGAATTGAGTTTTGATAACCAAACAAATCAAAATAGCAGTTTGAACGAGCCACAGGCATATGCTTCATTTGTCTCTGTTCTGAATCGACCTTGGCAACAACAAATAATCTACTTATTAATTATGAACGATAATAATATGTTTAAAAAATTATAGAGAAGGGACCGAAATCTTATTTTTAGTGGCATGTATAGAAGGAAAACTCTTTTTGGTGATGATTAGTTGAAAGCATAATTGAATAGCATATAATATCGTCGCCAGATGTTACATTTTTGGTGTGTTAATTGTATTTGCAGTGTTACGACTTAAACCATAATTCTTTAAATAATATTTCTATTGCTATTAAAGACATAAAATGTAATATGTAAATTTGTAATGTAACTTTACATTATAAAAACCTGTATTAATTCATAATTTCTAAAAGAGTCATTGAAGTTCTATTATAAAATTTTCCATTGTAAACTGAGAAAATAGATGTTATTCTTGAAAAAGATAAAATATTCCTAATATAAAATATTTCATTGTAATCCAAGTAAACATATGTTATTGTTGAAGATAATAAAAAAAACTTCGCTGAAAATAATATTTCTTAATATATTACGAGAATTAAAATTCCTTTGTCTAATACATGGTTATAATAATTTTTTATTTATAAAAAATAGTTAATATACAGCAATAAGTTTTGATTTTTCTAGAAAAGTTTGAACATTTTGTTTATAAATTAAATAAAATTGAAGTTCATTTTATGAGAAGTCTAATAATAAAAGTAAATATATACAAATGAGTTACCTTTACTTTAAAATCCTCTTTTCTAGTCTTCAAATCAGTAAAATTATCAATTGCTTTAACATAATTAATAATTTTTGTTGGATGCATAAAATAGCTAAAGAATTTATTTTTTATTACCAAACCTTTTCAAAATATCAATATGAACGAGTCACTGGCATATGCTTCATTTGTCTCTGCCCTGATTCGACCTTGGCAACAACAAATAATCTACTTATTAATTATGAACGATAATAATATATTTTAAAAATTATAGAGCAGGGACGAAACCTTACTTTTTAGTGGCATGCATAGAAGGCAAACTCCTTTTGGGGATAACTAGTTGTAAGATGACTGAATAGCACATAATATCGTAGCCAGAGATGACATCTTTCGAGCGCGTATTACATTGGCAATGGTACGACTTGAGCCATCATTCTTTAAATAATATTTATATTACTATTAAAGACATAAAGAGTAATTACAACTTTGTAATGTACTTTACATTACAAAATCCTGTATTGATTTATATTTCCCAAAATAGTCATTGAAGTTCTAACATAAAATTTTCCATTGTAAACTGAGAAAATGGATGTTATTGTTGAAGAAAAAAAATTTTTAGTGTAAAATATTTCAATGTAAACCAAGAAAACGGATATCATTGTTGAAGATGATAAAACATTTCACTGAAAATAATATTTCCTCATAAAATTTACAAAAGTAAAGATCTTTATATTAGAAGACACGATAATTAAAAAAATTCTTTGCCGAATACATGGTTATAATAAATTTTTATTTATAAAAAATAGTTAATACCCAGCAATAAGTTTTGATTTTTCTAAAAAGGTTTGAACAGTTTGTTTATAAATTAAATATAAATTGAATTTTATTTTATGAGAAATTTAATAAAAGTAAATGTGTTCACAGGAGTTAAAAAATCGTATTTTCTTATCTTTGTATCAGTAAAATTATGAATTGCTTTAACATAATTAATATTATAGAAATTGGTATCATAATTAATAATTAATAATTAATAATTTTAGATGGATGCTTAAAATAGCTGAAGAATTTAGTTTTTATTACCAAACATTTTCAAAATAGCAATTTGAATGAGCCATAGTCATATGCTTCATTTGTCTCTGCTCTGATTCGACTTTGGCACTTACAAATAATCTACTTATTAATGATGTATAACAGTAATGTATTTAAAAAATTATAGAGGAGGGACCAAAACCTTACTTTTAAGTTGCATGCATAGAAGACAAACTCTTTTTTTGATGACTAGTTGGAAGCATGACTGTACAGCACATAATATCGTCGCCAGATGTGATATTTTTGGTGTGTTAATTGTATTTGCAGTGGTACGACTTGAACCATAATTCTTTAAATAATATTTCTATTACTAATAAAGACATAAAGAGTAATATGTAACCTTGTAATTGTACTTTACATTATAAAAACCTGTATTAATTCATAATTTCTAAAAGAGTCATTGAAGTTCTATTATAAAATTTTCCATTGTAAACTTAGAAAATGGATGTTATTCTTGAAGAGGATAAAACATTTCTAATATAAAATATTTCATAGTAAACCAAGAAAACGGATGTTATTATTGAAGATAATAAAAAAAACTTTACTGAAAATAATATTTCTTAATATATTAAGAGGATTAAAATTTCTCTGTCTAATACATGGTTATAATAATTTTTTATTTATAAAAAATAGTTAATATGTAGCAATAAGTTTTGATTTTTCTAGAAAGATTTAAATAGTTTTTTTTTATAAATTAAATGAAAATTGAAATTTATTTTATGAGAAATCTAATAAAAATAAATGTATACAAATGAGTTACTTTTACTTTAAAATCCTGTTTTCTAATCTTCAAATCAGTGAAAGTATCAATTGCTTTAACATAATTAATATTATAGAAATTGGTATTATAATTAATAATTTTTGTTGAATGCATAAAATAGCTAAAGAATTTAGTTCTGATAACCAAACTTTTCAAAATAGCAGTTTGAACGAGCCACAGACATATGCCTTATTTGTTTTTGCCCTTATTCGACCTTGGCACCAACAAATAATTTACTTATGAATTATGAAAAAATACTAATATATTTTAAAAATTATAAAGAAGGGACTGAAACCTTACTTTTTAGTGGCATGCATAGAAGCAAAACTCTTTTTGGTGATGACTAGTTGAAAGCATGACTGAATAGCACATAATATTGTCTCCAAAGAGGATATTTTTGGTGTGTTAATTATATTGGCAGTGGTACTACTTCAGCCATCTTTCTTTGAATAATATTTATATTACGGTAGAATTCCAGTTCCGGGGGCCTGCCGACATGTGTTTGGCTCTATTTTTGTACAAGTGATATCCAAATTGTTGCGAAGTGATGTTTACAATTTGTGCTTCGTTTGTATTAAGTTTATACCCAATTTCAAATCATACTTTGAACAAAAAAAGGTTTGAAATTTTGTTAAGATGAATACAAATTTAAATTTGAGTTTTTAATGCATTTTAAAGTACTTTTGAACTGTTTATTGAACTAAACAGTGAAAACTTTTTGCAATAGGTGCAAATTAAGCAAAATATAAGCATTAGTTGGTTATTTAAGCAATTATGCTTATAAGATATTTAGTTATATTTATAAAATATGGTTGCTGTTTAAGGAAATTATTTTAAAACTATCAAAATATTAAAAAGTATAAAGTACGGTACAAATTACTTCTAGAAATTATTAGCTTTGACATCAAGAAGAGTAAGGCTTGCCAGAAAACTGCGTTCTAGAATTTGGCGACATCGCCCACGCTTGGCGTGCCCACTGAACTAGGTTCGGCGGGCCCCCCGAACTGAGATACGGCCTATGTTACTATTAAAAACATAAAGAGTAATATGTAACCTTGTAATGTACTTTACATTACAAAAACCTCTATTGATTCATATTTTCTAAAAAGTCATTGAAGTTCTAATATAAAATTTTTCATTATAAACTCAGAAAATGGATGTTATTGCTGAAGAAGATAAAAAATTTTCGATATAAAATATTTCATTGTAAAAAAAAACGGATGTTATTGTTGAAGATGATAAAAAAAATGCAATATAAAAAATTTCATTATAAATTAGGGAAAAGTATGGTATTGTTGAAGATGATAGAAAATACCATTGAAAATATTATTTCTTTTTAACATTTACAGAAATAATAAACTTCTTATAAAGAATTGAAAACTAATATAAAACTTTGTCAATTAAACAGTTAGCAATACTACTTTAATATATATCGTAAAATGGCTATATATACCATATATCCATGTTTCAAAAAGAACTATAACATTAATTGCACAGTTATTTCAACTATTATTGTTTGATTTTCTTTTATTTATTGTTCTACTATATAGAATTCGATCTAAAAAAATATTGCAAAATGTTCAGAAGGAAAATCTCATTTGTTATCTGTTTAAAAGAAGGAAATTAGTTCCTCAACTCTTTGATACTATGAAGTCGATCAATATTATCTCTTAAAATATTATACACTAATGTCCATAAATTAAGGATAATTCAGAATCACACAGAAATTGAGCCCTAAAATAAAAATTTCACCTGTAGAATTATCACACACATCTTGAAGAAGAATATGCAAATTGCAGGAAACCACCAGATGGCGCGGATAGTACGTCACAATGACGAGAGTGTATGAAAGCGGTATATAAGGAATGGTAGCAAAGAAGTAAAATTGTTCACAAGCGCTTTAAAAGCCTTTCAGTGCAATAACCGCATAGTTATGGTACAAAGGAAGCATTTGGATGATTTTTTACGTGGTAGAATTATCGGACGACTGGAATGTGGACGTACCCAGCTGGAAGTATCCGAGGAACTTGGAATCGCCCAGAGTGTCATCTCCAGGCTTTGGCAACGATTCAAACATGATGGTAATGTGAGTAGATGTTACAACACAGGTCGCCCCCGAGTTACTACGCCGAATGATGACCGGTATTTGGCAGTTACTGCCAAAAGAAACAGACGGAGCACAGCATCAGACCTGTCTCGTCAGCTCTCTTCAGCTACCGGTACGACAGTTTCAAGGCAGACCGTGTTCAGACGCTTAGGGAACATTGGTCTATATGCTCGTAGGCCTGTCAGATGTGTTCCCCTTACCGCAACTCACTGTCGCCTGCGATTATGCTGGGCTAGAGAGCATGCATTGTGGACACCGCAACAGTGGTCTTGTGTGATTTTTCCGACGAGTCCAGGTTCAGTTTACATTCTGATTCTCGCCGGACTTTCATATGGAAAGCGCCAGGTACCCGTTACCACCAAGAGAACACCATTGAACGACACCGTTACGGTGGTGCAGGATGGCTCGTTTGGGGAGGAATTATTCTTGGTTCCAGAACTGACCTGCATGTTCAGAGTATAACGATGACAGGCCACATCTATCGGGATGTCATTCTGGAACAACATGTACGTTTGTTTCGGGGCGCCATGGGTCCTGAATTTCTGTATATGGATGACAACGCCTGACCTCACCGTGCAAACATTGTAGACGAATGCCTTCAATCGGAGGATATCACCCGTATGGATTGGCCAGCATACTCACCGGACTTGAATCCAATAGAGAATGTGTGGGACATGCTTGGCCGACGAATTGCAGCCCGTCAACCCCCTCCCAACTGTCTATCGGAACTTCGGAGGGCATTGCTTGATGAGTGGTGTAATTTTCCCCAATATCAGATTCATAATCTGATACTCAACTTGCGTAGACGTTGTAACGCTTATATTGCATCGTCCGGGAGACATACTCCGTATTAACCATCATACTAACCATGTTATACAGTTTTCTGTAAATAGGTTCTTTTTTGAAATTTGCTCCAGGGAGTAAAAATCGCAATTTTTATTAATTATGTCAAACATATAGCATCTTTTTTGCTCTTTACCTTTTGTTTAATAAATAGACTTTACAAATAAGTCAAATTTGTTCTGCTTTTGTCTCTTTCATTGCCTGAACTTCATTATCCTTAATTTATGGACATGAGTGTATATATATATATATATATATATATATATATATATGTGTGTGTGTGTGTGTGTGTGTGTGTGTGTGTGTGTGTAAGGAAAATTCTCAGGGATTTTCAAAACTTAAATCAATGGCTAAAAATTCCCTCGTCATTTTGCATTTCCCATTTTAACCCCTATCTTAAATTGACCACTGGGGCTACAGTTGACACCCTCAGAGAAGGGGCTTGACCAATTATAACTCTACATGGCTCTAGAGGACAATTTATGAAATTTTCAAACAAAAAGGAGATGCACAGATATCGGAGGCAGATATTTTCCCACAGATGTTGACCTAGGTATTAAGGGTTTGTTACATATAACTTCATGCTAGTTGACCCCTCAGTTTGTCCTGTCCCTATGATGAAGTGGGAACCAGTCCTCCAACTTTATCTTAATAAAGGTCTTTAGATAAAACGGTGCCATCTTTATGGGCCATGACTGCAACCACCCATCGAGAAGTCCGTCGCATTACATATATACTATTAAAAATCATAAAAAAAGAATTTTTATTCAGTATAATTGACAATGTCAAATAATATTTCATGTAGAAAAAAAAGTTATTGAAATAAAAAGTAATACAATAATTTCATAAAACTTATATATTCACTTTTTTTAATATTTCAAGCTACAATTGCAAAATCATTCTTCCTCACGAAATATGCTGATTAGAAGGAAAACATAATGAAATTTTTCAGGCTGAAAATTCTCCGAAACGAATATGATGTTTCTGACTAAAAAAAACTATATTTTTTATCAGACTAAAACTCACATCGATGATTTAAAAGAAACATATTTTCACATGTTAGGTTTGAAGGTAGTATTAAAACATTTACGCTTCAGTATTGATTTTAAAAGAAAAATACTAAAGACTTGCTGCATTATTAGGAATTATATTTGATAAGCTGTCAAGAAATGTAATTATGCTTAGTTCTTTCCGGTGAAATCACGCCGTAAAAAGTGCACGGGCTAAATGATAATTCTTAAGTTTTTGTTTAAACAGGGTTAAGTTGATATAATTGTTATGGCTTGAAAATTCCACAAGATTATAAAAAACTCATTCATTCAATTTAATTTTTTAAAAGTATTATATGAAATTGAAATGGATTCTCATAAATTTTTTAAACCAATGTATACTTATGTTATTATAAAAAGGGTTGTTTTATACATTTTAAATGACATTTTCTAAATCCTTGTTAACTATTTTTGAGTACCCATACATTATATATAAATATGACATAACTTAATAAAACGTCCACAGAAATTAAAAATACTGTAGAATAATGTAGCCGATTTGATTGATGCAGACCTACAAAAACATCTTTTATTTGGAATACCAGATAACACACAAATACCAGTAGGGAAAAAGAACACAAACAAAAAATATTTGGTGATACATAACATCTCGTTCTCAAAGGAAAAGTCTCGAAATCTGTGAGCTACTCCTTTTATTAAGTAAGGGGCGTGGTTTCAGGAATGATGTCATTCTGGTAACCAATCAGTTGAATTTAATTACTTCTATTTTATACTAGAGGTTATAGTAAGTCACAATGCGCGAGAAAAAAAGAATTTTATTATGACAAATATATATATGTATGTGTTGTGTGTGTTTATTATATATACATATATATATATATATATATATATTGAATTTGTGTAATATATCAAAATTATTACACTTAAATTATCTCTTAAAAATTCTTCTCTTCCCATTTTAATTATTCGATATCTATTTTCCCAGTCCTCTAATATCTTATTTTAAAGGAATATTCTCGACTTGCATTCTTTGAACCCCTCTTCCAAAGATAACTCTGGAAAAAAAATGCAAACTTTCTGTCCAGTCACCACATTTTCCAGCTGACCCAGTTGAATAATTCCCTTTGTTCACTGATATAAGTTCCTTTCTCACTCTTAAATTCACTGACTTAGCTTACAGTTTCTTGGGGATATTCTCCGTCGCTCGCTGTGGAGCCCAACAAATGTTTTCAACATGTCTTTTTCTTAGATCTTAAATCATTAAGTTCCACTATGGACTCATATATATATATATATATATATATATATATATATATATATATATATATATATATATATATATATATATATATATATATATATATATGAGGTTTGAAAATGGGGTTAAAAAATTAAGGGTTATATAAGTGGAACTATTTAAAGATCACGTAAGAGGAGAGAGACGCACTCACCAGATATACACAGCGAAAACAAATTATTGCTGCAGGCCATCAGGAAGAAAAGGTGTACGCAAGAAAGTTTTTGGTGCATTTTAAAGGGAAACTAGGTCGTGTGTGTGTATATGTATGTATATATATGTATATATCTATATCTATATATGTATATATATGTATGTATATATATATATATGTACATATATATATATATATATATATATATATATATATATATATATATATATATATATATGTACATATATATATGTATATATGTATAACTATTTATGTGTGTGTGTAAGCATATCTGTGCGTTGAATTTTTTTCGCCTATTAAGTGATAAGATCTAAACCTCCAAACTATATAAGAGAATCACGGCTTTCTACTTGATATCAGAAATGAGTGAATCGCACACATAGCAAATAATAGTCTGAAGAAACTTCAGAGACTAAAAAAGAAAAGCACTTGTAATCCTTTAAAAATACTGACATTGTCAAACCTATATTGTTTCATACTTTATAAAAGTTTTACCATAGAATATTTATTGTAGATAGGAAAAAAAATTGTGATATATTTTATAATTATACTACCATATAATTTGGTACTGTCAATCGTATTTATGGATTTCATTACCAGAGATACCAGATTTGTAATTAGTATAATTTTAAGACTATTTATCTGCATAAATGGTCAGCAATATAAATTTAATATTAACTTTTACCTTTCTATATCGTATATACATATTTCCCCGAGAACATTAATTGCATACCTACTTTAAAGGTTATTACCTGATTTCCTTTCTTTATTGTTAGACTAAGTAGTAGTTGCTCTTCGAAGAAACATTATTTGAAAATGTCATCGTTTCAAAAGAAAAATCTCATTTGCTTTCTATTCGAAAGAGGAAATTAGTTTCTCATCTCTTCCAAGCTACGAAGTCGATCAATTTTCCCACTTAAAATACTATATTCTATTAAAAATGATAGGGGATTTTGTTATTCAGTTTTATTGGACAATGTGAAGAACTATTTCAGGTAGGAAAAAAAGGCAATGAAATACAAGGTAACAATAATTTCGTAAAACTTATCTTTCCGCTTTTTAATACTTAAAGTTGCCTTTGTAATATTTTTCTTCTTCGAAAAATACGCTAATTAGAATGTAAACATGAGATTTTTCAGGCAGAAAATTCTTCGAAAATGGAAATGAAATTTCTGGCTATAAAACAATTATATTTTTTATCTGAATAAAACATCAGTGATTTACCAGTATCTTGTTTCCAAATACTAGATTTGAAGGTGGTATTAAAAAGTTACATTTCCATATTGATTTTAAAAAAGAAAAAGTTAGTTAAAATAACAATTATATTTGATAAACTGTAGAGAAGTGCAGTTTAATTCTTTTCCGTGATGTTAAGGTGTAAAAACATGTTTCGACTACAAACAATTCTTAGGATTTTAATTAAGTTGATATTATTATTGAGACATAAAGTACTACCATAAAAATTGTGAAAATGTCTGTCGTTCAACGTGTTTTCTGAAAGATTTATGAGCATAAAATAAATTGCTCCATTATTTTTAAAAACAATGAATACTAATATTGATGATACAAAAAATTATTTTGTAAATTTCTCAATATTTTCTAAATTATAATTTGCTAATATTTTTTTCTTATAAAACTTTCTCAATTTTAAAACTGGAATGAGTGAATTTCACCTCTTATAATTTTGTCTTTTGAAAATTTGCAGTATGGTCTTAGAGACTGGGTCGACTTAAAACAAATCTCTTTGGAAACTTTTAAGTAATAAATTTTAATGAAATATCATAGAAATGGACTCTAGTAATGAAGTATTCTATGAATTTAATCATTTAGAAGTTTTCCCCATGGTCATTGAAATCTTAGACCTTACATAG
The DNA here is from genome assembly GCA_032207245.1 of Pardosa pseudoannulata. Taxonomy (NCBI): domain Eukaryota; kingdom Metazoa; phylum Arthropoda; class Arachnida; order Araneae; family Lycosidae; genus Pardosa; species Pardosa pseudoannulata. The sequence continues at coordinate 1,348,160 of CM063510.1, read as the reverse complement.
CAATTAATTTAATACATACTTGTATGAAGCATTGTAACTAACGACTTATTTAAATTTTTAGTATAAAATTTTGGATAAAATGCTTTTAAGGTGAGATGGCCAATATATTTATGTCAAAATAGTTTCATTTTAATTTGATTATTTTTATTAATTTGTTTAAAAGGTATTTAATAACTGTTACAAAAGAAGCATTACTAAAAATTCCCTTTACGCATACCATTTACATATAAAAGGATTATTGTTATTCATAGCATACCTCTTAGAGCTTAGAATAAAATTTGAAATATGTATAGGAAATAATATTTATCTCCGTTAAAAATATCCAAAAATATCCGTATTATATATATATATATGTATTATATCCAAAAAATATCCATTTTTCTCTCACCTTTTCTATTCTACTATTTCTATTACTTTTTCTATTTAAAATATATTAATTTTAACTAACTTTTATTTAATACTCTTAACACTTTATTTTATACTCTTTATTAACTTTTATTTTATACTAGGTAAACTGCCAATTAATTTTAAAAGTATGTGATGATTTTAAAGGCACCTGTTTGAAAATGTTCGTTGGGAAAATTGTTTAATGTAGTTATTATTAAAAACCTGTCTAATGTACTCCTGACTATATTAATTATAAAGTGATGGATCTAAAAAAAACTTTTATTCTTATTCTTACTTATATTTTCCAATTCAGTGAAATAAAAGATGATTTCGTCTAGACCAGAGGTGGGCAAAAGCTGGCCCGCGGGCCGGATCCGGCCTTTTTGCTTACTTTATCCGGCCCGTTGAAAAATCCTCCATGCGAATTTTTTAATCTCTTATATGCTATTTTGTTGAAATCAACAGTATTTGTATTCTTAGTGTACAACATATATTTGTTGAAGAACTTTTTCGTTAATGATTTACACAAAAAATAAATATCGATCACAAATTACAGACGAAAATCTACACTCTGTATTAAGGATTGCTACAAGTGATTTGGATCCAAATTTTGAAGAAATAATATCAAATTAACATTTTAGATTTCACATTTCGCATTAACTAAAACTATTCTATTCTAATGTTTGATGTTTGTCTTTTTTTATAATTCTATTTACTATTATATTTACAAAATGTAATATAAATTTAAAAATGTAATAACTATGATTAAAATAAAATAATTTGTATCGTTAAGATATAAATAAATATCAAAATAAAATTTTTCATTAACTGATTTATTTAAGGACCATTAATTTAATATAATGAATCATATTTCTTTAAAAATTACGTGACATATTTTACTGGGCACAAATAGTTCGCATATACACCTAAGTAAGACAATTATTATTACTGTTATCCTTTATTAACTGTCAAATTTCTCTGTCCAAATGCTTTAAAATGATACTTATAGTGTTTTTGACAAAAAAAATTTTCTTGGGCAGAAAACTCCACCCAAAACATTCGTCTGTGCACATCGTACGCGGTATAGTCCTCCGATATAGTCTATAGCCCTGTAGACATTTTGAAAATTTCATTTTGGCCAGCGCTTAAAAGTATTTGCCCACCCCTGGCCTAGAATAACTTCCACTGTAGCCTAAAAATGACACCAGCTAATTTTTGTTCATAAAAGGCACATTTAAATCATCAATTCAATCACATTCATGAATTTGCTTTTCTTTCTGATAGCCGTGATTCTAGCTTGAATTTTCTATTACAGTAAACTTTTTTTTAGCATAGTCATGCCAATTTTAAATACATTACGCTTGGATTGAATTATTGAATAATAACTAATTAAACAGCTGATTGAATGTGAAACGTTTGGATCCATGTCACTTGTATTTCTGTTGATTGCACACCGTCATTATAGTGCATGATTTGGTTTTCATGTGCATCAGCGGAGTAACGGCGTGCCTTCCTCACAAAGACGCTGTTTCTCAAAAGTAGTTAAGAAATGGACTTCGGTTATGTGGAGACAAAGGTGTTGTGTTCCACGGCACCACGATAACTAGACTTTTGTGTCCTGCAGTAGCAAAACAAGAGGGAGATATCTGGGCGCCCAGAATGACAGCCAGAAAGATGATCGTCGGAACCACAAGTTTTCAATGGAAGTGCCGCGACGTTGGATCTTTAGCCGACACGAAATTCTGGAGAATCCAGAGTGTGCAACCAGTGATTGTCTAGCCCAGACCAATCAAGTTGGTTTAAGGTGAGATCATCGCCAGATGATCCAATGTTTTAAAAGAAGAGATTTTTTTAAAGAAGTTAGTTAGCTAGCAGATAGCTAATTCGGAGGCCGTCTTGATCAGTCTCTCCATCGGAGAGTTTTCTTAGCGAAAATCCCACCTTGGTATATATCTCTTTCTGAGATTGTTAACGATACCAATGATAATCCAATGATGAAATTGTGGGTGAGGCCCCTCTCTTAGAGGCCCCTCCCTTAAAAAATATACGAGATGAGATTTTTTTAAAGAAGAAGTTAGTTAGCTAACAGTCAGCTAATTCGGAGGCCGTCTTGACCAGTCTCTCCCTCTGAGAGTTTTCTTAGCGAAAATCCCACCTTTTGACATATCTCTTTCTGAGATTGTTAACGATACCAATGATGATCCAATGATAAAATTGTGGGTGAGGCCCCCTCTCTTAGAGGCCCCTCCATTAAAAAAGGAGACGAAATGAGATTTTTTTAGAAGAGTTAGCTAGCAGCCAGCTAATTCGGAGGTCGTCTTGACCGTATCTCTTTCTGAGATTGTTAACGATACCCTGTGCCTTGTTTTCTTTTAATTCGATCCTCTTCAGGATTGATCATACATTCCTCCTAGGAATTCTAACATAGTTTTTATCTTCTTCGAAGATACAAATTACACTTCAAACACCCTCGTTTAATTGAGTGTGATGTCTTCATTATTGCTACCGAGAACTATTACGCGAAGATACCACTAATTCTTTTCTTCCGTCGGTTATCAAACCTTTCGGCAGTGTATTTAAGTGTACCTCTCTACTCAGGCCTACGTCTATTGTATCACATACTAGTGAACAATAATTGTATTGTGTGTATATAGAAATGTGTATATAGCTGCAAGGTGTAAATAAATCATTTAATCAACAAACACCTGCTTCTTCATTGTGTCATCCGAAACAGGAGCCGGATACGTTGCAGCGGGGATAAAGAGCTAAAATAACGAATGTATTTCGCTATTTTACCTTGTTGATCATGATGCGATATTGAGGAACACGCATGTGATATTTTGCAAACAAAACAGAAAACTCTTGGCGATATTCCAGAAAGGTTGAGATAGATATCAACAAATATGTGAGTCACAGTACACCTATACAGTAAACACTTTTTTGCAGAATATATTTTATATAAAACATGACCACAATGCCGCATATATTCAGGGTGCTCATGCAATGACAACTTTAAACCGAAAAGATTACGTTACATCTTAGTGTAACTTAATACTGTAACTCTATACTGTAACTTATTTCTAATATTAATGCAATATTGATCATTTGATTTGCTTTAAATATTTAATATTAAGTAATTGTGATATGTAATAAGTAAGATATATAATTTATATAACATAGTATAAACATTAAATAAAAATTGTCTGAAGTCCAAAATGTCGACTCGAAATATCCTGTTCCAGCCGATTTTATTTCACTTCTCTTGGATCGTTTTATAATATCGTCCGATGTTTTCGAATGCCGTCTTCCTGAACTGGATTAAACAAATACAGATATAAATGTATAGCAGATTCGTAAGGTGATTTTTCCTTTGACGACAAATAGTTTTTGACTTGGATATGTCAATTGAACCTTTTTCCACATGGAATTCAACATTATGTCTTTACTATATAATCCTTAAATATCTACTTTAAACATTGATTCTAAAAGATTCTGCTGATAGTACAGAGAATTAATTTTAGTTTTAAGACATTTTTATTGTAATTTACTGACGTCAAAAAATTCATCAATAATCCTCAATATTTTTGAAAACGTTTTTGAACAATGACGAAAACATTTCCGACGGTCATCTTCAGATGAGCAATAATTTTGTTTAAAATCTACGGTTAAAATTGACCATGCATTGCTTTTAATCTATATCTGATATTTTGGTTTCATAAATATTTATAAATCACATGTTAATGCAGAATTGTTTTCTTTTATCTAGAAAGCAAACCAATTTTTTACCCCCGTAACTTGAATGTCTGTATAAAATGTAAAATATCACTGAGTTTAATATGTTATTCTGAAGAAAGTTTGTTTTGTTTCTCTTCGATGAATAAAAATGTAACTGTAATATAAGCTAGTTTTATGGTGTATTCTTTTGATTGAGTTTGAAATATATTTTATACATCTACAATTATGATGAGTTTAAGTAAGCTGAATCTTGAATTATTCTAGTATTGAGTGAGTGGTTCTGCCGTGGGAATTAAGGAAATGATATTCGTACTTTTAATAGAAGAATCCAACACTCATTAAGTGTAACAACACCTTTTAAATTATCAACCGTTAGGTATTTTTCAGGTTATTTTAGACAATTGTTTTACTTATTAAAATGTGTTTATATGGTATGGTTTTGTATGCAGAACTATGGTTTACTTTTTGCTATACGAAGGCTAAAAAGACCGGAACCTACTGTTTCCAGGGTCGATTTTTAAAGGCTACGAACATCCATGCTAGCAGTTGGATTCAAATCACGGACTCTGGTGCCGAAGAGCCCATTTGGCTATGGTTCGGCGAAATGAGTTTTGAAACTTTGATTGTAAAGATCATTTTTGGTTTCACTTCTTTATGAAGGGTTTTATTTTCGATATCAAAAGATATTTTTAGTATCGAGGGAATGAATCTTTGAAACAGTGAATTTTCTATCCGGTTTAAAGACTTCACTTTCTTGATATTTGTCAAAGTTTAAACAATTGTAGGATTATAATTTGGGGCCATTAAAAAAATTATTTCTAGCAAGACTATACTTATCTTTCAGATATAATTTATTAGAATCAGTTTTTATTAAAAAGCAATGATCTTGATTTTTTGCGCCATGTTTTACGTGAACTTTTTGTTCAAAATTTAAAGTAAAAGCTAAACAGGCCTTTTATGTATAGAATTGAATTTACTGCTTCAGGTTTTCATACGATATACGTATCTATTCAAAGCTTACACAAGGAAGGTTTAGTTTGGTTTGGTTTGGAGCGCTACGGTCTACTGTTTTGCACACGAGGGCTAATGAGACCGGGACCTACTGCTTAAAGCCGATTCCGAACGACTACGAATATCCATGCCATAGTGGGATCTGAACCTCGATCTCCGGTTCCGACGTTCAGCTCCCTAACCAATCGGCCAGAGTACATCATGCACACAAGGAAGAAAATAAAAAGTAAAATATTCTTAGTATCGATAGAATGAATCTTTGAATCAGTGGATTTTCTATTCGGATCGAAGATTTCTCTTTCTTCATATTTGTCTAAGTTTAAACAATTGTAAAATTAGAATTTAAGGGCATTTTTAAAGTTTTTAATTCTAGCAACACTATTTTTATCTTTCAAATATAATTTAAGAATCGGTTTTTACTGAAATGCAATAACCTTGATTTTTTACGCCGTGTTCAACGTGAACTTTTTGTTCAAAAATTAAGACAAAACCTAAACGGGAACTTTATGCATAAATTGAATTTACTTCTTTAGGTTTTCACACAATATACGTATTAATTAAATGCATACATAAGGAAGGAAATAAAAAGCCAAATATTTTAATCATTATATGTATTGCCGAATTATCCTATTGCTCTTATTTTATGCAACAATGTTTGTAACACTAATTATATACTTGATATTCCGAATTTCCAACTTGTAGCAAGGCTTCCATTTTCGTATCCATATTGCCCTATTTGCAATTTAAAGGTTGCAGTATAACTAGATTACTTTTGTACCTACTACTTGCACATTGTCCCAACAACAATTTTCTTTTAGAGAGGGTATGAATAAAATAAATCAATCCCACTAGCACCTCTGCCTTTTGCACAGAATGTTAGGGCAAGTATTTACTTATGTCCTCTTGATCATCTAAAAGTAGTCGAAAGCTTTTCAATGACCTCAGATAACCGACAAAAATTCGTTGGGATTTACTATAAAATTTTCACTACACATGAGATAAAAATTTCGCTAGTTTTTTCGTACATAAGGAAGGAAATAAAAAGCAAAATATTTTACCCATTATATGTATTGCCGCCTTTTCCTATTGCTCTTATTTTATGCAACAATGTTAGTAACACTAATTATATACTTGATATTCCGAATTTTCAACTTGTAGCAAGGCTTCCATTTTCGTATCCATTTTGCTCTATTTTCAACTTAAAGCATGCGGTATAACTAGATCGCTTTTGTCCCTTGCTTGCACATTGTCACAACAACAATTTTCTTTTAGAGAGGGGATGAATAAAATAAATCAATCCCACTAGCACCTCTGCTTTTTCACAGAATGTTAGGGCAAGTATTTACTTATGTCCTCTTGATCATCTAAAAGTAGTCGAAAGCTTTTCAATGACCTCAGATAACCGACAAAAATTCGTTGGGATCAACTATAAAATTTTCGCTAGACATGAGATAAAAATTTCACTATTTTTTTCGTACATAAGGAAGGAAATAAAAAGCCAAATATTTTAATCATTTTATGTATTGCCGAATTATCCTATTGCTCTTATTTTATGCAAAATGTTAGTAACTCTAATTATATATTTGATATTTCGAATTTTCAACTTGTATCAAGGCTTCCATTTTCGTATCCATGTTGCCCTATTTGCAATTTAAAGGATGCGGTATAACTAGATCGCTTTTGTACCTTGCTTGCACGTTGTCACAACAACCTTTTCTTTTAAAGAGGGGAGGTTTGGTTTAGTTTGGAGTGCTACGATCTACGTTTTTTATAACACGAAGGCTAATGAGACCGGGACCTACTGTTTAAAGCCGATTCCGAACGACTATGAACATCCATGCCTCAGTGGGATTCGAACCCACGAACTTTCTTAGAGAGGGGAGGAATAAAATAAATCAATCCCACTTGCACCCCTCCCTTTTACACAGAATGTTAGGGGAGGTATATACTTCTGTCCCCTTGATCATCTAAAAGTAGTTGAAAGCTTTTCAATGACCTCAGATAACCGACAAAAATTCGTTAGGATTAGTGTTGTCTGAAAACTGACATGAAGGATTTGAGATTGATTGATCTGCTCCCAGTAGCAATTGATTTAAAGTCTGGAAAGTCACTTTCGTGTCAAACTTTGCTACACATGAGAGCGCTACATATGAAATAAAAATTTCACAATTTTTTTCGTGTTTAAAAACAATGTAATCATCATACAGGAGTAAATGTTGTACTGTCTTGATACGAAAATTTTCCATCGGAATCCACTTTTACATAACCTTTATTCCATTTATTAATTTAAGGAACCATTTAAAAATAAACCTTTTATTGTACCTTCAAATTAAATCAGTAGGATACTAAAAACGAGAAATCTTAATCTGAAATCCTAACGAAGTACATAAATACAAATAGGTTTCCGTAAAGAGGGAACTACTCCTTTTTATGTTTTGATAAAAGCGCTTTTTGTAACATTGCTATTATCATCGCATTTAATTTAATTTACGTTAGATTCTACATCATAAACTTTTTCTTATTTGCTTAAGTTTCTGTTGTTGCTTTGAATGCAGGGGAAAAAAAGCTAAGTACACCAGTACATTGAATGCAGCTAAACACTTCAGAGGGAGCCATTAACATTACGGAATCTAGAGGAATGTTCACGGGATATTAACTTTCCTTAATATATAGTGTATTGAAAGATGACAGGGAAAGAAAAATGGAATGATTATTATGTTATTCTAAGTAGAGCCTTAAGCTAATATTACTTTTTGGTTATTTTATTAAGTAGATGTGATCGAAAAAGACTGTTAAGATAAATAAATCAGAATGAAAAAATTCTTGATCAAAGTACATAAGAGTTTCTAACTTATTTAATAAATACTTTGTAGTTTGATTGGATGTGTCATTTATTAAATTTATTATACAAGACCTGTTGATATTTCATAATGAAAACCTATTACAGTCAAGTCTAGTATAACTCAAATAATTCAGACCGCGTTATATGGAAACCAATCTATAAGAACTTAATATTAATTTAAACCAGGAAATACTTTCAACGAAAACCGTATTATAAGAAACAGAAATCAGATAAATCAGGTTCATTTGTTATATGGAAACCACGTTAGAGAAAACTCAGGGTTAATAAAAATTAGCTAAATTTGCTCCATGTTATATAGAATCTCATAAATAAATTTTAGATAAATTAGGCCTATTCAGACCTATATAAAACCTGTATTTCCGAAGTATGAAGTTACGATTGATATCGTTAAAAAACTAAATTTTATAACAAAAATAGCAATAAATATGTGGATTTTTACATATTTGAATTTAGTTTTATTGAATATATAATAGTTCATATAATAAAATTATAAACTAAAAGAGTTGTTTTCAAAAAACGTTTAATTTCATACATATAAGATTGCTTAATTATTCATCATCATTGTCAGGTTTCGTTTGGTTTGGAGTTCTACGGTCTACTGTTTTTGCACACAAGGGCTAATGAAACTGGGACCTACTGCTTAAAGTTGATTCCGAAAGGTTACGAACATCCAGGACATAGTGGGATTTAAACCCACGAACTACGGTACCGACGATTAGCTCCTTAACCAATCGGCCAGCGTTCATCATCACTGTCAAACACCTTCAGTCTAACCAATATTTTTATAGTTAGCCGAAACTCTTCCTCACTCTACAAATTTTCTTGTTCGTATTTAAAAGTGGTTATGTCTCATAATTCTCCTAATGCATTTTCCGGGAAATTCCCTCTTAACTGGAATTGGAAATTCTCATAAATGTGAATTATAAACATTTGACGCATCGGAAACGAGCTATGTTGATAAAATTATCAAGCTTTTTAGTTATTGATGTAAGTTTTTCGAAAAATGTATTTTAGGATATTTGTAGCAGTTTTTACTTTATGGTACACGAGAACCGCATTATATAAACACCACATTATAACAGACATGACAGCATTCGCCCTAAAGGGCAGTTGGCAGAAATTCTTTTGAAATAAGATTTAAACTTGTCAATAGTAAGAGGTGTAGTACTATCGATGAACATGTGTTTTGTAGACAAAATAACTCAAAATCCAGAAAATTCATATTGATAAACTACATTCTTTCGAAAATATCGATTTCTCTTTACAGTGACGGAACACGTTTGCGTGAATTATACAGCCATACTCCCAAACTTGCAAAGACCTGTAGTGGTTTAAGATTGTCTAAAGTGAAGAATAGATTAACTACTCCCATAATAACAATTCACTCAGAAATAGAATTAAAGTATATTTATTAAAGATTGATATTATTGTTTCATAGTAAATCAGGTTGAATTGCATTATACTGTTACGGATTTCGCAAGTTGGCATGTATTTTTGCCGTATACTGTGTATTATAATGGGTAAATCATGTATTTGGTGAGATATTGGCTCGTAGGCGATGTTTTTGGTGACTAAAATTTGGCGCCAAGTTTGGCGATTTATCGCCAAATTTGGCAACTTGGTGACTTTCTTGGCGACCGTTTGTACCTAGTACTTTCGAGAATATTCCAGTTTCTCCCAAGGATATAAATACCGGGGGCCGATCCTGATCGAGGTTCAGTTAGCTGAGAAATTTGTAGAGGTAAAGACCTACGTTGTTTGGCGCGAAGAGTGAACTATCGCCTGTGCTAGCCAGTTCTCGCGGTGTTGGCTGCTGTATTCGTGTTTTCCCTGCATTACGAATAAAGTGCTGTTATTTTTGCTGTCTTAATTCAAAGTCTACTCAATCCACGAACACTACGCTTCATAAATTGGTAACAATAAGCATCTATTCAATAGCCAGATTATGTTATACATAGTCATGTGTGGAAACCTTTCACCCCAATATACAGTTGTTGTTGTTGCGTCCAATGCCACTTGGTCAAGCCAAGCCCGTGAGACGGAGACCACACGATTAAAGGCGAAGGACGGTGTTTTTCATTTCATGAGAACTGTTAGAGTGAAAGAACAACTTATCTCAAGTGGTTCCTCGTAATTTATAAGAAAGAACCAAGGAGAAGACCATCAGGCTTGGCCTTCCATTCCCAGAGGTATTGGTTCAGAAATTTGGAGACAATGTGACCATGAATATATTTTTCTTGCCCCAGTCACCATTAACGAACACCGTGGATCTTAGGTCAATTCGATCTCCCAACCCGCAACTCTCTAGTTACGAGATCGTTGCTTCTGCCGACAGTGCTACCCTAGCTCTGTTGAACATAATATAATGAACTTAAGTGGAGAAGAGCATACAATTATGTGGCGGAGAACCGTGATTGGGCGAATTATATTTGTAATAATTATGCAAGTATGGCTTATCAGAGAGTTTTCCTTATCATTGTGGACTAGTTTATTCATGAAGAGGTAATGATGTCATTGGGGACCATTGCAAACAAGTACCTGAGGAGGCGAAGCATAAAAGTATCATCTTGGACTCCTCCATGGCTCTCTATCCAAACTCTTAAATTCTGGTTCCCCTGTCTATCTCGTATCTTTTAATTCCCTTGATTGAGCGAACGATGACTGAATGGTAGAGCGCTGCTCTTTGGTACCGGAGTTCGCTGATTCGAATTCCACTGAGAATTTGATCGATGGATATTCGTAGCTATTCAGAATGGGTTTGAAGCTGTAGATCCGGGTTTCATTATCCATCAGGTACCTAAACAGTTGACAGTAGCGCTCCAAACCAACCAAATCTTCACTTCACTATCATGGAGAGGTGCGGCACTCATCTGAAGAGGTCTGGAAGTATTCCTCCAGCATCCTCCATCCAAACTCTTGATTTTTTTTCTTTCTTATGTTTCTCTCTGTCCTTCCCTTGATTATCAGGAGTGGTACGCAGTTGAAGGTGCGGAGTCTGAAAGTATCTTCTTGAATTCCACCACCGCCCTCTATCCAAATTCTTGATTTCTGACTCATTCTTCTCTCTCTCTCTCCTCTATTCCTTCTGTTGCTTATCATGAAGATGTGTGTCTTCTTCAATCATTGGACATTATTTCTTCTCATAATCGTTGTCTTAGCCCTCTATTTCACCTATTCCTGCAAGTACTTCTGGGATGCTCCAAGACACCCCCAATATTAAAATGAAGTGGGCTCCGGGAACTACACCCTGCTGTTACCCCGTCTGAATTCAGCATCATGGTGGTACATTTAAACATAAATTTCTATTATATTATAGTGTAACAGTTTGAAACTAATGTCAAATTTGCTACTTTTATATAAGGGATTAAAATGAAATTGTAAGTTACTTGAGGCTGACGTACACAGTAATCTATTATAGTTAATACCTAATTTTACAGTTAGTGAATTCCTGGCAATTAAGTTCAAGTTGGCCTAAGCTTACTGTTAAGACAGAAAAGTATTCAATTTTATAGCAGTATTAGACTATAGTTATTCCAAAATTAACTGTTATATAATTAAAAATGGTTTAAAAAGAATATATATAAAATATGTTTTCATTTATTTTGTACATACTTTATGAAATATCGCAAAATTTCAAGAATCAAAATTTAAGAATCTAAGTTAAATCCAGCACAGTTTAATCTGGTGATAAGAACTTTACTATATTTACTAAAGACTCGAATGGAATTTGCGAAGAAAACGGCTTTAGAAGCGATGTAACTGACGTCAGCATCTTGAATGATTTAGTAGTTACAATATAAAAAATTAAAGAAAGTGCATGCGTCACAATAATATCTTTAAAAAAAATCTTCATTGATAGAAATAACTTTTACTCCATATACTTAATAAATAATTTAAATTGTTGCACATTTATGTTTCAAGCAAATATTCGTATTATTTTACTATAGTCTAACTTCTTATAAATTATTAAATATCAGATAATTAAGTGTAAGATGAAAATTGGAAAAATATAAATTTCATATTCCATATCTGATCCGTATATGGTCCTGGGAAAAAATATTTTTAAAGTACGAGATTCTTAAAAATCTAACAAACACATATGTATATACATATATGCATTCAAAATGTATGAGAATAAATTGACTTCAATGCAGTAAAAGAGTAGCGTAAGAGTTTTGAATGATTTAGTAAACAATAGATAAAATATATTAAACAAAGTTTATATGTTCTAAATATATCGAAGAAAATATTTTTCACTGATATCAACCTTTAATTAATTTTACTTAATAAATATTTCAAATTGATACCCATTTACTCTCTCAAGTATGAGTTTGGTATTTACACTATATATTAACTACTTATAATTTTTTAAAATCAGAGAATTGAATAGATGATAAAAATAGCAAAAAATAAATTAGATATTCCGTATAGATTTTACACACGCTCATTCCTGGGGGAGGATATTTTTAAAAAGTTAAATTCCTATAAAGATAGTTATTTATTTTCGTAAAAAAATTTCAACACGTGTATGAAAATATTTCTTTCTCAATATTAATACCTTTGTCATTTTCAGTCACTATTAAACAATAAATTTTAAATGTCATTCACTGAGACAAAAGGAAAAAAATTTTGTAAGCTGTCTTGATGTATGGTATGTAACTAATTGAAAAGTTAACACTTATTAATTTTTAAAATACAAATAAAAAGCCTAAAAATTAAAAAGAATTCAAATTGCGTAAATTTAGCTTTAGCTTTTATTTAAAAGGAAATCTACTATATACATATAAATTTGTGTGTGCATTTATGTATATGTGCACACGAAGATAGCTTTAAAAAATTATTTATAACTGATCACTATTTACAGGATTTCATTGATTTCTGAGTATTTTTATTTTGACATTTAGAAAGCTCTTAAAATGTAAGTTATGGAAGAATCTTTTAATGTTTCCAAAACTTTCAAATTCATTCGCTATGAATTTTTAAAATTCAAATGAACATTTTCTTTCTTTAGAACATTTTTAAATTATCAAATAATTATTTCATTTAAAAAATCAATGTCCTTGGGCATTATTTTACCTTATAAAAAGTTATGTGGAAATTTTTATAAGGAAAAGGAATGAAGAACTGCATTTGAGGAGTCAAGTTTATTTAGAAAATGAAGAGAAATTGAGTTCTAAAGCTTGTAGATCAAAATTAATTCTTGTAAACGTAAATTTACTTTCGGACACGCTTAACAAATAAAGAAGTTTGTACCATATAAGCATCAGTATGCATATGAAATGACAAGTTTTTAACCCTAGTAAATGGTTTCCTTTTGTATACGAAAAAAGGGACTAAGTTTACTCTGTAAAATTATTAGTATAGCTGAACCTGTCAATATAACTGTAATAGCTGATTCTCTGTGGGCTCTTTATAGATGGTGTACCGAGGTACTTTCTCACGGATTTGCACGTGCATAGCCGTCAGAGGGTTTTCTTTGAGGAATTTAGGACCCCAATTATTTACGTCAAGTTTAGGGACCCCTGCAGAGAAGATAGATCACGGAATGGCAGCATAACGGTCAAGCTCGCACAGAGCTGTAAGCGTGAGTTATGGGAGCAGGGGCTAAAAAGTAATGTCAGCTTGAACAAAAAGGGGCTACTTTAATGAGCCCACCTGCACTCCCGAAGGGCATTTGATGTGGGAAAATTTCCCGAAGACAAGGGATTGGATAAGAAGAAAAAAGGGGCGTTGGGACCGAGGTGAGGAGTTTGGAAACGTAGTGAGAGCGAACAGTTGGAAGAAGTGGGCAGTCGAGAGAAGTGGGACAAGGATCCACTAGCACCAGCTCGTCCCGTGCGCCCGGACCGACACCGCCCCGCTCACCATCACCAACTCGTCCCGTACGCCCGTGAGGAAAGCCCCTGCCTGCTCCCCTGTGACTTTAATGGAGGTAATTTATAAAATAATATTTACAGTCATTTGACTTAGGCCTCTGTTAATAATAATAATTCCTTATAAAGAGATGTGGGATAATTATAGTGTAAATAGAAGATATAAATGATTGATCATTCTGATACCCAAGGATCTATTTGTAAATAAATGTATAGAATAAATGCCTGAATCTATAAAATATTATATTCATTCTGTGTTTCCCCCTTGTAACGAACACTGGTGTATAGGTTGTATGTACATTACAACAGATGGTATCTAAATGGAAGAGAATGGCGACAAAGCAGACAGCAAAAGAATATTACCTTCTGCTAATGATGTTATCTTGTTACACTGAATGTCACAGTATTCAGTTAATTGTGTAAGAAATGCACATATCTAAACAGCTAAACTGGCTTTCATAAATCTGTATGCAATAAACGAAATAATGTTAACAGAATTTTCTGAAGAATATTTATGAATAATATATATAAATGACAAAAATGTATACATATATATGTATATAAATAACGTATTTACACATCTATAACTATCACCACGTTTTTTACGAGAAAATATGACGAAAAATTATATTATCTGTTATTTGATATACAAATGGCTTCCAAGATTGTAAATCTATGGCTAAATTAACTAAAGTAATTAAACTCCCCCCCTCTGTGGCTGTCACTAAAACCGTAAGTCCTCCACTATTGTCATCTATTGTCTGAGGTCATTGGGAAGTTTTCTTCTAATATAAAATGACCAACGGAGATGAAATTAAAGCCTCGTACAGCCAACTTTTTTATGTAATGTTTTACGGAGAGTATTTTCTTTTCTCCTCTTTATTCTAAGCCGAACAATGACTGAATTATAGAACTCTTCTCTTCCATACCGGAGTTCGTGGTTCCCGCTCATGGCATGGATATTTGTAGTTGTTCGGAATCCGCTTATGCAGTAGGTCCAAGTCTCATTAGCCCTAGTGATCAAAGCAGTAGATTGTAGAGCTACAAACCAAACCATTCTTTATTCTATAATAATTGCATTAAAAATGCAATAGTAATGAAATATAGAGGCTGCAATATTTTGCGTAAGATTTTTTTTTCTTTTTTTCTTTCTTGAAAACTTCTATTTATTATACCTATATCCTGTGATTCAAGGAATCAGTAAAAATTATTATGTGTGTAACACTGCCAAGTAAATAAATTTACTGACGAGCGTTATACACGAATAAATATTGTTTGTAAAATATATGCTCAATAAATTTGTATAGTTTCGTTTACTCAAATCATACAATGGTCAATTGAAGTTTTCGTTCTCTTCTAGATTTTTATAAAATTATAACACTCAATGTTTTTAGATTATTCTACATTCATTGCATCAGTTAAGTCTATTTATTATTTTTATCATTTAAAAATATTATTGTCTTGAAATAATATCTAGTTTTTAATTCGTTATATTTAAATATTCTTTTTAAGTCGCATCCAGACTGTGATAATTTTGTTGCCCTATTTCTAAAACATCGGTAATAATTTAAAACGGTAAGATTATTGCCATTTGGGTATAAAATTTAGAAATTATTTTAAAATAATTATTATTCAGTTATTGAGTTCTTCACATAGCTTTAATTCCCAGTGAAAATTGTTGCCATTTAGGAATATAATCATGAAATAATTTTGTAATAATTATTTTAAGATGTTCAATTATGAATCTTTTAAATATTATATAATAATTGTCTTCAATCTTTATATAGTTTTAATTCGTATTACTTGAAGAAATAATATTGAAAATTTCATTGTAGTACCAAATCAATATTTTTCCTATCCCTAACAAATCTGGGTGACTGAAAAATAAAAAACCGTACTTCAATAGAACATATTTCAGAAATGATAAAGGAAAGGATCTTCTAGCAGAAATGAAAAAAGAAACTTAAACTTTAAACAAGTCAGAAACTTAAATCTCTGTCAAAAACACATTTCTTTCTGAAACCAAAAAATTTTAATCTAACATGACCTCGTGCAATTCTTGACATTTTTATTTATTCTCAAACGTAAAACTAAGATTATTTTCAAATTCTCAAAATTCTCCATTTTGTTTATTAAATACAAGGGATACAAATTGCTTGTAACTTGAGATAAAATGAATTTATTGTTCGTTTTATTGATTCTTACTATGAAAGTACTAGCATATAGCCCGTCATATGACGGGATCAGTAAAATTTTTAAATTTAAATAATTGTAAAGTACCACAGAGGCAGATAAAAAATGGATTCTTTTTAGACTAAGAATTATCTGGCACAAGTTCAATAATTTATTTATCTTCAGACTCCTCTAAAGTCTCCGGATACTGTAAATGCAGTTTAGAATCACGTTGAATTCATTTAGAAAGATATTTCAACGTTTTCTTAGCTACATTGTTAAATTCTTCCCAATTTTTTTGACACAATAATTAATGAAAGTAAAAGAATGAAACTATCATTCCCACTGTACTCTGGAGGTAGATAGAATTTGTTGTTAATACCGGTTATAAAATTCTCATTGCAACAAAAAATAATCGATGATTAAATTTAAAATTATCACATATGTACCTAATATGTATTATTTAAGCCAAATATAAAAGAAAATTATTGATGTCTTATGTGATATCTAATCTCAGTGATACAACGTATGAAAATAATACAGACGATATTTAAATAATTTAAAATAAGAAATTATTAAATGAGATGGTTAAAGAAAGGACGTCCTAATGCTAGAAAAAAAATGTTATTTTTACCTCTTTATTATGTGATAAATTCATAAATTTAATCGTCTTCTCTTAACCGGAGAAAATAAGGCTTAAAATAGGGGCATTCAATGCTCGAAAAGGGGGAAGGGGTAGATTTTGAACATTGCTATTCCTAACTCATCAAAATCCAATATGGATGCCTCTATCCATCCCAGGTCCAACTGCTTCTGAAATTCTAGGACAGATGGACTGATAGCTCAAGTTATTATTATATAAGGTATAAAAAGTTTACCTGAGAATTTATATCTGATTTGTTTGTTGTAAAAAGCAGACATTTTGAAATTTATACAGTTGTGATAAAGATAAACCCTCCAACATTAGTCCCAAACAAATCCATGCCGAACGTTAGCCGAATGGTAAGGCGCCTTTCTCTTCAATAAGGGAGGTCGCGGGTTCAAATTCTACTGCTGGCTTGGATGTTAGTGAAGTAACAGATTCCTGCTTAACTAGCTCTCTTTAATTTTAGGCGTTTACAAATTTATAGAGGTTATTTTGTTAGTCACAAAGACTAAATATTATTTTGGTTGCGTTGTATAGATTATTTATGTTCGAAATTTAACCACAGGTTCTGAGACACTTGTAAAAATAATGTTATGTTGGCCTAATGTTTAAGAAATTCAAACCCATTAAGAAACACATGGAAACTAGGTATTGATTAAATGATTTTAAAAAGTTAAATAAATACCTAAGGAATACAAGTGGAATACAACGTATCATTTGTAGATATCGAAGAATGTTCTCGAGTTGGAGTCGGTCTTAAAAAAAATGGCGAAGAATTTTTTTTCCAAAGGGTTCTCCCACAAACCGTGGATGAAAGCCGTTCACCTTCTACTCTTCTCGTAACAATTGTCCACTCAAAAAAATCAGATTGCCTGCAGAGAAAAAAAAGGGGTCTACTCCAAAACGGCGGGGGGGGGTCAAAATCCCCCAAACGAACGGACACCTCTTTTCTCTGGGAGAAGTCCGAAGTTTCTCTGCAATTCTAACCGGTCCTGTACCGGCATGTCCCCTACGATGACATAAGGGGAGAGGTAAAAGGAGCTGAACCGAATGTAACTTATTGTTACAAGACTACAGACTGAAAGTTAAAAAAGCTAATCAGCTAAATTAAGAGTTATTAAAATTAAACATTACACTCTTAAAAATCACATACAAGGTTTATAGTTTACAAATAAAATTAATCAAATTTATTATTATGCTATATAGCACTAATGTACAAAAATTTGATTCAACTTTATAAGATTTGCTTTTCCAAAACTTTTTACTAGTTGCCACATTATTTTAAAACTTAACATTAATAATTTCCTAATATTTTGGTAAAAAAATATAAAGAAGCGAGATGACCTAATCTCAAGTACAGTGAAACCTCTCTGAGCGGTCACCCCTTCGTACCGAGAATATTTGTCCACTTAGAGGGGTTGGCCCCTCTGATGGGTTTTATGTACTATTATAAAATAACTACTATAATGCGTAATATAAACTAGTCTGACATATATTCATTATATAAATGAAATTCAAAACTTATCTAAAGTGAAAATAGTACTTTATTTCATGCTTCTTTACATTTTTTTTAAAAAAGGCTACAATTTGTTTTTGTTTGTTTTGTAGCCTTCGTACTCTTTCAAAATCAAATTCTTTTCTTTAATAACTTTGTGGATTTCCGTTCTTCCGAATATTTCAGCTAACTTTCTTGCCGATTTGCCATTGTCATATTCAAACAGAACTTCAGTGCTCTGCTCGAGATTTAGAAAAAGGCATATCGACATCGTTGCAACTCATATCACTGACCAACTAATGAAATGAAACTGGTGTGAATGACATTGCTGACAGAGGTGCAATTCTTCCTAAACTTTACCGATTGGAATTCCAAACAAAGCACCTAGGATACCTACAACGTTTAATTGTCCAAGTTTCTCCCTCAGTTTCTTTGGAGGGTGCAATAGGGATTCGGTATCTGAATTGTGTGGGGAAATACAAAAGAGATAACAGATTTAATCTTTCTGGGAAAGGGGGGTTATTCCCAAGTTATTCCTTTGCCTTATACCGACCACAAACCTGACCTTGATTTTTTTTGCTCAAAATTAAAGCATAGAGTGAGGAGAAGTTCCTGAAAAATGAAAGGGGCAATCCCACTTGTTAGCCGTTTAGAGGGGTTCAGGTGGCCACTGATACAGGTTATTTTACCATTAGGTTTATGAGTCGAAAAATCCGTGCCATGAAAAAATGGCCGTTTAGAAGGGTGGCCGCTTTGAGAAGTTTCACTGTATATATAATAATGAGCACCTTTTTGGATCTATTTGGTGTGCCAACGCTGTACTCTTGGTAGCTCGTGTAGATACCTTGCGTGTTATTTTGATTGATGGGATGATAATGGGGACTCCAGTCTCACAGCTAGTATGGGGACTTCTAAATAAATTGGGATGATTTTGGATGCGCTGGAACACTTCTGGCCGGTGAGCGATGTCGATGTCTTTCTTGGACCCAAATCTCCTTTGGTCCCCGTACTCTGCTCTCGAGTCCTGAACACTTGCCTTCGAACTCTCGACCTCCGAACCTTGACAGTCGAACTTCTCTCCTCGACTGCCGAACACTCACTCTTTTTCTTGACTCTTCTTTATTTAATATTATTTTCATCTCTGTCCTTTCTTACTTCTTTTCGTCCAATCAGCAGAGGTGGCTAAATCCACTGTCCTCCTTTTCCCAGCCTTGAAACCGCAACATGGGAAAAACCTTACTCCTTCAAATTGGGCACTGTCCCTTAGGGACTCATAAATAACTCCACAAAGGTATATTCTTATTTAGTGTCATGTACGGAGACGTGATTCTAATCTGGGACTGGGATCAGAACCCCGCCCGAGAATCCCGCACACGACGAAAATCCGTTGAATTAATTTTCTCTCCCCTTTACAAAAGATGTGATGAGGTCAGATTTAGATCCCAAGCAATTCACTTCTCGTTTTATTTATAGCAATTATATTAATTGTTCAATTATATTAATTATATCAATTATATTAATTATGAATTATATTAATGATCTAAATGACCTCACCACAACTAACCCTCTTGTTGCAAAACAGTAGACCATAGCGCTCCAATCTAACCAATCCATAGCATTTAATAGTATCATGTCATACACACGTAATACTGTAGGAATTTATATAGTAACAATAATGTAGTATTAATATAATATCATATTAATTTATAACTTTAAACAAAATACTTTTATAATATTAATCAAACAAGCACACATTAAAAATAGCTTTTCAATAACTGCAAACTACCACCATAAGCTCTACAATTCTTTAAATGTCAGCGAAAATTTTAGAAGCTCTATCTAGAAATCTTGCATGAAGAGGTAGAAGCTGTCTTGGGAAATAGAAAATGATAATTTAATAAAAGAATAACAGTAAACTGTCTGCAATATAGAATGTAAAACAAAAACACAAGAAAAAATTTTCAAACAATAGCTCGGAGCTCTGGCTATTGTTCGGAATATTGCTCGGGCTTATATAATTAAGAAATAATTTTGAAATAAATATTTTAAGATTTTCAATTGTGAATCTTTGAAAACATTTTATAATGATTGTCTTCAATCTTCATATAATTCGTATATATGATAAACAATAGTAAGCAAATATTCACCTATCTCTAACAATTGTAAAATTATAGTTCCTTAATAATTATTTTTCTTTAAAATAATTTCTAGACTGAATACCAGAATAGATGATCTCACCGTTTTAAAATTTTAGCCTATGTTTTCGCCAAAAATTAAAAAAAATATCAATATGAAATCATTTTGAATACGACTTAAAAAGAGAATATTTATTAATCATTAATTAAAAATATATATTATTTTCAAGCAATAACGGTATTAAATGATAGAAATATAAATAGACGTGAATGCCGTAGTGACTACGCATCTTATATAAAAGCATTACGGTTGTTATAATTTTACATAAATATAGAAGAGAAAAATTCAATTGTATATTAAATAATATTAATAAACGAATGTATTAATGTTTATCAATGTATATTCATATATGTACAATATTTATTAGCGTTTAATGTTTGCTTTAAGATAAAAATAAGGTATTTAGGATTAGATTATATAATAAAAAATGCGAGGTGCATCCAGAAAGGAAGTTTCCCGATGTTTTCCCTTTTAAAGTAAATTTAATTAGCCGTATCAATTGCGCGTGCATACCAGATTTATGACGTATTAATCATATGCCAGCTAGACAAGTCCCGATTCATGCCAGCAGCGGGGTAGGAGTGGTCCAAATGAAAACTCTTAATTCCTTCTTACGCCGCCTGCAATGTTCGATCGGTGATCTTGAATGCACAAATTATTGCGCCAATTGAAATTCATCGTCAGCTCTGTCAGGTTTATGAGCCAAAACTGACCCGAACACAAAATTCAACTCTTAGAAGCAGCACTGACACTTCTGTTACGGTATCACAACGACGGCGACGAGTTCCTCCACAGGATCGTCACGGGCAATGAGACATGGATTTCGCACTTTACCCCGGAAAACAAGTAGCAGTCAATGCATTGGCATCATAGTGGATCTTCGGTCAGAACCAAATTCAAACAGACGCTGTCGGTATGGAAAGGTATGTGCACGGTCTTCTGGAACGGGAAGGCGGGTTCCATTCACAGCCGGCAGAGTTCTACGACAGAGGTATACAAAAGTTGATTCCACAATACGACAAGTATCTCAGTTCTGGTGGTGGCTAGGTTGAAAAATAGTTGGAACATTGCTGTACTTGTTGATAATAAATATGTCCGTGAAAGTGTGAGTTATATTTTTCTTTTAAATAGGGAAACTTACTTTCTGGATGCGCCTTGTATATACAGATGTAAAGAAAACCTTATACATTTGAATTACGCTGGGTTGCTTGATTTCAGAACATATGTCGCAAAATCTTTAAATCCGTATTTCTTTTCAATACTGACGCTTTATTCAGTAATTAACTTCGAATTTTTCCATAATGACTACGGATAACCCGTAGAAGTTGGAGGCTATGTAAATATCATTGCTATCGATGATCCCAATAGCTATTACTACATAAAAATACTAAAAATATACTTATAGAATTCCAATAACCAATAAATAATACTACAGTATTCCAGATATATGTTTAACCCTTTATATCCTGAATAAATATACCATCAATTTTCTTACTGCATTTTTGCATCATTAGATAAGTTTTAATGGAGTATAATCCTAGAAAAAGAAAATTAATTTTACTGTATAAGTAGTTAATTTTGCAGCTGGTACTTTCTAGTACCAACATATATTTTTGACTCTATGATGGAAAATAAAATATTAAATTTTGAATAAAACAAATGAAATGCTTACCTGCGAAGTATAGTCTCTAAAAAATAATAGTACTAAACAACTGGTAATAGAACAATAAATTTACTCAATTGAACAGCACGTGTATCAACTCTACCACAAAATGATCTTCGAATGCAGCAAGCCAATTATAAAAACTATGAGAATAAAAAAGGATTCTTGATTAATGCTGTCATTTTTTTTCTGCTGTAGGAACTGCATCGTTCATGTCCTTGTGAGTACCGTCAAGAAAAACGGCTTTTTTAGGAATATACAGGTGTTTCATTAAAGCGGTACTGATAAGTACAGTTAGAATAAAAAGGGTTAAACGAGATTGCGGAACTTATTCTGTATTCTTTAGCATAAGTATTTTCATATAATAGTATAGTTTTCAGGCATAACACAGAAAGAAATCTGATTCTCAAAATAAAAATAATTATTAATGCAGTAATTTAAACTGTACTTACCTACTCTAGCTATTAAAAAAATCATTATCCTTTCATGTATTTGAAACAGTTACAAATTTTCAGGGTTTCTTGAACATCAATTCTGAGTGAAACTATATGTTTGCCATATGAACACTTCAAATTTTCTAATATCAACAATATTCTAAGGTACTAAACTCTAAAACACATCGTTTGATGGCATAACAGATCGCTGTTTACCTTCCAGCATAGGAGGTCAAGATTCTAATTCAACTGTTATCATGCATATTTATAGCTGTTTAGAATAACTATAAATACTATGTCTTGGTAGAACAAGCCAATGCGCAGCACCAGGTTGATATCAACTCTAAAACTAAACTGATTCTAAGCATTTAATTTACAATATTCTAAAAGATTATTCCTATTCAATGTTTTAGAGATGATAAATTAATAATCAAAATCTCATTTTCTGTCCCTATTCCGTGCTTGCAATTGGAGAAAATTATAAACTTTTGAAAACATATAAACCGTATAGGCTATCAAAATTCATTTATTTTGTTTTAGACCAATCTGCAAGGAGATTTAATATGTTAGTAGCAAAATATTTATGTGAAAGTTTTTGAATTTTAAAAGTGAAATTTTAATAATTTTAAATGTTATTAAATGGTAATTTTTTCAATAAGAGCATTATTGAAAATGTTCCATGCGCCTCCCTTTTACATATAACGGGGTCATTTTTCTACAAAGAACACCTTTTAGAATGAAAGTTTACACATATTTTATTACTTAACTAAACACCACGGTATGTTTTTGAAAAGTAATATTAAAGTTTTATATGTATATAGTGATCAAACTTTTAATGAGTCAAATTGACTCGGTCAGTAAATCTAGTCTTAAGTAATAGTTCCCTGTCCCATTAACCCTCATGTAGCAATAAAATAGACCGTTGTGCCCCCAACCACGCCTTTGCTGGAATTAATGTGAGAAAAAACAGTAACATTAAAAATATCTATCTTTTTCGTAAAAAAAAAGTATCATAATTATTTAAATTTCAAAAATGATGAATTTTTGCTGATTGAAATATATTAACCCATTCAAGTCCTAGTCGTTTCTACCGATATGTATTTATAAATATTTTAAATTTAAGATATGATTACATTGAGAAGGTTAATGAAAATTGAGCACCGTTGAATATTTACCTGCTCTAGTTAGGAATCAGCTCTTCTTTTTAACATCATAGGATGCCATTTATGAAAAAAACTACGGGATAAGAGCTTTATTCTGTAATACATGTAAACATAGTACTGTAAAATGAGGCTTTATAATACAGTTTTTGTGGTGATATCTTTCGAAGAACCCGAAGGAATAAATTTATGTACGATGCTCTAAAAATCATATAATGTCGATACAAATGACAGAATTATAAATAATACTAGACACATAAAAATTTGGTAGACTATTTATAGAATTGTCATCTGCCTTCTCTGAAAAAGAAAATTCGTTTGGAAAAATCAAAAAAATCTTCTAACTATTTTTCAGAATTATAAATAAAACCAAACACGCAATAATTTGGTAGACTATTTATAGAATTACCATCTACCTTCTGTGAAAAGGAAAATTCGTTTGGAAAAATCATAAAAATTCTTCAACCTACTTTTCAGAATTATAAATAATACCAGATAAGCAAAAATTTGGTATACTATTTATAGAATTGCCATCTATCTTCTCTGTAACAGAAAACTCGTTTGGAAATATCGTACAATTTTTTCAAACTATTTTTATTCGTTCTTAAAAAGAGACGTTAAGCATTAACTCCTTAATGCACAGTTCTTTTTTTAAAAAGGTCGGCCAAAAAAAAATCAATTTTTTTATTGTAAAAAACACAATTTAGAACGTTGTCTTGTCAAAAAAAATTACAAAAATACAAAAATAATCAAAATTTGAGTATATTGGATATTTATACAACTGGTACGATTTCTAATTTTTAGAATACTTTATTGTTGTCGAAAGAGTATATTGTTCAATTGGTAAGCAATCTACCAATTGACAGTATGATATGTCACCCTTTGATGCGCAGGTATCAAATATGAAACCCTTATGTTTCATATCGGTAGAATAAAGTATATAAAATGATCCCTCGAATCAAGGATATCTTTACATCCAGAGCTTAGTAATAAAATAGTTAACAATTATATTTTATTTTACATTATATTTTAGTAAAATATATCTTGAAAAATGAGCGAATCAGAATAAGAATATGAATAATCTGCCTGAAAGCAGCTCACAGGGAAGATATAAGTCGTAAGTGATAAGTAGAAAAAAAAATATATTTTATACCTGAATAAGTAAGAGTTATAGCTTACAATCCCATATAAATGATAAATATCATTAAAACGATTGGTTTTTTTTCTTTCATATTGTTATTTTCAATTCTCAATTGCAAATTGCATTCGAGTGAGAAAAATTATGGCTACATAAAGTACAACGCCGCTCGAATTATCTCGAGTGTGCACAGTTTGGCCAGTTTAACGCGCTGGAGTTAAATCGAGCGTGCACGTTAAGAGGATATTGTATGAATTGGAAGTTACTTTTATTTCATACTTAAAACACAAAATTAAGTAAGCAAAAAATTGTTAAAATATTTGCATTCTTCGGGTAAGAAATAGTGTTGGGAAAATAAAACAATTAATTAAACTAAAAAAATCATTAATGAATAAAAAATATATTTCTTATTTTAGTAACAATATAAAAAATCGAGCTAAAAATAGATACATACATCTTATGTTTTTTCCCTCCAAATGATTCTTCTTTAACGTAAATCTTTCATATTCAATGTAAAATATTAAAAAGTCAGATAAAATGTTTATTTCAGAACTCAGTATAAAAAGAGATAAAAAAAATTTCGAAAACAAAATCAACTGTGTTCACGTTGTTTTCATGCATTGCTTACCGAGGAAATTTTAATAGTTTTTAGATCATTTTGTACAGCAAAATTTTTTTTTCTATACCTGTTTCTTTTTTAAATGTTTTTCCTCTGAGACTTTTTTCAGTGCGTAGAGAAAGTTATTCATTTTGCATAGCATAAGAAAAAAAATTAGAGGAAAAAAAAAGAGTCAACAAGTTAAATAAATAGTGATACAGACAGTTTTTAATGCACTAAATGAATTACTTTCTGCCACCTACACTTTTATATTCTAAGAGATTAAAGAAACAAATATACTTAATAGCATAGAAGAAACTTCTACTACCTTTTAAAGTTTTTTAAAATTAAAATGCTAAAATACTTTAAGAAACCTGGTAGAGGTGTTTATAAAACTAGCGTATATGTATTAATTAAATTTCTCTTACGTAAATATCAAAGCATAATAAATATAAATCTTAAAAGATTTAGGAAGTAATAACATTTTTCTCTTTTTTAAGAAAAATTAAAACGCATTAACTAACAGTAATAGTGTCTTATTAGGAGAGTATTCCGATAATAAAGATACAAGACTAAAATACACTAATTGTTATAATTGTTCAAGAAAAAATGACACATTTAACAAAGACTACAAACTTTTATTTCTAGACATAATCTTAGTAAGTATAACACACATAAAATCATATAATGTCGATACAAATGACATAATTATAAATAATACCAAATACGTAAAAATTTTGTAGATTATTTATGGAATTGCCATCTACTTTCTCTGAAAAAGAAACTCGTTTGGAAAAATTAAAAAATTTATTCAAACTATTTTTTAGAATTATAAATAACACCAGACACGCAAAAATTTGGTAGATTATTTATAGAATTGCCATCTACTTTCTCTGAAAAAGAAAACTCGTTTGGAAAAATTAAAAAATTTATTCAAACTATTTTTTAGAATTATAAATAACACCAGACACGCAAAACTTTGGTACTCTATAGAATTTCTATCTACCTTTTCTGAAAAGGAAAACGCGCTTGGAAAAATCATAAAATTTCTAAAGAAAAAAAAATTAAAAAATAGTAAAACACAATAACTGACAGTAATAGTATCTTATTATTAAAGTAATCCGATAATAAAGATACAAGACTAAAATATACTAATTGTTATAATTCAAAGAAACACGACACATTTAACAAAAACTACAAACTTTTATATCTAGACATAATCTCAGTAAGTATAACACACATAAAATCATATAATGTCGATACAAATGACAGAATTACGAATAATACCATACACGTAAAAATTTGGTAGACTATTTATGAAATTGCTCTCTACTTTCTCTGAAAAGGAAAACTCGTTTGGAAAAATCGTAAAAATCTTCTAAAGAAAAAAAATTAAAGAAAAGTAAAACATATTAGCTAACAGTAATAGTATCTTATTAAAAGGCAATCCGATAATAAATATATAAGGCTAAAATATACTAATTCTTATAATTAAAGTAAAAATGACACATTTAATAAAGATTACAAACTTTTATTTCTAGACATAATCTCAGTAAGTATAACACATAAAATCATATAATGTTGATACAAATGACATAATTATAAATAATACCAAACACGTAAAAATTTGGTAGATTATTTATGGAATTGCCATCTACTTTCTCTGAAAAGGAAAACTCGTTTGGAAAAATCAAAAAAAAAATATTCAAACTATTTTTTAGAATTATAAATAATACCAGACACGCAAAAATTTGGTAGACTATTTATAGAATTGCCATCTACCTTCTCTGAAAAAGAAAACTCGTTTGGAAAAATCTTAAAAGTTCTTCAAACTACTTTTTAAAATTATAAATAACATCACACACACGGAAATATTTGGTAGTATATTTATCGAATTGCTATCTACCTTCTCTGAAAAAGAAAACTCGTTTGGAAAAATTATAGAAATTCTTCAAATTATTTTTTAGAAATATAAATAATACTACACACGCAAACATTTGGTAGACTGTTTATAGAATTGCTATCTGCCTTCTCTGAAAAAGAAAACTCGTTTGGAAAAATCTTAAAGTTTCTTCAAAATATGTTTTAGAATTATAAATAATACCAGACACTAAAAAATTTGGTAGACTATTTATAGAATTCCTATCTACCTTCTCTGAAAAACAAACTCGTTTTGGAAAAATCATAAAAATTCTTCAAACTATTTTTACAATTATAAATAACACCAGACAAGCATGAATTTGGTAGAATATTTATAGAACCGCTATCTTCGTTCTCTGAAAAGGAAAACTCGTATGGAAAAATCATAACAATTCTAAAGAAAAATTTTTACAGAAAAATTAAAGCACATTAACTAACAGTAATAGTGCCTTATTGGGAGAGTAATCCGATAATAATGATACAAGAGACAAGTTCACTAATTGTTATAATTCTTCAAGAAAAACCGACGTATTTAACAAAGACTACAAACTTTTATTTCTAGACATAATCTTAGTAAGTATAACACACATAAAATCATATAATGTCGATACAAATGACATAATTATAAATAATACCAAATACGTAAAAATTTTGTAGACTATTTATGGAATTGCTCTCTACTTTCTCTTGAAAAGGAAAACGCGTTTGGAAAAATCATAAAAATTCTAAAGAAAAAAAAATTAAAGAAAAGTAAAACACATTAGCTAACAGTAATAGTACCTTATTAAAAGAGTAATCCGATAATAAATATATAAGGCTAAAATATACTAATTCTTATAATTCAAGTAAAAATGACACATTTAATAAAGATTACAAACTTTTATTTCTAGACATAATCTCAGTAGGTATAACACATAAAATCATATAATGTTGATACAAATGACAGACTTATAAATAATACCAAACATGTAAAAATTTGGTAGATTATTTATGGAATTGCCATCTACTTTCTCTGAAAAGGAAAACTCGTTTGGAAAAATCATAAAAATTCTTCAAACTATTTTTACAATTATAAATAACACCAGACAAGCATGAATTTGGTAGACTATTTATAGAATTGCTATCAACCTTCTCTGAAAAAGAAAACTTGTTTTAAAAAATCATAAAAATTCTTCAAACTATTTTTTAGAATTATAAATAATACAAGACACGCAAAAATTTGGTAGAATATTTATAGAACCGCTATCTTCGTTCTCTGAAAAGGAAAACTCGTTTGGAAAAATCATAACAATTCTAAAGAAAAAATTTTACAGAAAAATTAAAGCACATTAACTAACAATTATAGTATCTTATTAGGAGAGTAATGCGTAGTCTCAGTATGTATCAACACATTTTTCCCAGCCGAACGTTGCACTGCCGAACGTTGAATGAATAAGTTGGATACTGCCCTTTGGTATTGGAGTTCATGGGTTTGAATGTAGCTCTTGGTATGAATGTTTGTAGCTATTCGGAATCGGTTTTAAGCAGTAAGTTCCGATCTTTCCAGTCCTCGTGTAGCGAGCAGTAGATATTACAGCTCTAAACCAATTTAAACTAAACTAAACCCAGATTGACACTGTTTTGGATGATTACTTCATGGTACCTCTCTTTTTCAAGTTATTTGAAGCATTCCAGATCACTGCTTTTCAAATGGTCACACATAAGTTCATGAACAATTAACCTTAGCAATTTCAGTCATGTCAACAAGTTCACAAAGTTTGAAAGTTTGTCGTATCTATTTTTCTTCAATTGAAATCGTATGGAGCATTATTCCCGCATTTATTCCAGCGGACAAGTTATTTTATT
Organism: Pardosa pseudoannulata; assembly: GCA_032207245.1. Taxonomy (NCBI): domain Eukaryota; kingdom Metazoa; phylum Arthropoda; class Arachnida; order Araneae; family Lycosidae; genus Pardosa; species Pardosa pseudoannulata. The sequence goes on along the minus strand of CM063510.1, from coordinate 1,319,024 downwards.
TCTGACCAATTTGCTTTAAAAGTAAATATGCTGTAAGAAATATATGTGAAAGCGTTTACAAATTCAATGAAAAACCTTAATATTTTCAAAGGTTATTGATAATGTACTGTTTTTTTAACCTTAATTTGACAAGACGTTTTTTCAAATATCGATTAAAATTATATTTAAATAAATAATAATAACAGTAATAATAATAATAACAATAATAATAATAATTTTAATAATAATAATATAATGTATTTAATATATTATATATTATCGATAAAAAATATTTATTATAAAGATTTTATTTATTTGATTGTTCATTGTAGCGGACTTAGGAAAATTAAGGGTTAAAGATGAATTATTTTAAAAT
>CM063510.1:1301169-1311169 GCA_032207245.1 Pardosa pseudoannulata | reverse complement strand
AATTTATCCGTTAATGCCTAATGTTTTCATTTTAGGATAGTTAATAAAATATTATGTAGAATTTTTAGTGTTCATGGGTGGGAAATAATTTTCTCTTTCTAGAAAAGATGTACTGTAACTGAAATTTTGATCAACATTTAATTTTTTACATTTTCATTTACACAGTCTATGTCTGTCTAAGTAAAAATTTTGTAATCAATTTCATAAATACATGAATTTTAATAAATACATGCATTCATGATTAATTAAATTTGTTTCCCGAGATCTATGGTTAAGCTATAAGCAAGCAATGATTTGTGAACCTTTAATGTAAGAAAAAGAACATTCTCAATCATGTCGTCATTCGAGTTTTAACGGGACGGGGTACCACTTACGAAAATTTGCCCGAACGGTGGCCGAATAATTAGGGCGCTGGTGTTCGGTACCGAAGTTCGTGGGTTCGAATCCCACTGTGGCATGGATGTTTATAGCCGTTTGGAATCAATTTTAAGCTGTAGATTGCAGAGTCCTTAATCTTCGTGTTGCAAAAAAGTACACCGTACTACTCCTAACCAAACAAACCATATAAAAATTTGTTATTTTAATATTAAAATGAATATTTAACTGCTCGTTGAAGATAGAAAAAAATAGTTTAGAATCCAATTTAAAGCATATTTGGGAAAATAAAGAATGTTCCAATAGTCCAGTTAATTAAAATTTAAATTCTTAAAACATTTTATACTGTAAATTCTTAAATTCTTATAACTTTTTAAATATTAAATAACAATATAATATTAAAATATTTAATTATATTTAATTAATAATAATTTAATTAATAATTTAACAAATTACTAAATAACAATTTTATTTGATTTTCATATTATATTTCATGTGTATATTTTAAATTATATTTCCATAATATATTATACAAATAAATGTTTTACAGTCATCTTTTGCACATCCTAATGATCTTCGGTGAACTACGGGTAGGATCTGCAAATGCGAGAATTTTTGCTCATGGAAACTTTACTTAGTCATAAACTACTCTTATTTACTTGAAAACTGCATTCTCTACCTCATTAAAGATTCTCAATAGATCATCAGATAGTCTTATTCCAGAATTATTTTTCCCTCTTAAATTTCTTGACGATTCTGTAATAGTACGGTGTACTTAATGATATTATAAAATGAAACTGCTAACACTAAACATTTCTAGTCCGAAATGTATTTAAGTCAGAAATCTTCCTTTAATTTACGGAGTTCTGTAATTTCAAGCATATTAGTTTAATTTATCCATTAATGCCTAATGTTTTCATTTTAGGACAGTTAATAAAATAACATGTAGAATTTTTAGTATTAATGGGTGGGAAATAATTTTCTCTTTCTAGAAAAGATGTACTGTAACTGAAATTTTGATCAACATTTAATTTTTTACATTTTCATTTACACAGTCTATGTCTGTCTAAGTAAAAATTTTGTAATCAATTTTTCGGTAATTTTTTCATCGATACTTGAGATACAATTTCTCATGTTAATGTATATTTGATAACAATGTATAAACTAGTCATAAAATTGCATCATTAGACATGGGTTAGTTCATTTTATTAAACATCAGTTTTCTGATTGTTGCTATCCTCTTTCCTTACTCCTTCACCTGTGCGTTGGTGGAACGAAGGTAAAAAAATATACTGTAAGACCATAACTAGGAACATTTCGTTGTGGGGAAACAATTTTAAACACTGTAAAATAATGAAGTTAAATTAGGCATAAACATACTACAAAATGAAATAAATGAGATTACTTGAATTATTCAAGTTCCTTTTCGTATACAAAATAAATAATCACGAAAGTTTTAATACAGCATTATTAAAACTTAATAGCTATATTTATTAAACTAAAATTATAATATAAATTATGCAATGGGAATTCAATTAAATTAATAAAAAATAATATAAAAATGATTATTTTCAAGGTTTTCAGGCTACAAAAAATTATATTTTCTAAGATATTTTTACACATACCCTATATAATAATATCCCAAGTTATCTGTCTGTCTGTCTTTATGAAGCGGTTTGACTTGGAAAAGATAGAGTCATCCATATTGGATTCTTGATGAGTTAGATTTAGCAAAAATCAAAGCTAGTAAAGCTTATATTCTCCTAAACTATAGATCCAATTCTAAAACAAATTTTTTTAAATATGCTTCATGTCACAGCGAAAATTACTGTCATCTTTAAAACGTTCAAACTTCACCTCTTCTCCCCTCTTTTCGAGCTTTTAATGTCATTATTTCAATTCCGGTTAAGAGCAGGCAATTAAATTTATCAATTTATCACATAATAAATAGGTAAAAATAACATTTTTCTAGCATTATGACGTCATTCCTTTAACCATCTCATTTAATAATTTCTTATTTTAAATTATTTAAATATCGTCTGCATTATTTTCATACATTTTATCACTGAACTTAGATATTACGTAAATAATTTTCTTTTATATTTGGCTTAAATAATAGATTAGGTACATATGTGATAATTTTAAATTTAATCATCGATTATTTTTTGTTGCACGATAATTCTCAGAAAAGAAAAAAAAAAAAAAAAAAAAAAAAACAATTTTATTACCTGCTTCAGAGGGTACTTTAAGATTCTGGAAAATTAAAAATTTTACTTTCATATGACATATATATTGAAATATTCTTGAACAGATTTTTTTTCGATGTATACTTAAATAAAAAGGCTGCTCGTTTGAAAATGATTTCTTTATGCGTTCTTTAATAGCCCTCTAACAGTAAAAATTATTTAATTTTGTTACTTGGAGAAGTAAAACAGTATAAAAACATGAAAAACATATACCAATCATAAAAATGAAAATTACTTACCTCAAAAAAATCTTTTAAAATATACATATTAGAAATTACTTTTTAACCAATGAAATAAAATATATATTTTGTTTTTAAATTAAAACATTTTCAAATGAAAAAAAAATAAAAAACAGTTAGGAAACTAAAAATTAAAAATATACCCTTTGTCATGTAATAAAAAATATATTGCTCATATTACTAAAAGAAGTTTACAGAAAAAAATTATTATTATTATCTTTTTGAAATAAAACTAATTTTCTCTGTACAAATTTCAAGAGCTATTCTGAGAATAGGTCAATTTATATATTTATTTTTTTATGTTTTATTAAAAAAATTCCTTCATATAACAAAATTTAGAATTTTATAAACGATTTAGGAAATATTTTTATTCTTCGAAAAGTAGAACCTTTTATTGTATTAAATCAAAAAATATTACTTTAATGAAGATTTATATGCTTGAAAGTTGCTTTTCCCTTTAAAAACAGCCTGTATAAACTTGTGTTGTTTTTGCTGTATCTAATGGCATTTGGATGTGCCAAGCTCATGATCCGAAGGCTACTCGATTGAAGGTGAAGGGTTGTATCTTTTGTTTCGAAGAGCACGGCCAGAAAACTATTTAAAGCTCGAAGTAGTTCCTTAACTCAAAGTAGTTCCTACTCAAAGTAGTAGTAATTCCAGACTTCATGTGCGAACCCGAACTATTTTACGAGCCTTAGTTGCTATTAGTGAACACGAGAGTATTAGCCAGATAGGACCTTAGATTCACACCGTCAGGTTATGAGTTGACACCTTTGCCGACTGAACTATCGCGACGGAGTATATCTTTCCGTAAATGTAATTTTGCATCCTTATAATAAAAAATTATGAATTCAGATATTTTAACAAATACTAAAATCATGTAGATGCTATTAAGTTATTTATTAAGAAGTTTTATAAGCAGTATATGAAGATCTTATTTGTAAAACATGGACCATAAATTATAGGAATTAAATGAAATTTGATTCTCAAATGACCTTTTGGTACAAAAAAATAACATTTTCAAAGCAAAAAAGTAAAAAAAAAAAAATATTACGAACCTGAATGCAGTATTGGTGTACCCACCACGTACTGCAATAAGAACTGCTAAACAACGTGGAAAAGAGTCAAACAGATTTTAAACGTCTGCTTGAGGAAATGCATTCCATATTGTTAGCATGCTTGCCAAATTTCATTTATTGAAGGTGTATGACGATATTATACGCCTACTAACGAAATCCCATACTTTTCAGTAGGCTACAAAGCCGTAAAGACCACGGAAGAAGCAGTACCGGTTTTGCGTAAAAAAAAGTCTTAATCAATCCTGGCAGCATACGGGTGAACATTGTTCTGTTTAAAGATAGCTGCAAGAATGTCTTAATGGAAAAGAATGACTTCGGACTCTAGCACTTTACTGAAACTGTTGCTGCTAAGATTATCCATAATTCGTAAGAACTTAGATAGTCCATGATACGAAATCACACTCAGGAAGACTTGCTCTGGATGTTCCTCCAGTATGACGTTCAGTGAAGCCCACCGGAAGGTTGCATTTATCTCCATAGGTTCTGACATAAATGTATTCATCATAATACCCCAGATTAAAAGATTCTTCAGAAAAAATCACCTGTTTCCAATCTTTATACCAGTCTATATAGTCAAAAACTCATTCGCTTTGATGACTGCGTAAAAAGGATCTTGAATAAAGGAAATATTTCACGTAGTCCACTGTATAGAAGACAATGTCTACGAACTGACCAAGCAAGCAGTGAAATAGCTGTAACAGTGGACCAATATGTTGCAACTCTCTCGACGAAATTATGCAGTCTGTCACCGACTTTCGGACCAGATGTCTATCACCGCTCATTGACGTCACCTTCCGGCGTTCACTCCTAGATTTACCATTGATCTGGTTCTCGCCCTTGCATTGCTTCTACATTTAAATTACAGAGGTGCTGTTACGTTGCACACCAGCAGTTACTGCATGACAGAAAAACCTTCTTTCTGGAAGGCTGATAATTCTTCCCGTGCAAACTTCGTAATTCGTTAAAATGTCATCCTTTTTCGAAGAAGCATAATTAGGTCTAACCGAAAGTATACCACTATCAGATAACTATAGGCTATTTTCAACGTCCTACTACAGTCTTCTTTTTATAGGGTTTCAGCAGCTTTCCAGTGGAAGCTGCTCAGCCACATATGCGTAGTGACTCTGAAATGTTAGTAAACCATACTTCGTATACTTTGCTGAAAACGTCACGTAATTCCTGCTTGGTACTGTATTTTTATAAACATGAATTTATATTTTGAATGATTACTAGACGACCCGACAGACGTTGTTCTGTTTTAACTCTGTAAATTCAAAAATTGTGAAATGTGTTTAAATAAATTATAAATTGGACCATGTTGATGGAAAAGTAAGGAAAAAATATTTTAAAAATACTTGACACCTCCACACGTCCAGTCATCACAAAAGTAATTGGATTAAATTAAACTATCACATCGCTTTGTACGGGGATTCTCTCTTGGAACTTCTCGTACTGAAGTCCGTTGCGCTGACCACTATGCCACAGATACCTTGGCAGTGAAGGGTTTCAAGCTGCTTTAGAATAATCACAATAAGTGCTCATTCCTGGGTTATTTTTAAAGACATTTTCTACTGGATAAAATTGTGAATCTAAACCATTCTAGAATCAATTTAAATAAACACTGTACCGGGTAGAATTACTCATCTCTCCTTTCATGATAGGTGGCGCTAAGGGAGCCATCTAGTTTGTTTTCCATAGTGCGAGTGATGTCTCTCAGTGTGTGCGTTGTATGTGTTATTGTTTTGTACTGTGTTCTGGAACATAGCAAACAAAATAAAAATGGTTTCTAAAATGGACTAATTATTTCACAACGCCTTTTCGAGTAAATCAGTCTCGCCCTTCTACAACACATAAAATTTCATCAGAATCAGTCCAATCGTTTAGGAGGAGTTCTATTACAAACACACGGACGGAAAAACTTTATATATAAAGGTAAAAAATACACATTTTATTTGTTTTAAGAGGAGCAAGAATACTAATTATTAGATATCATTTAATCTTTCTAATAAAATATAGTATTCAGTCGAAAACAAATAGAGTTATTTATAAACTTAATTAACAAACTTGATAAAAATAGCTATATATTGAGAATCAGTACACCTGGTAAATGAAATGAAACTCTAAGTTAAATCTTAATTAAGAGTAAGATTTGATTCGGCCTTTAAAATATTCAGAGAAAAAGCTGTGAAACTTTTTATTTCTAAAGCAAACAACATACGTTACAGATCAAAAAAAGAGAGATCAAAACTTCCTACTAAACATGAAAAAACTTCTCAGATTCATCGCTAAGAATAAATTACAAACCTTTGTGAAAAAGCAATTTCTAGATTTTATTTTTTCACAGACGCAGTAAAACAGAAGAGTTACTTCCTTTCAATTGAAAAAGGGAGCAATTTTTTTCAAATTTTTTCAGCATACAAGAGTTTTGTTTTGTATTCTAAAAGGGGAAACTGATACATCAGAGAAAGTGTTCCTTTTTTTTAGAAGACTGACAAGTTTTGCATTCGCTTGTAGTCAGTAGAATTATATGCAGCACTAAAACAGTTAAAAATTTGCTTTACAGAACTCTAAAAGAACCGGAAAATATTTTTGGCAGTTTTAAATAGTATATGGTATATATATTTACATAATGCAGTTAAACGGGCTATTTTATGCTTAAAATTCTGAAAATGCCAACATATAGGACAAGACCATACCCAGAATACGATTTGGAGGAAAATAATTTCGAATTATAACAAGGTGAAATTTTTCAAAAATTCGAAATTTTTTTGTAGTGATTGAGTTTGCCTGCGAGTATTTGTAAAATATCATTATGTATAATAATTTCTATATAGAATAATAATTTGTAGAAACATATACTAATTAACAAATGAAAATTTCTGTTTAAGTAATATGAGTTCATGTACATGTGTTAGTAGATAGGTATTCCGGAACATACGACCCCTATTCAGGATATGGCTTTGGTGTAGCAGATTCCTGACAATACAAATGTACCCCCGAATTCTAGAAATTTCTATCAACCTGTAAACCTGATTTAAAAATACTGGTGACATATAAGTCATCATTTTTCTTTGAGCTCAAAATTGAAAACTACGAGGAATTGAAATGAATTATAATTTTATTTTATTTTAATCTTTACGTTGTATGAACAGTTATTAAAATTATTACAGCTATAATTAAGCTATATTCACTTGTCTTAATTTTAAAAGCAGATTTTAAAAAAGGTAATATAATTATAAATTCCTACTATTAATCATTAATCATAATCAAAAAGAACATTTCTTAAGTAAAACTTTCATGCATGTTAATCATTTTGCTCCCTCTATTATTACTATAATAGAGACACGTGTACCTTTTTTTCCTAATACAGTTATTTAACGTGTGGGGAATCTTCACCCCTGTTTAACACTGTGGATAAAGAAATTCCCAACATGTAAAAGAAACGAACTTCGTTTATTACAATAAAATAAAAAGAACAACCTTCTACAACTCGTGTATAGAAGTTTTAGTTGAGCTCAGCTGGTTGAAATCATGCGGACATCTGCCGCTGTGACTGGGCAAAAACCTTCCTTCTACGATGTACGGGAACTCCAGCGAAGCGACGCGCTGGACTGTCCAGGTTGAATTTTCCTCGGTCGATCTTGCACATGCACGCTTGCTTCTTCGGAGGAAGCGAAGGGAAAATTTGCATATTGCGAAAATCGCCATAAACGCTTAATTTGAACTTTAAATATACTTAAATGAATAAGATTTATTTCTTAGAAGTTTACTGAAAAAGCAATTTTGCATAATCCTAAAATATGCTATTACAATGATCCCTCATATTTCGCGGTTAAAGGGGACTAGAACCTTCCGCGAAATCTGAAAAACCGCGAAGTAGGATTTGCCTCTAGGAATTTTCGTGTATGCGGGTACACGAATGTTTTAAATATGTAAACAGCATTTATAGTTTACACATTTAAGACACAAATTACAACAGTATACATATTTACTTAAACGTGTCAGTGTTAATTAATAAGGTTAGTTACAAAACCTTATAGAGTAATAAACATTAATCAACATTTCTTTCTGAGAGAGGCGAAGAGTCTTGTTGGTGGTGGAGGAGAGGTTCTCACTTGACTCGTATAAATTTTAGGCTCACTCGGAGACTCTTCTGCTGGAGACGCTGACGGTAAATCCAGGGGGCTTTACCTTGGAGAGAAACATGGTGATGGGTAGTTGTTGTCTTTGTTTTTCCTTTTCCTTCAAAATTTCCTTGTACAATTATATAACCCTGTGAACGCGATTGTTGAACTCGACAGCTCGAACAATATTGTTGTCAATGTCTTGTCAACATCATATACAAGACTGGAGAGATATATCAAGAGAAGATGCTAGGTGAAGTTGCGATAATGCGTAGACAATCAACTCACAGGGATAAAGTCACTCTCATTGGTCAATGTCGCACCGGAAACCAATCACGCACCTGTATGAGAGCCCTTGGTATGTACTCGGAGTCAACTCATCGCTTTGACATGCAGAGATCCTTCTCTCTCGAGCATCAACATGAATGAACGCTCCTTTCCGCAATGTGGCTGCCAACATGTTTTTCCTTTTCCTTCAAAATTTCCCTCTACAAGGATATAACCCCTTCAACGTTGTTGCTGAACTCGACAGCTCGAACCTTATAGTCAATGTCTTGTGCAAATTCTTGCCATGTTGCACAATTGTTGCAGGTTCTCCAGTGTAAGACCGCTCTTTTCAGTTTGTTCTTCGTCTTCCTCTTCATTTTCTTCCTCAGTTGAAGACTTTGTCATCTCAAGAGCCTTTGGAATATGTAATAAAGATTTTTCATGTCCCTTCATTACATATTTCCCTTATGGGATATATATATATATATTTTAACCGACATTTTGCGCCTTTTTTTTCGCATATTGTCCCTTGCAGGTGCAGCTCTTGCTGTTTTCTCATGATAGCAGCCTATCTTTTCAAACAGAGACACCCTCGATCTAGGATTAAGTTTCGGACCGAGCGTCCAATTCTGGCCACCTGCATGCCTAGCCCTTAGACCTTTCGACCATAATTTGCGCACATCAGCTCATATTCTGGCTGTTTCCGAAGTCATAAGTTTCGGTTTGACATAAACAGCCGCTTCTTTGAAAGGTGCCGCGTTGTGGTGTGTTGCCAAGCTCCGCTCCACATTGTTTTTGACGAATTTTCACCACCGGAGTTAAACCTCACTGCGATTGGGTTTTTTTTTTGTTCTCCGCGCGCCTTGTCTCGACGTTTCATTGGTCAGAGCCACGAGAACCCGTCGATCTCCCTGAGAGCGCGGTGTTATCTTGGCGTCTGGCAACCCTCTTGCTGGCTGAGTTTCGGCGCTTTTGGCGTGAGCGCAGCCTAGAAGTTTTTGATAATTTTTGAGAGACGGAAAGACAAGGAGATGAAGTTTTTAACACCCTTGCCGACGTGTTTTTTTGGTCGGAAAAATGTTTTCGTTGGAGCCACCTCGATCTTTGGCTAGCCTAAGCACTCTATCCTTGTTTTGTTTTACTGCGACATTCCTGGCGTTATTTTTACTTAAAGCAACGAATTAATCTCCATCATATTTTGTATAACGCAACAAATTAGTCTAAATCATATTTTTATATAAAGCAACAATTTAATCTCCATAATACTTTTAAACAACGCAATTGAATGAATCTCAGTTACCCACTATTAGATCGAGACAGATGTAGACTATATTTCCAATTTAGAATAATAAAAAATAAAATGCCTGGAACTCAAGTTAGAGTCCTTTTTGTCTGCCTTCACTCATCTTGACTTAACACTTTACTACTGGTCCAGACATCCTACGTACAGCTCCCTTCCTCTACATGGAGCCCCGACTCTTCAGTATAGTATGTAGTCTGGGTCAACACATCTCACCTCTTGTTTAACATGCAGGGATACTTCTCTCTCGCGCATCAACATGAAACAACGCTCCTTTCCGCAATGTGGCCGCCTACATGGTTGTAATTTTTTAGTTTTAATTTTTGATGAATATTTTTGAAAAATCTGCAAAGTACTGAAGCCTCAAAAC
>CM063510.1:1261169-1296169 GCA_032207245.1 Pardosa pseudoannulata | reverse complement strand
CACGGCGGATCTTAGGCCGGCTTCAGCCCCGAACCCACAATCTTTCAGTTATTAGATCGCTGGTTTTTCTGACTGAGCTACCACGGTTCTTATCTGCAGTTGTAAGAAATTAATTTCGAATTGCTTTATGTTGCTAAATGTAACTCTATATAAAAGTAAAAATATTTAATAATAGTAATGTATATGAACACGTATCTTGTGACGTATTCAGCTAAGTCATGTTGTAAAGGGTAGGTAGGACTTAAGAAACAGAGTTAACTTACGAAAGTCTTGATGACTTATTTATTCATAGGACATGAATGAGAAAAGATGAGTATTTACAAGGAAAGAGGAAAGGAAGAATCATTATACAAGTTGGGATGGTCATTGAACAATAGTTACACAATCCGCAGTGAATACGAAGTTCGGAAATACAGGACTGCAATAAGTCTATGTAGGTCTTTCAACACTGCTGATGAAGTATACGTTTAATCTTCCCCTGTGCAAGATGAATAATCCCAGTAGAAAACTGTGAATACACAACTCGTTAAGTTATGCCTGATGTATGCAATTTCAATAGAAATAGTTCTTTACGAACTAAGACCAAGCAGGAAGCTTCATGAAAATTAAAGAACGATTTTCTTCAGAGATGGTGCTCTTGAAAATATTGAGGATGCCAAGTGATTCTCTCCATAGTAATAGCTACTTTAAAATATACCTGAAATTCCTCACAACTCCAACAAGAAAGCCACACTTCCTCACATTAGTCTCTATGTCGCTAAAAGAGATCACTACCCAGCTACATCGAGTTTCACGTTCGACTTCCACTAAGGGTACACTTGAAAATAGCACAAGAGTAAATGGCAAAAGAGCGAAAAAAAACTTTTTTTTATAGATGGGACCCCTAAATATTTAATGGTTTCTCGAAGGTTCGACAGAAATTTGGAACGTTCGAGAAGAGGATGACATCGAATGTCCGAAAAGCATTTCATATTAATTATCATAATAGCTGTCCTGAAAAAGGTGTTGTTGTTGTTGTTGCTAAACAAGAGAGGCACGTGTGCCAGAGGCCACACGAAATAAAGCAAAGGGGTGAGCCTTTCATTTGATGAGCACCGCTAGGGAGAAAAAAATGCCTTAGCTCCAGTGGGTTCTCGTAATTTAAAAGCATGGACCAAGCAAAAGACTCAGAGATTTGGCCTGTCACCCTTAAATGTATCGTTTGAGAACTAGGAGCACTTTCTGACCACAAACGTATTTTGAGTGCCCCAGTCACCATTAAAGAACATCGCAGATCTTAGTCCTGCTCGAATCCCAAACCCGCAAACCACCAGTTATAAAGATAGTTGCCTTTGACTACTCAGTTACCACGGCTCACAAAACATTTGGCTAGAACTAAAAAAAGGGGCACGATTTGGCGAAATTGATTGAAAATAGCGTTCTTGAAAATCATTGGGATGAGTCGATTTAGATCAGTAATATAATTGATTCATTCATACAAGAAGTAAAATGCTGATATAAATCTGACCTCATCATTTCTTTGTAAAGGATAGGGGACAATAAAAAATTATACTACGAATATTGTTGCCTTGTACGGTGGTCTCGGGCGGGGTTTTGATCCCAGTCCCAGATTAGAATCCCGTCTCTGTACTTGACATTAAATAAGAATGTACCTTTGTGGAGTATTTATGAGTCCCTAAGGGACAGTGCCCAATTAGACGGGATAAGGTTTTCAACGTTGGCTGTCTCAAGGCGGGGTTTAAGCAGACCAATTAGATTCTTATAACTATCCCGATTGGACGATAAAAAGAAAGACGGGACAAGGATGAAATTAATAAAATAAGAAAAATCTAAAATTTAGAAAAGGTTCGAGAGTCGAGTCGACTAGACAAGTCCGACGGAAGGTGTACGAAAGTCCGAGGGAAGGTGTTCGAGAGTAAAGTCAAGTCCGACGGGAAGTGTTCCTGTATCAAATAGCACGGCCGCACCTCAAACACTCAGGAGGAAGCCCCTGAACAAACCGACGGATGATCCATAGATACCCAATCCGGATCAGCCATAGATACCCGTCAACCAGCAGTGTTCCGGGCACACCTTTTTAACTCCCAAAGGTACCCCCTTTTACATATATTTTGAAATTGAGATTAGGTCCTCTCTCTTATATTTACATAATTACTTAAGTATTGAAAATTTATTGTCAGAACTAATTTAGAAGGTGTTGATATAGCATATTTTATGAAAATTAGAATCAGTTTTTGTGTACATAGATGTTTATATATTATAATAAATTTACTCTTTTATATTAAGCTAGTTTCAGATGCTTTTAATTTAGCTTTTTAGTTTATTTTCATATCTTATGCCTGTAGTTTCTCAGAACCTGTTGTTAAATTTAGTACTAAAATACTTTTACACAACGCAATCAAAATAAAATCCCACCATATATTTGATCACAGGTTAATACTCAAACGAGAACTACATGACAATCATCCCCAATACTTTATGTTGACCGGTGCTCATAAAGCAAGGAAATGGGTTTTTGAAGAGCGATGTATAGTATAAGCATATTTATTCAACTTATATAAAGAGATAAGAGTACATAGAATCATATATTAACTGCTTAATAATGAATTTTAATACCTGCTTTTGTAAATCACCTTTTTCTCTTATAACTAATATTTTCCCCTTTTCTTGCTATTCCTGTAAATGTAAGAAATTGATTCCCAGTTGGCTTCTCAATAAGAATATTTTCTCATTTAAATGAGATAATCTTAAATATGCAAATTTAAACTACACCGTAAAGTTAATACAAGAAGAATACAAAGAGCCAAGATTTTATTTTTTTTGTCTAACACCAGAAAGACAGAAGCATTACAAAAATAGCTTATACGAAAAAAAATCCCCTACTCTGTGTGAAAAAAACATGCTCTGTTTTTGTGAAGAAATAGTGAAAATATGTGAGCTTCATTATTTTAATTTAATCTTATTAAAATCCATTGGTAGAATGGAATTAAAAGCCTTGCTTATATTGTTATTAAAGAACAACCTTTTTAACTAGCGCCATAACGAAAGTTCTGTTTTATCGAATTAATACAAATGAACTACGGAAGTAACTTGCTAGTTTCGTGCTGTTTTCGCAATTAATTATTTTCGTATCCTGCTTATCAAAATAGCCTACACATTCTTTACGTTATTTCTTTTAGAAACATTTCTAAGTAATAACTATTTAGTTTTTAATAGGCTTGAGAAACAGCACCTGAAACGTAATTTAAAAGTCTTGAAATCAGGATAATTTGATCTTATGTAACGAAATAGAATTAATATATAGAGACGATTTATTGAGATTCAATTTGAATTTTTAAATGTAAAATTATATTAAAAGATAAAAAATATATGATCATAACAATGTCATGCAAATACGTGAATGTGTATATATACAGAGTGCAACAAAACTAATGGCCAAAAATGAAGGGGTTATAGAGTTTACCTAAACAAACAACTTATAGAATATAATGTGGGATTAGAAGTTTTTTTTCCTAATGCAGCTGCAATACAGGCACTATATGTGTTTATACCAATACAAGGCTGCAAAGCCTTTACTCCTTTAGCACCACTCGAGGGGCACGTGTATCTTACGATGGACCTATCCCTCAGTATCTCCACAGGTTCCAAGTCTCGAATAACTCATCGGGAGATTGTGTCTGCGGTGCAGTCGGTGACTCCAATCAATATCTGCACGACTGCTCTCTGACACACGACTTGCATCTTAAAAAACCCTCTGACACATCCAAGGAACTCTGGGCAGAGAGCCAAATCAAAAACCCGGTACTGATAAGGAACTCCAGGAGCCTGGTTGACTGGCTCACCGCTAATCAAGGCGCAATCGTGCGGCCATGAAGATTTTAACCTAAAACCACACCGCAAGGATAAAAGTACCCCTTCACTAATGGCCATCAAATCTGCCCTGAGCAGTTATTGCTTGCCTCACTAACACCTGCTCTCATGTCAGAAAGTTCCATGTAGTACACCGGATCAACCGCACTTCTAACCTCGGCAGGACTCCTGCTGTGTTTCCCCTGCACTTCCGGAAACTGCATTGGTTGTACTTATTTGAATAGATTGTCAACATTTTTTTAATGTTATTTTAAATTTTATGGACGGAATGCTGACTTAGCCCCTGCGTAACGCATTGTTACCGGACGGTCAGACCGAACCAGCAATTCAACGCCCTACACCCGACTTCGAATGGGTGGCTGGTTACAGGAAGTACACGTTATGCTACGGATGCGTTCAAAATTACCCCCGCTGGGTCCGCGTAATTTAGAAGCAGGGACCAAGCAGAAGACACCAGGCTTGGCCTGCCACCCCCAGAGGTATCGTTTGAGAACTTGGAGAACATTGTGACCGCGAGCAGATTTTACGTGCACTAGTCCCCTTCAACGAACACATCGGATCTTAGGCCGGCTCGAGATCCGAACCCGTAATCTTTCAGTTAAGACAGCTGCCTTTGCTGACTGAGCTATCGTGGCTCTCTATCGTTAGAAGTCAAACAAAGAGCCACAAATGGGTGCATTTTCTTGAGTGGACGAAATATTACATTTCACAGTGTTAAGGTCAAGACCGACTGAGCGTCTAGGCCGTCCGCACGTGTAAGTGGAGTACTCGTGAGAGAATACCAAATTAAAAAAAAAACTAATTCATCCTGCTTAATTTGTTTATTTTGAATATAAATAAAGGTGTATATAGGAAATAAAAATGCTAGTTAGGCCATTATGAAAAAGGGACCACACTCGGTCGAAGATATGCCAAACATGGCGTCTTGGTTTAGTAGAAAATGGTGTTCGAACTGGTGCAGAAGAAATTAAGCTCCACACTCTTTCTTTCTTGTTCTCTCTCTGAGGGGACCCGCAGATCTCCAGAAAAAGTTCGTTGGACAACGTTGCCTGGCCTGAAGATGGCTACTCCGCTGTTAGCTACCCCTCTTGACCAATGGAGTCGAAGGAGGGTCACTCACTTCGCTTTCGCCTCTAGGTCAGTTTCACGCTGGCGTCGTTACACACAGAATCCGTCATTCAACTGCCAGAAATGAAATAATACTCCAATGGCGTAAAGACCAGCAATAATCATATGAAAGTGCCAACAAACTGAAATCCCCTAAAGATGTTAAAACTTTACAGGAATACTGACTACAGGGCTAAGAGTTTTCTCCCATACTGCATGGATAGTACAGTTAAGTAGCAGCGATCTTGTAACGTGTTGAGAAATTTTACAAACTATGTAGAGTTCACTGTCTGAACTTGGTGTACAAACTCTTTCTGTTTGGTTGGTTGGTGCTATGCGGTCTACATTTCTGCTACACGTAGTTAGTGAGATTTACTGCTTAAAGCCGGTTCCAAATGGCTATGAACATCTAATCATTAGGATTCGAACCCAGAAACTCCTGTGACGGAGAGCATAGATTTACCCATTTTTCTATCGTTCGACTAAATTCTTTCTCGGTCATACCCATAGCCTTAAAAAGACAAAAACCATCGTTTTCTCTTTTTGGATAAATTTCATCCTTTACGCCTAAACGGCGGATATTCTTCAACTCTACTTAGCCATTTGAGAATGAGAGAAAACAATATATTCGTAATCCTCTTGAAACATATGATGGGTATAGGTGAAACTATTCTTTCAATTTATTTTCAGATCTTGGTCACATTTCTCGATAATGTTTCACATTGAACAATGCCAAACAAGAATATTCCCCTAACAAATCGTTTGAAGCAACAACGATGCTGGTGAATCAATCTTGTTTTAAACGATCCATGCAGAATAGCTATAGAAGAATCGTAAAACCAAAACCGGGAGAAAATTGTATAATTTTTCCTGGGACATTGTTTCGTCTGTAGTTTATCAGTGGGTGCGACACGATAGAATAGACATTTTTCTAGTATGTCAGTGCAGAATCTAGTTTCAATAGAGCAAACAGAGACTCGGCAAAAATTATCCAGTGTGCGTCCAATCTAAGAGTAATTTTCACCTAACCCACTCCACTAGCTCTTTAACTTATTGGAGTGGCTGAAAAAGTTTAATTTAGTTTTGAGCACTACAGTGTGCTGTTTTTCTACCCGAGAGTAGATGAGACCAAGACAAATTTAAATTCGATTTCAAACGGGTACGAACATGCATACTACCAGTGACATCATATCTATTCAGTCATCACTATCAGTGTCATGCTGAGAAAAATGCGTCAACACTCATCGAGATCATGTCAGCAAATAAAAGTTTGTAATTTCTGTCAGCATATGTGAAGATTATGTCAGGAAATAAAAGTTTGTAGTATTTGTGAAATATATTAAAATTTTTCTTCAATTATAACAGTTAGTGTAGAAATCACTAAGTATAGCACCACTCTTATTATTGGTCATTATTCAGCAGAAATATGTTAAAAAGTTTTTGTATGCACACACATTAATGTTCCTAGACATATGCTTAAAAATGTCACGTAATTATTTATTCGTAAAGTTTTTGTATAACAATGAAGATCATATCAGGAAATATAAGTTTGTAGTTTTTGTAAAACATATTAGGTTGGGGAAAAAGAAATCCATTATTTTTTTCAGTAGATGGCTGTAGTGATCGGTATCTCGTAAAGCATCGATCAAACAATTTCACATTTATGTTCGTTGTCAAGGTGACATTTCACACTAAAAAAATTTTTTTACTGTTTTTTGTTTGGTTCATTCAGTTGTGAATTACAGGGTGTTAAAATGGAAGTCAAAAAAGGGAAAATTCGTTAATTTTACAGTTTTACTTTAATGAAAGCTAAAATGCAGGCCAGGTGGCTGAAAATGTGAATAGTGCTTATGGTGCCCATACTGTAACAGCTAATTACGTGCAATTTTGGTTCCATCGATTCTGTTCAGGCATTTTTGATGTTAAAGATGAACCTCGCATAGGCAGGCCCGTCATCAAAAATGTAGATGAAATCACAGAAATAATCGAAGTTGATAGTTGTAGCATTGACCAGGAGCTAAAGATTGACCATAAAACAGTTTAAAACCATTTGTGCAAAGTTGGATTGAAAAAGAAGCTCGATTTTTGGGTGCCATCCCAATTAACAGCAAAAAACATGATGGATCGAATTTCCGTCTGCAAAGCTTTGGCCAATCTGAATAAAATCAACCCACTTCTTAAACGGATGGTGACCGAGCATGAGAAATGGGTCAAATACAACAATATTGTACGAAAACGATCGTGATCAAAGCGCGATGAAGCAGCTCAAACGGTGGCCAAACCAGGACTAACGGCCAGAAAGGCTCTACTGTGTATTCGGTGGGACTGGAAGGGAATCACTTAATATGAGTTGCTTCCATATGACCAAACACTAAATTCAGATCTCTACTGTCAACAAGTGGACCATTCGAAGCTAGCGATTGACCAGAAAAGGACAGAATTGGCCAACAGAAGAGGTGTCGTATTCCATCAGGACAACGCCAGGCTACACACGTCTGTACTGATTCGTCAGAAACTCAGGGAGCTTGGTTGGGAAGTTTTAATGCATCCACCATATAGTCCGGACCTGGCACCAAGCGATTACCACCTTTTTCTCGCATTGCAAAACTTCCTGAGTGATAAGAAATTGGGATCAAGAGCAGATTGTGAAAATCAATTACTAGAGTTTTTCGCCAATAAGGACCAAGACTTCTATGAGAGAGGCATTATGAAGCTACCTTTAAAATGGCAACCAATTATACAACAAAACAGTGCATATTTGATCCAAATCTTACAGTAGGAAACATGTTAAATAAAGTCATTAATTCCAAGCAAAAATAATGAAATTCTTTTTCCCCAACCTAATATTAAAATTTTTCTTCAATTATAACAGTTAGTGTAGTAATCACTAAGTATAGCACCGCTCTTGTTATTGGTAATTGTTCAGCAGAAATGTGTTAAAAAGTTTTTGTATGCACACAAATTAATATTCCTAGACATATACTTAAAAATGTCAAATAATTATTTATTCGTAAAGTTTTTATATAACAAGTGATTAGTATACAAGAGTTAAATTCAAATTAATTCTTATTTTTTTTATATTTTATCTTTTCAAACTATCAATTTATTATATAAAATGACAAGGAATCCTAAATTGAATGTACTATTTTTCCATTAGCAATTATAATTTTCATGTGTAGGAGGAATTCCGAAATTTCATCTAACTGGAGAAAAAAACAGTAGCAATAATTTATTTCTTAAATATTTGTAGAAATATGAAAGCAGTTTTTACAATTCCTCTTATTATATATTTCTCCGTAAAATACCAAAGATTATGCGAGTGAGCCAGTAGAATATTTTGTTCGTGCTATTAACGAGAAATATTTATTCGAAATAATTGCCAAGATTATTTTTCTTTCTTTCACAACATGTCTTTCATGCTTAATTATGCTGTTTGTTACAGAGAAATAAATTCAGGATTTTCCGTGAAACTTTCCTTTTATTGATACAATAATCTTTCAAAATCATTTTTCTGAAAACGAACATTTTGGGAATTTTCTTAGAGACTTATTACGTTCAGTTTCTTTCTACTATTCAATAACATTTTTTCTTATAACTGATATCTTAAAAACGTAAGATACAAATATGACCATGAGAAATCCAATAATTCAAAATAAAATGGCTTGCATCAATTTATAAGCACTCTAAAAGTAATGGAATATTTTTGTACTGTAAATAAGAATTCTACTTTAGTGGTTGGTCGTGCGTAAATATTTAATCTGCATGCACAATACAAAACTCTCACAATTAGACAAATGCGTACGTATATGTATATATATATATATATATATATATATATATATAATATATATAGGTGTGTGTGTGTGCTTGCATGCATATATATATATATATATATATATATATATATATATATATATATATACTATATATATATATATATATATATATATATATATATATTATATATGTACATATATATCATATATATATATATATATATATATATATATATATATATATATATATATATATATATATATGTCTGTGTAATAAAACGGACATCACGATGAATGGTTGCAGTCATGGCCCATAAGAATGACAATGTTTCAGCTAAAGACCTTTATTAACATAAAGTTGAAGGATGGGTTCCCACTTCATTATAGAGATAGGACAAACCGAGGTGTCAGCTAGTATGAAGTAAGTAAAAAGGCCCTTAACACCTGGTCAACATGCAATTCTCAGGGGTTTTCAAATCTTAAGTCAAGGGCTAAAAATTACAGCGTCCTTTTGTTTTCCCCTTTTTAACCGCTAACATAAATTGACCACTGGGGCTACAGTTTACGCCCTCAGAGAAGGGGTCTAACCAATTATAACTCTACATTGCTCTAGCTGACAATTTAGTAAATTATCAAACAAAAAGGAGATACACGGATACAGATTTTTCTAGAGATTTTCCCACAGATGTTGACCAGGCTTTAAGGGCCTTTTTACTTATAACTTCATGCTAGATGACCCCTCAGTTTGTCCTGTCCCTATGATGAAGTGGGAACCCATCTTCCAATGTTATGTTAATAAAGGTCTTTAGCTGAAACGGTGTCATTTTTATGGGCCATTCTTTACTCGGCCTAGTGGAAATGAAAGGAAATATTCAACTTTTATTGGCAGTTTGCCAAGTTTTGTTGGTTTTGCGGTTCTTTTAGCGAGATTGGTTATGTGTTTTAAACTGATTGAAAAACTAATTTCAGAAAATCATCGTGGCGAATTTTCTGCCACATCAGGAAGACCCAGCTTTAAGTCCTTTACCAGTCAGGTTAACCTCAAGGTATTTTCCAGATAGTACTCCTGCTACTGAAAAAAATCAAATCCAACGAGACAATGTACTCTGTGCTCCAGTGAAAGAGATTCCAGAGATAAGCCAGTAAGAAAAGAGACCAGATACCAGTGCACAGAATGTCAGATATCACTTTGTGTTGTCCCTTGTTTCAAAAACTATCAGACAAAGACTAATATTTAACTTTTTTCCATTTGACCAAGATAACTCTATAACCGGGATAACCGAGATTTCGTCTTTAACTTTTTACTATTGTAACAATGCACGTAAATCTGAGTCATAAAACTGACTTATATATAGCTTAAACCCAGGTTATGTGCTCGTCCAAAATAATGATCAATACTTAATTCTGCAAATTTAATATTTTATTATTTATAAACATTATTTACAGGTAGCAACACAAACGTTTTATTTTACTTAACACCATTTAATAAATTATGTTATTTAACTATGAGGTGGTGACTATAATCGTAAAATAAGTGAATGACTTTCTTGGGACGCAAGAGGACAGGCACACATCTAATAGCGGAAATGGGCATTTGTCAGGGTTGGACTCCGGGGTGAGTTGAGGTCTCAATCAACAGTTCAGCTCGGGGTTCGTGAGACAGAAAATGCAGCTACCGTGACGCACGAGAGAGGCCGTACAAAATACCAAAGACGGACAACTGTCGAAGGGCTGCTCAGGAAATCAGGAGGACATCAATCCCAGGAACTTCCAACTGAATAACCGGGGTGTCACGTTTAACTCCAGGACTATAAGTAATCACCTCCAGCCTCCTTATCTTCTCTCTCTCTCTCTCTCTCTCCTCTTTTTCTCCTTGGTGATCCTCTCAATATCTCCTCTGTTTCTCAAGCCCAATCTTTATTAAGATCCAATAAAATTTGCCTATAGTAATAAATATTGGGTGTAACCCTTTTTCTATTTGCTTACTATGAGCATTCTGGATCCTCCCCAAATGCAGCCCAGGGTTCTATATCAATTTCCCATGGGAATCTCTTCCGTTGCAGGTAGTCACCAGTCCTGACCTCTTGGCCTTTCGTGACCCCTGTTCTTTGCATCTTAATGTGCCATCAACTCCATTGCGATAGGCCTCCCGTGAAGTCATTCAATCAAGTCATTCTTACTGCCTTCACAAATCATCTTAATAGTCACCACCTATTCTACAGATCTTTTACTTTTGGTATGGTTAATCTTCCAAGATTAACTTACTGCACTTATCTTTTGTTTAAAATGACATAGCCAAATGAAAAACTTCTTATCTATATCGATTATAGGGGGGAAAAGATTAGGATACTTCAGGTTGATAGAGTTTAATATAATTATAATTATTATTATTATTATGATTAACGTTTTGGAAAAGTAACACTTCTATATCCTTATCAATGTTTAAGAAAAGCTTTATCTAAGAATTATTTATTTTTATATCAAACAGAGCAATTTGAGTTACGTACTAAGCATCTTAATTCAGAGATTAAAAGTAGGCGGGAATCAAAGCCCATAAGCCTGCTACAAAATCCTGTTAAAAACCGTGGTACTGATTACAGAGAAGCATTGGGGCGAAAAAAAGCTATTATCTAGCCTTTTCCTTTACGCTAAAATAATAAATTTTTATCTGGTATTTTTCTTCTTTCCCCAGAAATAAAGAGGAATAAAAAAATAATCGTTCAAGAGAAAAAAAATTATACACATTCGAATTAAACTTATTGTCTAGTTGACTGTCATTGCTGTTTAAGTGTTGTTGAGGATATTAGTTGTGATAATTATATAAAGCAACAAGATGGCTAGCTCTGCAAAACAGTCTTGTGAATCGAAGTTGTAGTTATTTTATGCTTTGATTTGGAGCGCTACGATCTAATATTTTGCTATACTAGGTCTAATGAGACCGGGACCTACTTCTTATAGATGATGCTGCAAAACAGTCTTGTGAATCAAAGTTGTAATTAGTTTCTGTTTTGGTTTGGAGCTCTACGATCTATTATTTTGCTATACTAGGTCTAATGAGACCGGTACCTACTTCTTATAGCCGATGCTGCAAAACAGTTTTGTGAATCGAAGTTGTAATTAGTTTATGATTTGGTTTACAGCTCTACGATCTATTATTTTGATATACTAGGTCTAATGAGACCATGACCTACTTCTTACATCCGATGCTGCAAAACAGTCTTGTGAATCGAAGTTGTAATTAGTTTATGATTTGGTTTACAGCTCTACGATCTATTATTTTGATATACTAGGTCTAATGAGACCATGACCTACTTCTTACATCCGATGCAGCAAAACAGTCTTGTGAATCGAAGTTGTAATTAGTTTATGTTTTGGTTTGGAGCTCTACGATCTATTTTTTTGCTATACTAGGTCTAATGAGACCGGTACCTACTTCTTATAGCCGATGCTGCAAAACAGTTTTGTGAATCGAAGTTGTAATTAGTTTATGATTTGGTTTACAGCTCTACGATCTATTATTTTGATGTACTAGGTCTAATGAGACCATGACCTACTTCTTACATCCGATGCAGCAAAACAGTCTTGTGAATCGAAGTTGTAATTAGTTTATGTTTTGGTTTGGAGCTCTACAATCTACTATTTTGCTATACTAGGTCTAATGAGACCGGGACCTACTTCTTATAGCCTATTCGAGAGGTAACGAACATTCATGCCATAGTAGGATTCGAATCCACAATTGAATTGAATTGAAGGTATTGAAGATCAGCGGCTTACTAACTCGGCCATTGTTTGTTGAGTTGTAATTATTAGACGTGTTTAAAATAAAACGAGAGAAAAACTTTAATTTCTAAAACTGTTAGGTATGTATTCTGCCATGTGGTTAATGAAAGTATGATCACACTATACAGTACATGTTGTGAGTACTTCAGTATTCTCGAGTGAAGAGGTAGCGTGATGAAGGATCACAGTCAGGATAAAATTGGAAATTACTTTTATTTCTTGAGTAAATACGGCTATATACAAGGGGATTCTAATCTCTCAAAACAAGTCGAAATGCAAAGGATTGTCGCCTGCATAACATCACCACGACGATCACAGTCGAAAGAAAAGAGAATAAATAATCTCACACAAGTGGGGACGCTTTTCCAAGGTGCAATGCAAACCCAATTTAACCCCGTTCGGTAACCGAGACTCTGCCGCTCCCTATATGAGCGGACTTTACGAATCTCCCGAACTTAATCACTAGAAAGCTGGCTCCGGTCAAAAGACGAGAAAGCCTCCACCAGGTCAAAGCACCTACGTAAGAAAAATGTCGAAAAGACCCCAGTCGAAAAATTCTAGGCTTTTTATACCTCGGGGTCAGTTACGGTTCCAGTTACCTGGAAACTCCAGCTAAGGTTACAGCTAGTTTGTTTTTTTTAGCTGAATTCTCAGGAAGATTCAAATCAACTGATTCCGGTCGTTAGTTCTGGACAAAGAGGGGTCTTCACAATGCTAATCTATGCATCAGATCTGGTGAGAAATTCGAGTAATATAGATACAAGAAGAAATAAATAAGAGAAGACATACTGTTGAATATATTTTAAAATTTAACTTAAAACTGAAACATCATATTACAGATCTATGCATAATATTTTGTAAATTTGGCCAGTCTAAGTAATGTTAGTCCTTGATTAGATATTACAATGTAGTGTCACAGGATCATTAAAGATGGCATACAGAGACAGCTAAAAATGAGGAAATCATCCTTTATTTACGCAGATTCCTTTTTTAATATCCTTCCTTTACTGGGATCTCCAGCTAATTGTGCTGAGAGGTCAAACACTCGGGCGATCTCATTCACAGTAAGAGGGAATGTGGCAAACCCAACCTGTACAGATAAGGTCGGAGAAAGATAAGACGCTGCAAACACTTTACTCTCCATCGGTAGTCCACTGATAGCAGTGAGGACGTTTAATAATTTAACTTTTTATTGCAGTATGGCATATTGTTTTCTGAGATTTATCTCTTCATATACAGGGTATCCCAAATCGACCGCAAACACTGTGCCCAGCTAGATTCATCGTTGGGAGTACATAAAAACTGCCCAAAGAAGCGTTCCTGTACGATCCATAGTTTACTAGAAAAATACGGAAAACAAAGCATGACGTCACTGCCGGTGCAATTAAAAACCCTTTATTGAACATATCAACAGCGGTATATACACGGGCATACTTCCTCATAGTTCGTAACGCATTTCCATTACATTGGCCGTACATCAAGTACATGTCGCAATAGTCAAGAACGCAATACATGGCCACAATACGGAAACTCAAGATGCAGCCTTTTAAATACCAGTTTAACGGCGGTTTAACGTCATTCCATGGCGCACGTTCTTGCATATCGTGATATGCGTTGCAAAAGTTTTAAACATTATCGTCTGCAAAGATATGCAAATAAGGTTGTTGATATGTCCGATAAAGTGTTTTTTTTTCTTGCACCGGAAGTAACGTCATACTTTGTTTTTCGTTCGTGAACTATGGATCATACAGAAACGTTTTTTGGGGCAGTTTTTATGTACTCCCAACGAGGATTCTAGTTGTGAAGAGTGTGAGACACCCTGTATATATAAAAACACTTTATTGAACATATCAACAGTAGTTTAAGCACGGGCATACTCCCTAACAGTTCGTAAGGCATTTCCATTACATCGGTACATATCGCAGTAGTCACGAACGGAATACATGGCCACCATACGAAGACTACAGGTAGCTGCAAGATGCAGCCTTTTAACTACCAGTTCAACGGCGGCTTAACGTCATTCCATGGCGTTCGCTCATGCATGATGCGATATGCAAGGCGAACGTTTTAAACATTATCGTCTGGAAAGATATGCAAATACTGTTGTTGATATGTCCAGTAAAGTGTTTTTTTTCCTCACACCGGCAGTGACGCCATACTTTGTTTTTCGTATTTTTCTCCTAAACTATGGATTGTACTTCTTTGGCCAGTTTTTATGTACTCCCAACGAGGAATATAGCTGAGCAGAGTTTATGCGGTTGTTTTGGGACAGCCTGTATATGTGTGTGTGTGTGAAATATGTCGCTTTTATTTAACTGTCCGTGCCATGTAAAAGTGTAGGAGACTCAGAAATAGGAGATACCAAAACACAATACTGCCGTCAACCAGTCGAGATGCCAAGTTTATTATAATATACAATAATAGTATTTCGTTTAAAATAAAAATTCCTAACCTCTAACTGTAAGGAAAAGTCTTTGAAATCAATAAAAGAACTATATGAATTAAGCGCCTTAAAAACATTTGCTACTAGTTATTTTACGTGGCTTTTTCTTTACATTATTAAACTCAGCACTTCTTTATAAAAAATTAATCTTAACATGAATAATTGCTTGTAGATATTAACATAATTAATCTTGGTATAGAGATATTGTAAGACCAGTTTTTATTTCAACATATAAAGAAAGTTACGTATAATTTTTAACGAAGATAATCTCCGAATTAAACTTCTGTGCACAATTTTCCTATCTTGCGTAGGAATACGTAAATTCTATTTTAACACCTTTTGTCAAAAAGAAGCTTATCTTAACAGACATTTTTACTTTCAAGAAACTGAATCGCATGATACGGAAAAAAAATTGGATTTTAATAATTCATTCAGTTAACCTGTTTTTGTCTCGGAAATAAAAATTGTTTGAAAACAGATTACGGAAAGACTACCTTTTCTAATCTTTTTATTTTGAGAAAAAATTCCTTTTGGAATTGCTTACAGTGCACTATCTGCAGATTATTTATTCGACTGATATGTTTTTGTTTACTCAATAGCTACACATGGTAAAAGAAAAATTGCTTTGATTTCAGGTGTAATAACTGGACTGCAGGTTGAGAACCCTTCATATCTTAAGTATGAGGGAATATTTAAATGCCAACTGCAGTTACGAAAGGAAAATTCAGTATTTAACTGAAAATGTTCGCTTTCATTCCAAATCTTTGATTTAGAATTTTTCTAATGATAGACTTTTTGAGAATAGAATTCTTCATATCTGAAGTTTTAGGGAATGTTTGAATGCCAACTGCAATTACGAAAAGAAATTTCAGTGTTTAGCCTAAAATGTTTTCTTCTATTCTAAATCTTAGTTACATTTGCTCCGATGATAGACTTTTATAGAAAAGATTATGCTATAGGTAATTTTACCTTGCTATGACTACCTCTTCGAACCATTTCAAGACTAGAGATCTTGATTTAAAACAATGCTTATGTTACAAAATTCTTTTGAAGTATTATGCTTGTTTAGCTGTGTGTATTTCAGTTCTAAGAGAAAAAATGCTTGCAACATCCTACATAATATGTAAATAAAGCATTTGAAAGTCTACTATGATTTTACCAAATTTGTTTTAAGTGAAAGAGAAAATTCACAAAAATAGTTTAATCTTTCACTTGAACATGACGTTTGAATTCCAAAAATTCAGATGAGTACACGAATCTTTTGATTTTAATAATAGTAAAATTTTACTCTCGGCAAAACATCCTGTATAATATGTAAATAAAGCATTTGAAAGTCTACTATGATTTTAGCAAATTTGTTTTAATAAATAAAAGAGAAAATTCATAAAAAGAATTTAAACTTTTACTTAAACATGACGTTTAAATTGCAAAAATTCGGATGAGTACATGAATCTTTTGATTTTAATAATAGTGAAATTTTACTCTCGCAAAACATCTTGTATAATATGTAAATAAAGCATTTGAAAGTCTACTATGATTTTACCAAATTTGTTTTAAGTGAAAGAGAAAATTCACAAAAATAATTTAAACTTTCACTTGAACATGACGTTTGAATTGCAAAAATTCGGATGAGTACACGAATCTTTTGATTTTAATAATAGTGAAATTTTACTCTCGGCAAAACATCCTGTATAATATGTAAATAAAGCATTTGAAAGTCTACTATGATTTTAGCAAATTTGTTTTAATAAATAAAAGAGAAAATTCATAAAAAGAATTTAAACTTTTACTTAAACATGACGTTTAAATTGCAAAAATTCGGATGAGTACATGAATCTTTTGATTTTAATAATAGTGAAATTTTACTCTCGCAAAACATCTTGTATAATATGTAAATAAAGCATTTGAAAGTCTTCTATTATTTTAACAAATTTGTTTCAAGTGAAAGAGAAAATTCACAAAAATAATTTAAACTTTCATTTGAACATGACGTTTGAATTGCAAAAATTCGGATGAGTGCACGAATATTTTGATTTTAATAATAGTGAGATTTTACTCTCGGCAAAAACATTTATAATATGTAAATAAAGCATTTGAAACTATGATTTTACAAATTTGTTTTAAAAAATAAAAGAGAATTCATAAAAATTTTAAACTTTTACTTAAACATGACGTTAATGCAAAAATTCTGAGTACATGAATCTTTTATAATAATAGTGAAATACTCTCGCAAAAACATCTTGTATAAAATGTAAATAAAGCATTTGAAAGTCTTCTTATTAACAAATTTGTTTCAAGTGAAAGAGAAAATTCACAAAAATAATTTAAACTTTCATTTGAACATGACGTTTGAATTGCAAAAATTCGGATGAGTGCACGAATATTTTGATTTTAATAATAGTGAGATTTTACTCTCGGCAGGCGATTTATCAATGTTTTACTGATCAAAAGCTATAAAATTACATTTCACTAAGCGCTACAAAAATTATCCCACAAATTTCAGATTGAGTTTAAAACAAAAGATGCTTTCATGAAAAAGTTAGCTACTTTTGTTAGGTTAATAACTACAGAAGTTATAAAAGACAGGAAGATCAAAAATAGTTAGATAAGGATAAAACATTACTAAAATGTATTAACAACGATTTTTTGGATGCAAATCAGGCATAAAATTGGCAATTTAACTTAAATACTATACTATAAATATTCCTATAAATAAAAATATAAATTTTTAAACAGCTACTATTGAAATTTCAGGAGTTATACAATTTTATCCCTTCATATTTGAAAAAAGGAAATAATACAATTTACCTTAAAGTAACTTTTGAAAAAATCTGTTACACTCTTATCAAATTTTTCGGATATTTATAAGAAACAATAAATTAGATTTTTAAGAAGAAAGCTAATTTTAGGAATATTTCTTCTCAGTGTAAAGACATGATTTCTTTCCACTCCCTGTGCATTTAATTGACTTAATTTAAAAAATATATAAATATAGCAATATATATAGAATATGGATTCTTAGACACCAATTATAAAATTCTAGTATTATAATTTTATAAATATATTAAAGTAGTTCAATGATATTTTTTATCTTTTTTTACGATCTGTTTGTCAACTACCCTGTCTAAACAAATTTTTCTGTCCTTTTATTAGCAGCATGAAAAATACGTTTTTAGTTTGAAATAATAATAATAATAAAAATTATAATAATACAATTTTATAAGAAAATGAGTAAAGTAATTCATTCATCTGCATAAAACCTTTCGTTTCATTTAGTGATAATTTAATTTCATCAGTCAACTAAACTTAAAGTATTAAGATAATAAAAATAAATTAGTATTGAAACATATTTCAACACGTGACTGATTTTGTTATTTACTCAAAATAAATTGAATTCATTCATCTTTAAAGATAAATTAATTCAATTTGATAAGAATCAGACAAATTCCGATTTGAATTGAAATACTCGTCACAGCCTTATATTTAGTTGAAAAGCCGGAAAACATACGTATCGAGCATACAAATAACGCTTCCCAAACACCGAAGTAATTATGGTTAAATTCAATTAAAACTTTGTTATCCACGGGAGCGATGGTAGTTTATAAACGTAAAATGATTACAGCCATCTGTAAGCCTTTTTAAAGAATCTATGTATGCAGATGTTGAATAAGAGAGGAAAAATGAAAGGTTATATTTTTCTTTATATTCACAGGAGAATCTAATCATTTAAGATTTTGTCTCAATATGCAGTCTTGAGAGCTCATTTGCATTTTAAATAAAAATAAGACACTAAATCTTTTTGTTACAGATGCGATATTTACACTCTGGCTTTTGTCGCCAAATTTGGCGATTTTTTAGCGTTTTGCAGGGCGATGACTGGTGAGCTTTTTCTACCCTGACATTGGAGCTTTGTAGTGGCAACCGTGGTTCGTTCTTTCAGCCCCATTGGTGCATTATGTTTTATGTATATATAAATGTTGTAAGAATGTGTTGTAATAGCTTTAATAAGGGGAGGGGTTAAGGAGGGGGGAAACCCCTCAAATGTTTTAAATTTGTTTTAAAGAATTTTTAAATATTTATTTTCTATATAAACGCATTATAAAACTCATTTCTGTTGTGATCATATAGTTCTTAAATGGTAAAAGTCTGTAAAATATATGCTGTGTCACTTTTTGTAGAATGTTGCTATAGCTTTGGTTTCTTAAAAACCTTGTGGTGCCTTACATGTTTATTTATTTATTTTTTTTTTTTGTGTGTGTGTGTGTGATCTTTAAGAAAACGCCTTTTTCTGCAGCCATTTAGCTTGGCGACTTTTAAAAATGGGGTTTTTTCCAAGATCTCCAAGAAAAAAACATGGCGGCCGGAAGATTGTAGATATCGCACCTGTTCCACCTTTTTCTAGACGCAAAAATTTTTATATTATGAATAATCTGTCAGCTAAACTAGCAATCACCAAGTTGTGATCCATAAATATTTTTCATGGTCTGCGGAAAAAACGGATGATTATTTATCAGTAGCCGCAACAGAACTAACAAAAAGTTTCATTAACATTGAGATTAAAAAATGAAAACTAACAGAACTTATGATTACTTATGGTTTTTATCATTTTTTACCTTGGGTACTATTTATTAGACAAGTAAGTAATACCTAAGACTAGATTCCAAACAACCTCGTCGATCTATCTTGCGTATTAAATCTCAGATATATTTCAGTCATATTTGTCAAGATCTAATTTTGGATTCCTATAAAAAAATGAATACCCATCACTGAGTGAGGAAACAGAGAAAATTTTGATTTGACACAAGAAGAGGGTACCCCACCAACTTGGCGATAAAGCTCTACTCATGGTCGCCTAACATTTTCTCCTGAACTGGCCGTGACCCCACAATCTATATTTTGATTTATATTATAGTGGTGTCAACTCTCTTTGAGCAACCCTTTTCTTACAGATTAAATTAAAAAAATTCATATTAATCCATTTTGACCCTTTTTTTGTGCCATTACATCGTAAAAGGAAACTCTAATCCATACACCAAAGAAACGAGGCCTAAAATCGGGTATGTAATAAAAAAATTTCTTAAAAATCTATTACATGCATGCATATCCATAACATGTTGATATGTGACTCATGTAGTAGAGAATCTCGTGTAATTTACCATCGTTACGGGCTCCCGGGCAATACTCTGCAGGTACATATTTATAATTTTATTTGTCTTTTGATAACAAATTATCATATTCATCAACATTCTGCAGCATACGAAAGTACAGATGCATTATAGACGCAGTGTTTTTTTCCGCCAAATTTGGAGATTTTTTGGCGGTTTTATGGGGCGATGAGTGGGTTGGTGTGTTTGCCCTGACTTTGGCGGTAGGGTATTGCAGCTCCGATGTGTTGTTCTTGCACCTCAGTGGTACACGGGATTTCTGACGTCAGTACATGGCACTATTGGAGAAATTTGCATGTTAGCTGTTCTTTTGGCTTCCAGGCTGGTAGTGGCGCCTAAGTTAGGTTGTAATCTTTTTTTAATCATTTTCTGGGATTTAGTAATTTAGTTATGGTAGGTGTAGTTATTTCAGTTCTTATTTTTTTAATTATTAAAAAGTATCTAGATATTTTTGGTGTCGCCTAGGTCATGTGGTATTTTTTTTTTTTTTTGTTCTTATCATTTTCTAGGATTTAGTAATATAGTTATTTCGGTTCTCATGATTTTTTACTTGGCGATTTTTCAAAACACTTGGAAAAAAAAAAGGTGGACGGGCCATCGTCTATAATGCATCTATTCCCATACGAAATTGATTCAATATTTCTATTAATATATTTATCTTTCATAGTGGTTCTAAACCTTTAATTGAAATATTTTTATACCATAACCGAAGGCTGGATGCGTAGCAGCTAGTTTTATTAAAAATATGGAAATTGTTAATTAACTAAGTTAATTACGTTATTGAAAGGAGTGGTTAAGTTAAATCATTTTTTTATTATAAAAAATGTCAAAAACTGCTTATTTTATCTTAGTTTAGATTTTGTGTAGCGGCAGCTGACATCTTGGTAGTCACCTCTTGGTGTAAAAAAAAATTGCCAAAAAACCGAGGGTTACCCAATTGCAAACTTTTACCTCTATATTTTTTGTGAATTGACCAACATTATTGAATAAAAAAATAAAACACAAAGAGTTTTTAAGATTTCCTTTTACACTATTTTAAATATTGAAGTGGTTAAAAAATTATCATATGTCCACAAAGTTCTTTGTAAGTTTTTAAAAAATAAGGTTTAAAAACCATCAAATAGGGAAATCTCTTAAAATAATAAACAAAAAAAATCTAATTTATTTTTATTTTTTTATTACAATTTGTTTATTCTACATAATTTTTCATTTTCATTTTTTCTTATACTCAATTTTCCTGTTTAAACCATTTTCCCGTTACTTTATTAGCAGCATAAAAATAATTTTTTAGTTTGAACTTATAAAAATAACAGCAACAATAATGATAAAATTTCATATGTAAATGTGAAATTTTACACATTGACCGGCGTAAAACCATTCGTTTCAATTTGTGATAATTTAATTCTATCAGTCAACTAAATTTAAATTATTAAAATAATTAAAAAAACCTAGTATGATAACTTTACTTATATCTCAAAACGTAAAACTAATTTTAGTGTTTACTTGTATAAATTAAAAGCATTCAACTCTCAAACAAGAATCAGCCAAATTCTGTTTTTGAAATGCATGCCACAGACTTGTATTGAGTTCAAAAGACGGAACACAAATACGGCATACAAATAATTCTTCTTCCCAAAAGCCGAAATAATTATGTTTAAATTCTATTAAAATGTTTCTATACATGGGAGCGATGGAAGCTTATAACCTTAAAATTATTGCAGCAGCCTTCAAGCTATTTTAAAAAGTATAGGCTTGTAGTTGTTGAATAAAGGAAGAAAATGAAAATTTACATTTGTTCTTTTCATTGACAGGAGAGTCTAATCATTTACGGTTTTGTCTTATGTCGTATAGCTCTCATTAAATTTAGGTTATTTACCTGTTCTCAATTTATAATGGTTATTATTTTAGTTAGTCTAAGACTAGACTTATTTGTACTGCGTTGTGTAGATTAATTAAGTTTTAAATACAACCACAGGTTCTGAGAGACTACAGACTAATTTTAAAAACTAATAAGCTAATTGAAAGTTGCTAAAATAAATATTACACACTTAAATAAACACATAACAAAGTTGATAGTTTTAAATAAAAATAAGAAAATTTATTGTTATATTATATACTAGCATATAGACCGTCATATGACGGAATAAATAAAATATTAGTTTTTCCAGAATTGTAAAGTACCCTATAAGACAGGTAAAAAAGGGGTTTGCTTTTTGGCTGAGAATTATCTTACAACAAAATATAATCGATGATTAAATTTAAAATTATCACATTTGTACCTAATCTACT
This sequence comes from Pardosa pseudoannulata, assembly GCA_032207245.1. NCBI lineage: Eukaryota > Metazoa > Arthropoda > Arachnida > Araneae > Lycosidae > Pardosa > Pardosa pseudoannulata. Next base: position 1,273,739 of record CM063510.1, on the reverse strand, counting down.
ATTTAAGTCAAATATAAAAGAAAATTATTTATGTCATATCTAAGTTTAGCGATAAAATGTATGAAAATAATCCAGACGATATTTAAATAATTTAAAATGAGAAAGGATTAAATGAGATGGTTAAAGGAATGACGTCGTATTGCTGAAAAAATGTTATTTTTACCGATTTATTATGTAATAAATTGATAAATTTAATAGCCTGCTCTTAAATAGGGCTCGAAATAATGGCATTAAATGCTCCAAAAAGGAGGGAAGGGATGGATTTAGAACATTTTAAAGCATTTTTCTCTGTGATATGAAGCCTATTTATACCAATTTATTTTAGAATCGGATGTATAGTTTAAGAGGAGATAAACTTTACTCGCTTTGAATTTTGCTAACACTAACTCATCAAGAATTCAATAGGAATGCATCCATTCCAGGTCCAACCGCTTCATAAATTCGAGGACAGATAACTTAACTAATATTATATAGTGAATATTTCTATGTACAGAAAATAGATTCAGATTTTTAAAAAATGCCTTTCTAGTTTTCCTATTATGTGCCACCTTATCCAAAATTCAACATTAATCAGATACTAAAACATTTATGTAAAAAAAAAGAAGAGAGAGGACCTAATTCCAAATTCTAATTTTTATAACAAGTACCTTTGTAGATCTGGAAAGGGATGTGCATCAGCAGGTCTGTGCAAGAGGAATACTCTGGAGGGAGCTTTTCAGACTTGGAGTTGGTGGAAGGATGTAGACCTCTTTGAGTGTACTCTCTATTGGTGGTTTGGTTTGTTTTGCTTTGGAGTGCTACGGTCTGCTTTTTGCAACACGAGGGCTAATGAGACCGGGACCTATAGCTTAAATCCGATTCCGAACGGCTAAGAACATCCATGCCTCAGTGGGATTCGAATCCACGAACTCTGATACCGAAGGCCAGCACTCCAACCTTTCGGTCATGTATATATATATATATATATATATATATATATATATATATATATATATATATATATATATATATATATATATATATATGTGTGTGTGTGTGTGTATATAGATGTATGTATATATATATATATATATATATATATATATAGATATACAGATATAGATATATATATATATATATATATATGTAGATATATATATGTATATGTTCGGCTCTTGATTGGGGGAATGACAACGCTGGCTTCAGACCCACCTCTGGTCTGGGGCCTTCTAAGTACTTGGGTTGATTCTGAGAAGTTGCGGCTCTGTAACACTTTTGGTCGCTTCTAGATGTCTTCCTCGTTAATCTTTCAGAGTCTCTCTTGGGCCCAACTCTTCCTTGGGTCCACGAACTCTGCTCTCCTACTAATATCCTCTCTTTTTTTATTATTATTTTCATCTCTGTCCTTTCTTACTTCTCTTCCTCCAATCAGCAGAGCTGTATAATTCAATTGGTAGTCCGTTCCCCGCATTTAAACCGCAAACAGGGGGAAAATCCTTATATTACGTACCAATGACTTATACCAGGTCATGCTGAGATAACACAAAGAGTTACGACACCAGATACAAATGAGCGAAGACTTCCCGTTTTGCAGACTTTTTTTTATTTACAAATTTAATCTTTCACAATCTGGTGACGCAAATAAAATATATTCAATCTCAATATGGAGACTCCGTAAACCGCTGAAATATGGAAGCAATTCCCGCTGATGACGCTATATTCAGATGGACAAAAAAGTTGAGCGTCCCCTGCCTCTGCTGAAGTTTTCTTCGCTTCGTCTCTCCTCAGAAGGGGCCTTCAAATCTGCTGAGGAAAAAAATCCAAAAGCTGCTGTTGCCAAGGCCAAAGACGATTAACCCGCATTAGCCACCTCTCTTGTCCAATGGGGTCGAAGGGGGGGGGGGGTCAATGACATCGCCGTCGTCCCACAGTCAGTCTCCTGCGCTGGAGTTGTCCAGCAGTGGAACTCATTGTTACACCTTACCCATTCAAATTGGGCACTATCCCTTAGGGACACATAAATAATTCCACATAGGTACATTCTTATTTAGTGTCATGAACGGAGGCATGATTCTAATTTGGGACTGGGATCAGAACCCCGCCCGAGAATCCCGCACACGATGAATCCATTCATGTAATTTTTATAAGTCCTCTCTCCTTTACAAAAGATGTGATGAGGTCAGATTTAGATCCCAAGCATTTCACTACCCGTTTTATTTATATTAATTACATTAATTAGAATGATCTAAATCGACTTCCCACATCTTAGACATGCAATCTTGAGAATTCATCTGCATATAAAATAAAAATAAACACTATATCCACTTAGAGAATATAAAATTTCTGTATTATGAACATCTAAACTATCAAAAAAATTTCATCATTAACAAACTGAAAACTTTTAGAAGAAATATATTTTCCTTATCTTTCAACTAAGGGGACAAAATGAGGGGAAAATACGTATATACAACATATAAGAGTTTTATATAAAAGAAATAATGACATAAAATTTGACTGAAGTGGACTAAAGCACGTTTCCTCAGTACTTATTTCAATACATTCTATATTTTCGCTTGATAACATTATTGAATTAAAAATATAAAATACATCAAAGCTTTGTTAAAAGTTTTTTTTTTATACTACGTTGAATATTAGAATAATCTAAAAAATCACGAAATATACTCAGACTTGTTTTCAATTGGTTTATTTTACTGAAAATGAGGTTTGAAAAACCATCAATTGGAGAATTCTCCTAAACTAATAAATGAAAAAAATTCTTAATTTTGATTCGAATCTTAATTTTTTAGTGCAAAAAAAACTTAAACAAAATTATTCAATAGAACTGAATCGGAAATCAAAAAAATACTATTTATAGTGGAATGAAAAACAAAACTGAACAAGTATATAATTTTAGTTGATACGGAAAGAAAAATATTGCGATTGGAATCCTTAAAAACTTGAAGACCCGACGTTTCTACTGAAATAAAATAAACGTTATTTTAAATGAAACATTACATAAAATAAAGGGAAATCCCAACCAGTTTGAAATTATGTTGGATGAAGTGGACACTTGAAACTTTTTACAGCAAATGATGTTTACCTTTAATAAAAACTCATATTTTATACTTAAAACAAATACACCATAAAATTTTTTCATAGCTTACAAAAAAATTCGAAAAATAAAACTCTGATTTCTTTGAAATTGAAATATCAAGAAAAAGAATCTGGAAGTATATATGTTAAAATAAATAAGTATATGGAAGATAGAGATTGAAATTGAATGCAAAATATGTCTGAAAAACATTTTTAAATGTAAAATCTTGAAGAAGAATTTATAAAACTTTTGATAAAATAAAGAATTTATACTCTTTCTAAATTACCTTTTAGAAAATGTATTTCTTTAGTGTAATCCTAACATAAACAAAATTATTATGAAGTTATTAGTTATTTAAAAATTGATAATTTATAGAACTTGTATCAATTTAAATCTGAATTTAAATTTAAATATAAAATAAAATCATACTTAAATTTTCAAAATTTTAAAAGTAAAATCATATCCTTTTAGGATGGTTTATTTTTTTCAATCCTGCAAATTTTAGGAAAATGACAAAAATATACTTTATTCTCTAACAGATAATATGTTTTCTTTACTTATTCAAAAAATGCTGAATGCAAAAGGAAAAATATAATTTAAGAATTACAATGTAGACTTAAAATTAAATCCTTTGAGAGTAAGCAGAAAAAATAAAATAGCACTCTTTACAATTAAGGTTTAAAAATGTTTGAAACAGCTTTTAATTTATTTTTATAATATTCTTAAGGTTTTAAATTAAAAAATAAAATTCTAGACTGAAAATATTTTTTGTTTTTCTTCACAAGTATTATCTCTATATATAAAAAGCAAAAATCCCACACAAATCCCTGTAAATAATGCGACAACTTCCGAGAAAGCAAAAGAAATTGCAATATGTTTTCTACCCTTAATTAGCAAAATATTTACCTTGAGTTTTAAGAAAATGATCAGAAACGAGTGCGTGAAAGTGATTATACAGAAGGTTCGTTCACATCTTATAGAAACAATTTTGATAGCTATGAATAAATGCTGTACTTTTTACAGCAATTTGCTTTTATCTAATAACAATTATTAATATCTGATAATTATCAGTGCTTTGTACACATCTACCAGAAGTGTACCACATCTACTTCTATATTAACAAATATTCTACATAATAACAAATTAACTAAAAATATTTTTTTAAAAGAAAGCAAGTATGACTGTTGTTAAAAACAGTTTCAACTTAAAGTTGTAAATTACATATTAAAGTAGCTTGTTTCCACAAGATAAAGGTACTAGTTGCAATATTTCTTTTAAAGTTAAGCGTAGATTTTATAACTATTAAGCAGTGGAATTAAAACAAAAACTTTGCACAGTTTTTTTTTTCTTACTTAATGTCATAAGACTAACAGGATAGGTTTCAGAAGTATGCAGTTTCATTTTTCTTATTTTTCATTATTTCATTATTTTTCTTTATTCTTAACAATACCTCTAGCTTTAATTTTCTATTAAAGAAGCTTGTTTCCTTAAGATAAAGGCACTAGTTGCAATATATTTTTAAGTTAAGCATAGCTTTTATAACTATTAAGCAGTGTAATTGGAAAAAAATTGCATAGTTTTTTTTACTTAATGTCATGAGACTAATAGAATAGGTTTCAGAAGTATTCAGTTCCATTATTCTTATTTTTCATTATTTCATTCTTTTTCTTTATCTTAACAATAGCTCTAGCTTGAATTTTCTATGAAAAGGAACTTAGGACCAGAATGTTAATTTTATTCCCTTAATCTTGGACTATTTTCCAGAGTCCATTCAGTGTTCTTGGATGCCGTTTTCCTACGGCTCGTTTTAATAAACCGAAAGCTCAAATGTCCATTGAAGAAGTATCAAGTGGTTTTCATTAAATGGAATACAATGTTTCTAATTCTTTCTTTGCTAAATAAGGTCAGTTGATTTAGACGTGTGATTACATACTTTAGCCAGATGAAGCTCAACTTTACCAATGTCCTTTCCATATAAGGCTGAGATTTCTTCTTATAAAATTGGTTCTTAAATATTCTTATATAATAGAGTAAATTGATTTTGACTTTACATGAGGCTCTTTTAAATTTTAATTTGCCATTGTAGCAAAATCCTGAGACTACTATGAAACCCTTTGGGAACTTTTCTGTACACAGACGAAGCCATTCCATACGTACTGTGGTGTAGTATATTGCTGTTGTTACTTCAAACCCATTATTCTACGATAAAATAATAATTTAAATTTGCTTTATATCATCTTTAATATTAATTATAGCAAAATGTCATTGATCTATATTACAAAATACATAAATTAGGGAGAAGAAAAAATAAAAAAAAATATCAAAAAAATAAAAAGTAAAAAAAGCACTCCACATGTTACACCTAAAATAAAAATTGCTAAAAAAATAGTCTATGAGCCAGCTACATTCTTTACCTTCCTTCTAAACTACTCCACCAATCCTACACTTTTGTCACCAAAAACAATTTCAGCTCGTTGTCGTCCCATTATCCTGTGCTGATGCTTCCGTCATTCCATTGTCCTCTGCACGATGCGTCTTTTCCCGGCTCTGTCCAGATTGCCCGGAACTCCAGGCATGGTCCTGAATCGCCTCCTGGTGACCAATTACAACTCTCCAAACTTGGTGAAGTTTAAGTGCAGTCGATTCCACTGGCCACACCACACTTCTCCTGGAGTCGCGAAAAAATACTTGGGCATGCAACCCACAATGTGTGAGTGCGGCGAGCAAATCAGTTTCTCAAACCTTATGTAAAACATAGCTGCACTCTCAGAATACGGTCATTCCCTTCAGATATGCAATAGAAAATTGATCTTTTTCAATTACAGACGCTTAAATATGCTATCTCTCATCGAGTATTACCACAAATTTCAATTTTTCAGAAGCTAGGTGTGTTTTATATAATTTTCTACAATTTTTTCATTGATAGGCTTTATCATAAGCAGATAAACTTTCGGTTTAAATATATTTTCTAACTTAAATCTTCATAAATTATTTTACATACAATACCAAAAGACATTCCTAGTTTCGATGCAAATGGATCTAAGGCGAATTTTCTTTTGAGATCAGATATTTCACTTTCTTTATGAATGAGATTTTGTGAACAGGTTTACATTTTTACTTTCAGATAGCCTGTTTTCTTCTTTCAAATTTAATATATTGTAAATACATTTTTAAAATGAAATAACCACAAATTTTACACCGCTTTTTACTTTGTTGATACGAATATTTCTCCTCGGAAAGTGCAGTTACATAACCTTCTAGCCACCTATCAATTTCAGAAACCATTTTCAAAACAAATCTTTTATGTAGCCTCCAAATTAGGGCTAATTGTTCACCACTCCCATATTGGTCCTGATGGCGTTCTTGAACGATGGTTCACAGGTTGTATCCACACACTGGACTACTAACTGAGCAGAGCGCCTATATGCATCCATGGAATCTACTGCACACTTTGGTAGCGCATGCTGGTTGTCTTTCATCTTTAGAAAGAAAACTGCGTCCGAATAAATCCTATACCAAGGCCATTTTATCGTCTGCGATCGTTGAACTCGATAAGCCATTCCCCCTCCAGAAGGTGATAATGGCTTGAAGTGGGCCATAGTCTGGAGGGGCCTTTACATTGCAACCAAAAGATAACACTAGAAGATGATTATTCTGTCAATTACTAAATTTTATCTCAAAATACAAACGATAAAATAAATTACAAAATCTTTTCCATAAGGTGTGAACGACTATCTGTATGAAAGGTGATCAGAAAGTAATTTTAGAATGTCTTCAGTGAAACGTGTACATTTTATGCCATGTAACCAATAAAGCTAACTGATAGTACATACATAAATGCCACTCTATGGGCCACTGCAAGCCATTCCCACCTTCTGGAGGGGGTATGGATTATCGAGGTCAACGATCCAGACGATAAAATGGCATTGGTATAGGATGGCTTCGGAAGCGGTTTTTCTCCAAAATTCAAAGGCAGTGAGATGCGCAACTAAAGTGTGCAGTAGACCTTATGGGCGACTTCACGCGATCAGCTCATTTAGTGGCCCACTGTGTAGATGCAACCCATAAGCCATCGTTCAGGTCATCATCAGGAAGTGGGGAGCAATTGGCCATAGTGTGGAGGCTACTTAAGGTTGTTTTTCTATCTATCTGGTCTGCATATTTGTTTAGATACTTATTGTTCCATGGAATGAGTTTGAATAAACCTACCTGGTAAAAAATCCTGTCCTTGAGTGTTCAATTACGTTGTCACGAACCTTTTCACCTCCTTGTCTAAAATGATCAGTATTCCTTCCAAATAGGGAAGAAATAAAATTCTCTTGGAGCAAGATCGTAGCTGTTTTCACGTTTTCTGTCGACCAACCCAATTGGGTTGATAGCAGCCAAGGCCAAAGGAGGAAGACAAAAGAACCCCACCCACCAATCAGCGAAAATCATTCTAAGGTAACAGATCCACGTACGACGGGGCTAGCAGTCCAAAACAATTCTCATTTACAAATTGCTAAAGCATTAAAAAATTTTTCAGTATTAAACAGTTACAGTTTTCAAGCAAAATTCATTTCACACGCAGCATTATCGTTATATTTCTAAAGTTTCATATTTAATTCTTAAAATACAAAATATTATTATTGTCCTATTCTTATAATACATAAATTTTTATAAAATATTTATCCATAGTATTTGTCTTACAACCATCATACATATCTGTCCTTCTATATATTTAGATTCAAAGAAAAAATTTCCATTTACTACAGTAAATAATTTTAGAATAAGAATTGTAATATTTTAAATAAGATCCACGAAAATTTTTAGACGTAACTGAGTATTGTGTATTGAGGGAACTATTCCCTAAAATATTATCGATTCCTGTAAAATATTTATCAATCCTTTAAAGGAATAAATTTACGGCTCCTTATCTACTTGTTTTGTTACATCTCTTGAAAATAAACACGAAATGGTTAAAAGTTGTTGAAGAAAACCCAAATAGCCACAGGGATTGCTTGGAAAATTTAGTTTTCAAAATCTATAAAGGTATGGGCTATGTATGGAAATCTTTCTTCTTCGGTTAAAAAACATACAATTATGTGATGTTTAAGTTTTATTTCAAAATTTACAGATTGAGTAATATATGAAAAAACGGTCTTTTCTGAATTAATCCAATAATTGTTCCAATTTTTGATTTGATTTTATTGTTTTATAGTTTTTTTGGGGGTTCATAAGAATTATCAATTATTTCAATATTTTTATGTGCTAATTTTGTCAAAACATCAGCATATTCAAAATTTTGCAACTTTGATCACGAATCTAACTAAACATAAATTTATTTATTTCCAGAAAACAGAATCAGATTTTGAATTTCTTTTACTATTTTTGATCTTAGCATAAAATTTTTAAGGCTCTCCACTATGGACCTACTATCTCTATAAATAAAAATTCTTTAAAAATCAGTGTTTTCAAACCTCACTATTGCTTGTTTTATGGCCATGTCTTCGGCTTAGTAAACAGAATTATGGCTATTTAATTTTCCTGATGTTTGATAAATAATTTGAACAGCTTTTATTGCAACCAATCCATATTATTTAGAATCTTGCTATCGCCTGCAGAAATAGAAATATCACCATTAGTGCACGCTGAGCATAACATAACACGTATACATGTTTGTATTTTGATGTAAAACATAAGCATACTTATGTTTTACATCAAAATACATATTCTTTAGTCGGTTTATTGTTTTCTTAGCTGTTTTGAATTATAACTCATTAATTTCTAACTCTATTTTTTCATTACCATATTCTATAACATCAAATTTTAATTCATAATTTTTACTTGTTCTTCTATTAATAAATGGACTAGAGGTAGACCAATAATAGTGCATAAAACATTACAAAAAAATTTTGATAACTGTTACGTATTCTAATTAAGAACGTGTGAATGTAACTTAAACCGGCTAGGGATGTTTAAATGGATCTACCAAATATCGGAAGCATAAAAATTTTGGGCTCTATAACAGTTTTATAACAGAATTTTAAAGTATCTCTCCCGAAACTCCAGTAGCCATTGCCCACACGACGCGTACCGAGAGTGAACGAAAAAACAGCTGCATTCAGCTGCTCTAACTGAGAAATAATAGAAAGAGTTTTGTCAATATGGACACCTAAGTGTTTTATTAATTTCTTTATTTTATACTTTATTATTTATTTTTACTAGCATATATCCCATCATATGATGAGAATCTGTAAAATTTTCAATTTTCCAGAATTGTAAAGGGCTCTATAAAGCAGATAGAAAAGTGGTACAGAATTATTTGATACAAGTTCAATAATTCGTTTATCTTCATACTCTTTTAAAGTCTCCCCATAGTGTGAATGCAGATTAGAATCTTATTGAATTCATTTAGAAAGATAATTCAAAAATTTTTTAGCTACGTCTAAATTATCGTTTAGTTTTTCCCAATTTTTTTGCCACAGTAATTAATGGAAGTAAAGGAATAAAACTATCATTTCCACTACACACTGGAGGTAGATAGAATTTTTTGTTAATGCGTAACATAAAATTTTCATTGCTAATAATACAAATAATAATCGATGATTAAATTTAAAATTATCACATATTACCTAATCTTTTATTTAAGCCAAATATAAAAGAAAATTATTTACGTAATATCTAAGTGCAGTGATAAAACATATTAAAATAATACAGACGATATTTAAATAATTTTAAAAAAAGAAATAATTAGATGAGATGGTTAAAGGAATGACGTCATAATGCTAGAAAAATGTTATTTTTACCTATTTATTATGTAATAAATTGGTAAATTTAATCGCCTGCTCTTAATGGGATGAAAAAAGGCTTGAAATAGTGGCATTAAGTGCTACAAAAGGGGGGAAGGGGTGGATTTCGAACGTTGCTAACCCTAACTCATCAAGAATCCAATATGGATGTCTCTATCCATTCCAGGTCATAAATTCGAGGACAGACAGACAGATAACTTAGGCTATTATTATGTAGGGGATTGACGTGATTCCTCCGAGAAAGGTCTTTACCCATCTGTAATCCCAGTGTCTTATTTTTAGAAATATTTCTATTTAAATTGGCGCTATTTCTATTTAAACTAAGTTTTTAATTTATTTATTTACCTCAACTTCCAATTGAGAGCAATTTTCGCTGACATTATAATTATAAAATCACCTAAAAATTTAAGAATGTCGTGTGCTCCAATATTTATATTTTTCAAAATGGAATTTGCCACAAGTAACCATAAAAGGCAGTTGCGGTAACTCAGTCGGCAAAGGCAACGCTCTCGTAACTGGAAAGTTGCGGCTTCGGAACCGGAGCCGGACTAAGATTCTCAATGTTCGTTAAAGGTTACTGGGACACGTAAAATATATTTGTGGTCACTCCAAGTTCTCAATCAATACCTCTGGGGATGGCAGGCAAAGCCTGTGGGTCTCCTGCCTGGTTCCTGCTTCTAAATTTAGAAGAACCACTTCAGCATAAATCGCACTTTCACCATAGAGGTGCTCGTTAAAACGAAAGACTCACCCCTTTGCCTAAATACGAGTAACGTAGGGCTCAGTCGTGCTTTGTTTGACCAAGAGGCATGAGAAACAACAACAAAAACAACCATAAAAGGGGCTACAAGCATGAACTACTTTGCTAAACACTTTCTTATCAAATGTTTGCCGTGAATAAAGCTAAGAAAACCACTTAAGTAACCATTCAAAAGCCGAACAAGATAGTACCGAAATTAAATATTTAAAATAAAACTTTTTAATGTAAACTAATCAATGTTGTTGAATACTCCTTGAATATCAATTGTAAAAAGCATAGTATATTGTTACGAATTTGTTAGTGAACCTTCCATTTAACATGGGACTCTTAGGGAATCTCGCCAAATTGGTGAGATATCGGCTCGTTAGCGACAGTTTTGGCAACTTATTTTTGTCGCCAAGTTCGTCTCCAAACATCGCCAAGTATCACCAAATGTAGCCAAATGGGGCAATACGGGACAACTTCCGGTTTCCGAGCAGTTTCTTAGGGCCTATATAAGGCAGGCTGAGTCCCAAACGAGGAGAATTGCTCAAGCCCAGGTGCCCCAAAGAAGCTACAATTCGGAACGAGGAGAGTCTTTAAGTAGATTTCTCGGTATACAGAGTACACACGGTGTGTTGTGTTTTTACCGGTTTTATGCGGAAAGTGGTACGTGAGACCACGACATTCTGCTTGAGTTGTTTAGAGATGATTTTGTAAGCTTGGTACGAGTGTGCAGTACCTTAACCATGATGCCTTTCTGACATTGTATTTTGCAACTGACTCCCAATAACTAATTGTTTTCGTGCTATCTTACTTAAAGTCCATTCAATCCCCGAACCCAGCTTTGAAGTTCGTAACAATATTTTAATGCGTTAGTTTATTATTCATAGTGCACATTAATTTATTAATGCTATCTATTCCACTTTTACTTTCAATAAAGCCAAATTGTCTTTAGCTAAACAAAATTAGTCTCATATAAAACAAAACTGAATTCTATCATAAAATATATGTTCAAAAATATTTCTTAAGCTATATAACAACTACATAGATGTATACGACTTCCTCTGATTCCCTTCTGGTTTATTAACAGACATGCGGTAACAGATTAGTCTTCTTACTTCTGAAAATAAAATACTATTGAAATATATTTTAAGTTTTTTTAGTATCATTAATTAAAAGACATATTCGTTCTGTATTAATCCTATATTTCAGTATTAAAACATATATAATCCAGAAAAATATAGCAATAAATTTTAAATTTTGAAAAAGAACTTTTACTGAAGTTAGAAATCTATAAATAATGCTTGGATATTTCAACAACTAAATAAAAAATAAAAAACACAAAATAATATATTATAAAAAAGGAATAAAGTTTATCCGTTGGTGTATTTCTTTTAAGCTGATTCTATAGGATTGTACTCTGTGATATACTCCCGTTGAATACTATTTTCTCCCCTGGTAAACCTTATTTATCCGAAGCAAGCTGTCAAGTTTATCTTAAACTGACTTGCGCAATACGTAAAATATGATAACAGGAAGAGAACTGGGAGAGTGCACCTTGTCATTATTCATGTCATGTGAATCTGAATAGTGCAGCTAATGTGAGGAGAATTAGTTATAAATCAATTAGCAAACTTGTCTTTCAGAAGAAGAAATTAAAAATGACACTTGCTACATAAGTCCATTAGTATTTCCTATGCAAGAGAAGTTTTCAAATAAACCACTAAGTTCCGGTAAAGTTCTAGTCTAAAGCTACAAAACGTATATTTCTGGGTGAATCTTCTGAAAGTGAAATATTTTTTGATTAGTTTGAATCAAAACTTAATACTTTCTTAAGGTTTGCTAGAATTATATAATTTTGTAGACTGACAACTATATAGGAATTATATCTGACTTATTGATTTACTGACTACACTCAAGATCCAAAACATTATGACCGCATCTACATTTTGCAATGAACTCGC
>CM063510.1:1248669-1256169 GCA_032207245.1 Pardosa pseudoannulata | reverse complement strand
AATCCAATGGAGATTTTCGTCCCGTCGGAGATTATCGTGCGCTAAATATGCAGACACAGAAAGACAGGTACCCTTTACCTCATCTGCATGATTTTTCACAAATTTTTTCTAAAATTGACCTAACCCGAGCATATCACCAAATTCCTGCACATCCGGATGATGTTCAAAAAGCTGCAATTACAACACCTTTTGGCTTTATACAATTCATGGGAATTTCCTTTGCATCTCAACATCTGGAGAGAATAGAAATGATCAGCTTTCAATACAAAATGGCAGAATAAAATGGAAAAATATCACGAGATGCCATCAGGAAAAAGGAAAAGTTTGAAGTAGCTGTATTTCCTTGTGCACGAGGTAAAATTTAAGTTACGTCGCCGCACGCTAATTATCTATATTAAGGCCAAAAGCTGGGCGTAAGGTTCTAAATTTATTATAGAATCAAAATTTTTGCGTCTATAATAGAGGAGTTTAGTTGGTTAGTTGCTATCTACTGTTTTGGTACATGCGTGCTAATGAGATCAGAACCTAGTGATTAAAGCTGATTCCAAATAACTACGAACTTCCATGCTATCAGTGGCAGTCGACCGAAAGATACCAAAGAGCAACGATCTACGCATTAGGGCCATCTTTCGACTTAATATAGTGAATTTGAACAACCTACACAGAGTATCTCTAAAGACACAACCGACAGAATTTCTTGCGTAAATACTACGTAGACTACAATATCTTCCAATACAAACACACACACACACACACACACACACACACACACACACACACACACACATACGTATTTTAAAACTTCTTAAAAGGAATTAAATGCATACAGAATATACTAAACCCTGATTTTTTAAATTTTAAACTAGTGTGTCTGCAGCAATGTATAATGAATCTAGCGTTTCAAAATGTTTTAACACTTGGCATGCGGGTATACTTCACCGCCAACTTACGCGTGCAGCGGGCGTTTTTTCGTGAATCGCGCGAAAGTTTAGTTATTCAGAAAAATCGCAGTAAATCGAAAACTACTTTGTTTTTATGAACGAAACTTTTTTTTTATTTTACACTTTAATATATACTGTATGATTATTTAACAAAAAAAAAATATTTTTACGAAATCACAAAAATAAACGATTTTTAAAATTAAAGTCCGATAATCTGTCAGCGCATATTTCTTCATCACTATCTTTGTCACAACGGCTCATTTTATCAATTTTGTATTCAACAATAAAAAAACCAAGCTTCAAATTGACAAAACACGACTTGTACGTTCTGGAGCTAGGAATTCGATTGAAGACGAAATAAAGCAACAAAAGACCGAGTAACTCGACAATCATAACTTGTGGAAAGAAAAATGCAAAGCGTTGCATAGCAACGCAAACAACACTCATATAATGTCACACATACATATAATTATACGTATTTAATAGATTTGTGGTGGTCAGCGGGTATCCACCACAAATCTACTAAATACGTATTTTTACGTGACCCGCGCACCAGTAACAGACTGCAAAAAACGTCAAAATACGTTGCCCGCACGTGAAGTGTTAAACCATTTCTTTCACTTAATGCTTTTAACTTTCTTCCAAGCTACCACCTATATACAATATCAAATCACCATAGTACCCTAATCGATTACACTAAAAAGATTTATTGTTTTATTTATAAACTTACTCATACACTTACCTTTTATGATTGAGTAACTAGAACCTACATAAAATTTTAAAAAATAAATACATTTATTTAGTAACCAGACAGTTTGTTATCTTTGTAAATACGTTTGCCAAAATGTCAATAAATGAAAATAAATATAACTAAAAAATATTTGCTGTATTTCGTTATTTCTCATTTCAAAAGTTATCACTATATTTTCCTCAAAATGACTTTATTACACCCATTTTCTAAAAGTTAGAACTAATTAAATAGTGTAGAGATTTATAAAAAAGAAAATTTGGGATATAACTTTTCTCCTTTAATGTATTTTCTACATACAGCTGACCTTCCATTTAATGACTTAGTTTATTCTTATTGAGATTATCGATCACAAACTCTTTTATCCCTCCCATTAAACCTCGAAACCTGTATTTGACAGGAATATTATTCTGGTAAGGAAAAAAATACCAAAAGTCTATAAAAAAATATATGAAAAGAATAAAAACTGTTTGCGCTTATGAAAGGCTTCAAAAATTCAAATTTTATCTGTCATGTATTAGATAAAGGCATCAGTATATAATTTTATGTTATACAAATGCGCGTTGGGAATCTCCTCAGAAACATTAATTAATTAATGATTAAAAAAATGAATTTTCTTTATAGACGGATACAAATGACAGGATGCACATAAAAATTATAACAGTTTTAAGCACGATTTATTTCACTTTATTACCCTTTTTTTCCTGACGGTACTTATAAGTACCGCTTCAATCAAGCGCCTATATATTCCTAATAAAGCCGTTTCTCTTGGCGTTACTGACTAGGACATGAACGATGCAGTTCCTACAGCAGAAAAGATATGACAGCACCAATCAGGAATCCTTTTTATTCGCATAGTAGGGATTTTATAACTGTCGTGATGGCAGAAAATTTACATCTATGGGACAGAAAGCTTCAGGAAATCTATTGAATAAATTTTAAGTCGAGGATGCTCCTTTAATTAAGATATTTAGAGGCTGGGGAAAAGATTTTAAGAAATTAGAATGGGAGAGAGGAGGTTTTTAAGGAAATATTAAAATTGAATAATTTTGATATAATATATATATATGTATATATATATATATGTGTGTATATATATGTATATATATATATATATATATGTATATATATATATTTATATACATATGTACATTCTGTGTAATAACAAATGTGTATGTGTGTATATATATATGTATATATATATATATGTGTGTATATATATGTATATATATATATATATATATGTATATATATATATGTATATATATATATGTGTGTGTGTGTGTGTCTGTGTGTATACGTATATATATGCATATATATACTCGTATATATATATATATATATATATTGTGTGATATAAATATATATGTGTGTGTGGGTATGTATATATATATATATATATATTGTGTGTATAGGTATATATATGCACATATATATATATAAATATATTGTGTGATATAAATATATATTTATATACGTATGTCGTTGACATTCTGTGTAATAACAAATGTGTATGTGTGTATATATATATACATATATATATATGTGTGTGTGTGTGTGCGTGTGTGTGTTATTAATATATATTTATATACATATATCGTTGACATTCTTAGAAATAGCAAGTAGCAAGTGTCCCAGTGATAAACTCGTTACTTACAGAAAGTGCATTTAACTACAATAACATATTCACAACTAGGAATCTGCAAAAAAGAAAAAGAAAGAAAAAGAAAACTTATTATACACGTTCTAAAACTAAAACTAAAATTCTGAAACTTGCTCTTCAATCCTAGAATACAAAAATTACGTACATCTCACAGTAATTGAAATTATAGTAAATTCCTTTTTTGTGCACACCCTGTAACTTCATCAAAATCACTGTCTAGATACGATCTTCCTAATTAAGTACTGTTCTAATTATCCCTAGCCTTAAAAAAACATACAGTAATGTTCCAAACCAAAATAAACCCTTTCCTATTTACGTTTCTCTCCTTTTATTTTAAACAGACTTTTTAAAACATTAATCTTTCTTTTTCTTTAACATTTAAAGGTCTTTTTATTTCATATTTGTAAAAGCTTGGCGCTATATATAAATCTGACGCCAAAATAATTAACTCTTTCTTTGAAATCTTAAACATTTATCTAATTTCAGAAGCTCCTTTGATATTCCTTAAGAATATGCGCCTTTTGTAGAAGAGCTTATCTTGATAATTTAAGGTACAAAGTTGTTATAAAAGCATATTACTTTACTGGGAAGCCATTAAATAGATTGCTCAGTTTTCTGCGAGATAGCAAAAATTCAGGAATGAATTTTTTAAACTATTAATTACATTATTTCGAGATGTTTACGTGAATTCACTAAAACTGTCTGTACCTTAGTCTAAGGCTATGGATTATCAAAGAATTTCATGTAGTATAAAGTATTACTTTACTAGGAGAACGAGTTTTAGAATGAAAAGACAATCAACTTAAAATACAAAGGTAAGTCATGCAATTAAAATTTAAAAAGGAGTCATGTTCTCCAAAATATAGCTGAAATTATGATCAAGATTAACTCAAACTATATGTAATTAACTGGAGTCAAACATTTTATTGATTTTTCGTTAATGGATGTAAAAAAAAGAATGAGTTATATGTATACTTTTATACCTACTCTTCTCAAAGAAGTATATGTAAGTATGTGTATGTACATAAATATATATATATATATATATATATATATAGTCGTATATACAATATATGTACGTATTCATATATACGTACATAAATACACACATATCCTTTATATAATAATGAATAAGTAGTCTGTCCATCTGTCTGTCTATCTGCGAATTTATGAAGCGGTTGTACCTGGAATGGATACAGATATCCATTTTGGATTTTTTATGAGTTAGGGTTAGCAAAATTCACCTTGATACAGAGAAATGAAAAAGTATTACAGATTGTTGATATTGAAGATACAGACTACCTCAGAATTGCTTATTGGAGTAAATAGAAAGAGTTGTTCTCACCAGCTCATGTTTCAAGCAAAATCAAATAAATTTCTATAATAAATTCATTCTTAATAGTTCTTAGTTAGGGTTTTGGCCTTCTATACCGGAGTTTGTGGGTTCGGATCCCACAGTGGCATCTATGTTCGTAGCCGTTCGGAATTTGGCTTTAAGCTGTAGGTGCCGGTCTCATTAGCAGTCGTGTTGCAAAAAGTAGACCGTAACACTCCAAACCAAACCAAACCATTCTTAATAGGATGGCGAGGGCTGAGCGTAATATTTAAAATGCTGGACTGTTTTTACGCGGTCCTCATATACTCTAATTACTTTCTTTACCATGTGTAGGCTTGACACTCTCGGTAGAGTGTCTGCCCCCTCCCCCTTGGATGGTCGTATTTCTTGGGTTGACTGTTCTGTCCTTGACGCAGCCAAATTTTTCTAAATGTCTAATTAATTTAATGTTTTCTTCTTTTTTAATTCTTATTCCTAAAGTTGTTTGACTATATTTAAAATTGTTTTATTATTTTTATAATAAATTTTTACTATTTTTTCAACTTTTTATGATTGTTATTATTTTTATTTTATCAAATTCACGTATTTTGTCCGGATGTCCCTGGCCACAAAAACATTTCATGTTTTCTATCCTTAAACTTTCTACTCGTTTATTTTTATGTGTCCTTTCACCTTTTAGATGTTTATTTTTCTGCTCGCCTTCATTTCTGTGTTTATTGAAAGAAATCTCTGGATTAGATGGCTCGTCCCAGGTTCCAATTGCAATATTGCCTTGTATACCTTGTATTCTTGATAGGCTTAGTAAAATTCGAAGCAAGTAAAGTTTAAAACGAATAACTTTTAATCAGCATAATTATAAAATGGAACAATATTTATTAAATATAAAAAGGGAAATGGTTCTAAAATTAAACTTTTCCTATAAAAATATATGTAAGGAAGGTCTTTTTTTTTGGGGGGGGAGAGTTATGTATAATCTGGGATTGGCCGTATCTATATTTTGTTACTCTATCAAATTATTGAACTTGTACCTGATAATTCTCATCCAAAAAACAAATCATTTATTTACCTGCCTCATAGGGTACTTTACAATTCTGGAAAATGAAAAATTTACTGATATATATATATATATATATATATATATATATATATATATATATATATATATATATATATATATATGTATGTATGTATATATATATACATTATATACATATATATATATACATATACATATATATATATGTATATATATATATATGAATATATATGTATATACCTGTATATATATGTATATATATATATATATATATATATATATATATATATATGTATATATATGTATATATATATATATATATATATATATATATATGTGTATATATATATATGTATATATATATGTGTGTGTGCGTGTGTTGTATAAAGGTGTCTAAATTTTTAAAAAATTTCATATTTTGTCAAATTAATAAAAATATATGTAAAACTACTTCTTCGAAAAGAAGATGCAAATCTTGAGTGTTGAATTCGTCAGCATATACGCATGAATGGGTGCTACTAATAGAAAGCTAATAGAAACTTTGCAATTGAGCGTGGTAAAATTTCCATTTCATTCACTCGTACACCTCGCCGGTATCATGGGTGGGGTGTTGCAGCATTCTATTAAATTCAAATTCAAATAATAAAAATGAGTTACCACTGAGGATCGTGGAGTATTCTGGGGAGGCTAGAAGCAGGTCAGCCTCAATTCCAGATATGTAGAGACTTCAATGTAAAGTCCACCTTTGCATGTAACTAACGGAAACTGTCAAAACAAGAACTGTGTGAGGCAAATAAGAGAAGCGGAAAGAACTTACCTCATCTGCGATGTAAAAGTTTCTTCTCACTTGGTCCGGATATGACTATTTTCTTGTCAAAACTCTCATGGTAATGTAAAGTCCTCTTTTTCGGCAATTAAATGTTTGATTTTTTAACATGAGTTAGAATTTGTTAAAAAATTTATCATTTAGAAGACCTAATAGGAAAAAATTTATTTATAATTAGAAAAGTTTACAACTTTTCACAACATAACACTGTCCGTCATGATTACAGTTAGTTTCAGTTGAAGTTATTTGTGGTTACAGATGCTGTTTCCTGGCAGAAATAGTTTCAAGATGCCGAACCGAACGAGAGAAAGCTAGATCAAATTCCTCCAAGAGCCACGATGGCTCAAAAATTTGGTATTTTTTGTCAATTAAGGCGAGGCGTAACGGGGATTCTGGCGCTTTTCAGCTATCTTGTGACTTGCCGAGTGATGACCGAATGGGTAGTGTTGCTGTTCTGTAAAAGAATTCGTGGGTTTTAATCCCACTGCAGCCATTGATATTAGTAGCCGTTTTAAATCGTCTTTAAGCAGTAGAATCGGGTATCAGCAGAAATTCTGTTTCAAAGCAGTAGATCATAGCACTTAAAACCAAACCAAACCCTCTCGAGACTTCTAAGTGATCAAAAAAACCGAATTTAAGGTTTACTCTTCCAGAAGATTTTACGAGACAGTTGTTTGCAAGAAGGCCAGCTGTTTGAGTCCCGGTAACTTCTATGAACAGGAGATTCCGTTTAGCATGCTGAAAAGATAATAGATATTGGAGTGTGGATCAATGGGTTGCCATTCTCTGATGTGTTCCGATTCAACCTAAGCACTGGTTCTCAACCTGCTTTTATATGGAAAAACCCAGTGACCAGCTACCTACCTACCGTTGTCCGAGACCATTATGGCAGCGAATATATCTCGATAGGTTTCGGTTGGATGACTACACTTTCTTCCAGATCTTTAAAA
>CM063510.1:1178669-1243669 GCA_032207245.1 Pardosa pseudoannulata | reverse complement strand
AAACTGCTAATACAAGTCCTTTAGAAGATTTAAAGACATATACCTTAGTAAATTGTCCTACTCAGAACTACTAATACAAGTCCTTTAGAAGATTTAAAGACATATACCTTAATAAATTGTCCTACTCAGAACTACTAATACAAGTCCTTTAGAAGATTTAAAGACATAATAGGCATTAGTTGTAAAACTGCTAATATAAGGCCCTTTAGAAAGTTTAAAGACATACCTTAGTAAATTGTCCTACTCAGAACTGCTAATACAAGTCCTTTAGAAGATTTAAAGACATATACCTTAGTAAATTGTCCTACTCAGAACTACTAACACAAGTCCTTTAGAAGATTTAAAGACATAAAGATTAAAAATTTATTAGAAAGTTTAAAGACATACCTTAGTAAATTGACCTACTCAGAACTGCTAATACAAGTCCTTTAGAAGATTTAAAGACATATAGCTTAGTAAATTGTCCTACTCAGAACTACTAACACAAGTCCTTTAGAAGATTTAAAGATAAAAATATTAAGATAAAATATTAAGATAAAAATATTAAATTTAAAGATAAGAATATTTAAAGATATAATAGACATTATTTGTAAAATTGCATGTATTGCTTTATAAATTAAATTCTGATGACTATACATCATATATATGTATTGTGTATCTTCTTATTTCCCCAGTTCTGTGCCCGTCGTGAAACGTCAGACAAGTCCAAGTTCCCAACGTTTGCCCGCACTCGACCACCAGACACCCAAATCTCGAGATCGGTTGCTTCCCTGCTCTTGACTTTCCGATGGATGACTGTGGCATTCCTCTACTCTGATAACCAGGAAGGCAGTTTTCGAGACGTTTCACGAACCATCGTTGGTACTCTAGACGACGCAGGCATCCAAATCAGGTACTTGGGAACGTGGTCCTACACCTACCACCACGGATATGGTGAGAACCCATTTGATGCATTGGTCAGTGATTCCTACCAAGAAACAAGAAGTGAGTACCATGTTAAATTTGAAATAGTTTTTACTTAAGTTATAAACAGTTTTGAATGATTCCGTGAATAATCATAATAACTGAACTTAGATATCACTGAACGTAGATATCATGTAAATAATTTTCTTTTATATTTGATTTAAATAATAGATTAGGTACATTTGTGATTATTTTAATATTTTTCATATATTAATATTTTGCAATAATTTTATCACCTATGAAAGTAAATTTTTCACAAAAGTGGGAATTAGTTCATTCCTTTATTAATAATTACATTAAAGAAATAGGGAAGTATTACGTACCAATGACTTATACCAGGCCATGTTGATATAATACAAAGAGTTAAGACATCAGATACAAAAGAGACTTACCGTTTTGGAGACTTTTTTTATTTTTATCTTTATTTATTCACAATGTGGTGAAGCACATAAAATCTATACAATATTAATATGGAGTCTTTGGAATAGGGAAAAAAATGTTGGTGCTAGAGCCATAGTTTACAATGCTTCAATTTTGGAGTATTTAACTGCTGAGGTATTAGAATTGGCTGGAAAAGCTATTAAAGATCCGAAAGTAACGAGAATAACTCCAAGACATTTACAACTTGCTATTCGTGGAGATGAAGAACCTGATTCACTTATCAAAGCAACTGATGCTGATGACGCTTCTCTCAGATGCAAGAGTTGAAATTTTTCTGCCTCTGCTCAAGTTTTCCATTCGCTTCCTATTCTTTGAAGGGATTTCAATCTAGTAAAGTATAAAAAAACTCTTGTGAAGCCAAAGCTACTGAGCGTCAGGCATCCTGTAATTGAATTGTTTCACTACAATTGCCTTCAACAGTGTAACTCACGTTACAGGAACTTAGTGATATTTTCGACTTAGCTAAGAAAACTTCGAATTATCTTTCTAAATGAATTCAGCGGGATATTAAACTGCATTCACAGTATCTGGAGACTTTAGAGGAGTATAAAGATAAAAAGAATTGCTTAGCGTCTTTATTAGGTCTTTATTATACTACATCTTTTAGGTTACAATATTTTGTGAAGCAATTATGAATAATAAATTGTTATTAGATAACTCAGTTGTAATGATGTCCTTACCATCAGCAGCTCTATTCATAGCTACTCCATTAAGCTCCCAGGGAGATATTCTGTTCTTTAGTTCCAACCAGTTCGACTCTTCACGCGTCGACAACATCCCCCTTCCAACTCTTGAGTAATGGCATTCGTTTTCCCTAAAAGAATAAAATTACACTATCAAATATCAATTACTACCAACCACCTTGGACAATAATGGCAAACAGCTTGTAACTCTTGGCATAAACTTACAGCACTACAGAATATAAAATTAATCTTAATAGCTTAATATTAAGCAGTTTAAAAGAACTCTAATAAACAAACTATTCATGACCACTGGTTAATTAACAATTCCTTTACATTCAAAATACTGTCGAGGGAATGAGTCTAGTATCATTAACAATTTTTAATAGAGTTGATATTATACTGCAGTATTCTATATTCGTATCGTTGTTTTCTTCCATAATGCGTTTATATAAACCTTAACTTGCTTTATAGACAAAAATTCATTGATTTTGCAAAATTGTTCTAATGATTTTTTATCACTATGGGCATTATTACAATGATTTCTTCTTCTATTAAATCAATTTCTTCTTTTCAATTCCTTTGTTTAGACGGAAACTATACATTATCAAAATTTTATAGACATTTCTCCGTATTATTCGTCTATTTTTTCTTTCGTTACCAAGACTGTTTCCACTTAAACCAATTCTTATTTCTTATTTCCGTGTGTGCTGTTTAACTTTTCTAATTACTAAATAAAAGTTTTATCGCTAATTTGTATGGACACCGAAAAAACATGATTTTTAAATAAAAAGGTGCAAAATTTTTCTATTTATTAAAAGGTTTGATAGATTACCAGCTTTGCGTTACACTCTAACCTAATAATTTGACAACGTAAAAGTAAATTTAATTTTAAAATAAAGTAGAAGTAGTTATAAGAGTAGAATTAGCTAATATGAATTTCAAACTGCGAAACGTAAAGACTTTCAAAGGCAACATATTTCCTCAAACTAAAAAGCAGTAAATCATTTCCTTGACAACCAAATCAATATGAATATTGGCTCTATCAAATATGACACTCAATTAACAAAACTTACATGCCTATCTATCTCACTTTGATTACTAAATTAAGTTCTCCGTAATCATACTTACACTTTCATATATCTCATTCATTATTTTTTCCATTTCGAAAGAATTGGATCACATTAAAATGCGTCCTTCTTTCAGCTCTTGTTAAGAAAATGTTTCAGTAAAATTGAGTATAATAGAAGTTGATAGAGAAATCTTTATATTGATAAATATCATAAATTTGAATTACATACTGTGAATTTCATTGATTTTTCTTTCAATGCTTTCATAAAGTAAACGACTAATTTGATTACGAAACACATTCGAACTCCCTCATTTATAAATATTCAAGAGGAGAAGAAAATCGCATTACTTATCGGTTCGTGTATTACGCGAATTCAACAAATTTCCAAATTCAATCGTTTTCAGACATGAGATCAAAGTGTTATTTTTTTTTCTTTCATTGCTGAAAATTCCCTCGCTCTAAACCCACGTATGCTGCTTTAACATTTGAAACGTAATATTTATTGTATTTTCTTTTATAGCCGCAAGACGATAAATTAGGAAGTTCGCTTTAAGCACTGAAAATAATGACTGTTTAGTCTTGCCAATCTACTATATCTGTGACGACATGGAAAATATGTAGTAAACAGAATAAAGCGAAGTTTTAACTGAAATTGTTTCTTTCGATACACAAGTTTTTAATAAAAATAACAATATCTTATTCAAGATCTTGTTTGTAATAAATTTTAAAAAATCCTAAACAAACACTGTTTTTAATTTCTGTGGTTCAAAGGTCTGCCTCATGGTTATGGCTACTAATTCATCTAGTGTAACTACAAATATAATTAAATCGAAACTAAAGTGCATGTCTCGAAGGAAGATGAAAAAAACTGTAAAAATTAACTTCTTTAAAAATGCTATGTAATTATAAGTTTATTAGAGGATTTTACTAATAAAATACGAAAGAATTTTTCCCTGTAAAAACTCGAAATGAAGACATATTTTGAAAGCTCTTTGACTTCAACTATTTCAATCAATAGCCCATATTCATTTTGCTGAGGCACTGCTTCAAATCTGCAAAGTAAATACTAATTTCGAAAATAAACTATCAAGTAATTTTTTCTGGTCTAATATTTCAGTTCTTATAGTAAAGAGATAATGATTTTGCTTCTATATTTAAAAAAAAATCATTGCATTTTATAAATGTAGCCGTTACAGTAAGACAGGCTATAATTATCTCATCTGTAATTAAAAATATTCTTCACCTTACAAGTACATCTAGAGCAGGGTTTCTTAAACTTCTAGGTATTGGGATCCTATAATATTAAAGCACATTTAGTGGAACCTCAAAAGCACTATCAAATCCAACACACTCTTAGAAAAACTGTCAGCATCTTCACTTGTAATATAATTGCAATTTTACGTCATTAACTTTAATTTTTAGTTTTAAGACATAGAACAGTGTGTAAATTTTAAATAAAAAACAAACTGACATGCTGCTTAACTTTTCTAATTATGAATGTAATTTTTATCGATAACTTGTACCGATACAGAAAAAAACATGAATTTAAATTTAAAAAAGTGTAAAACTTTCTTATTATTAAAATTTCAGTGATATCACCTTTGAGTTCTTTATCTAATAATTTCATGAAAATGTAAATTTGATCTTATATATTAAAATCTGATTGTAACTATGTATGTTTGTATGTATGTGCGTCTATCTCCTCGAGAACCGCTGGACGCAGAAGGGCGCAGAAGGTACCAAAAGACGCGGAACGATCCGGGGATGTCATTTCGCCCATTCGCGTTTCGATATTCCAATTAGTTCGAAAGATATCAGCGAAAAACCGACCAAAATGGCACTTTTAATTTTTCCCCACGCGCAATTCCATTGTTGAGTTGGCGTCAAATATTGGCAGTGATGTTCATTGTTGGCGTTATTATCGCCTGGTGTTTGGTACTTCGATTACAATAAAAACGTATCTACGCTATTAAAATTCAAGTGTAAATATATAAATATATGATGGCGTATATGTATATGAGACTATATTCGTATCTGATAAACGCTAAACACATTTCTTTTAAAAATGGATTTATAAAATCCATTTTTTTTTCAATTTTAATTTCTTGGCGAGATTTTTTTTCAGTAATTAAAAACTCGCCATGTTCTATCAAATTTGTTTTTATTTCGCAGTTGCCATTTCTTAAATAAAAACTAACATAAGGTTATATGTTTTGTTATCTAAAACTCAACTACACAAGAGAAAAAAAATAGACAAGTAATGTAGAGGAAACAAACAAGTTTTCATTTTAGAAATGGCAACTATGAAATGTTGACGTATTATAGCCACTGTTGATTAAAGTTTAAAATGTGATTTCAAATAATATAATTGTTCTCGGTGTTTTAGCCTTATATATTTATTACGTTTTATCAATATTAATTTGGTATATTTGTTTCATTTTGAATGCAATTGCGCCATTTTTATTTATTCAATTTTGAGGCTTCAATCGGTATTCCACCTATTCTTAATTAAGCTTGGCGACTTTCGGTAGCCATCTCGGGACTACTTAAGAATTGGGTTTCCTTGACAAATTTGGCGAAAATATTGGCGATATTTACTGAAACACAAAGGTAATCCATCCAAACGTTGTATTTCTTGCTTTTTCTGGGTGATTTTAGATAATACACAGTTCGCCATCGTAATAGAATTATATAGTCTTACTTAATTAACGAAAATGACTTGAAATCCGGACATTTATATTTATGAGCAATTAATCCCTTAACAGTTTACAAACGGAACAGCTCCAAATTATTAAAAATAAGCCATACTGAACCATTAATGGTTTGTTATATCTAATTATTTTAAGCATTGCGCCCTTTTAATATATAAGAAAAGAGTTGCAAATATCATACAAATTATAGATATAGATTGTTTGGACACGATGATATCAGGAGAAAAAAATTAGGCGACCATACTTAAACCATTATCGCCAAGTTGGCTGGGGAACCCAGTTCTTTAGTCAAGCCGATATTTCTTTTCCTTACGTGTTATAAGTTTTAAAACCTTTTAGATAACTTAATTTATCTGAAATATTTTGTTTTCAGGTAATATAATTGTTCTCTTCCTATGAACTTTTTATTTATTTCGTTTTACCAATATTAATTTGGTATATTTCTTTGATTTTCAATTCAATTGCGCCATTTTTATTTATCCAATTTTGAGATATCAATCTGTATTCCACCTATTGTTAATTAAGCTTGCCGACTTTCGGTATACATTTCTTTTAGTTATGTGTTTTAAAAATTGAAACGCTATAAGTAACTTCGTTCATCTGATAACGTTTTCAGATAATATAATTGTTCTCGGCTTTTGATTTTATGTATTTATTTCATTTTATCAATATTTTTATTTTTCTGTTTTCAATTCAATTGCGCCATTTTTATTTATCTAAATTTGAGACTGCAATTCCACCTATTCATAATTAGACTTGGCGGCATTGCTTAAAGAAGTCATTTCGGTGATTCTGATATTCTAATTAATTCGAAAAATATTAATATAAAACAGACCAAAGCACTGTTTTCGTTATGTGGCAAGTTCATTTTCACTGTGGAGATGGCTTGAAAAAGGATAGCCACATTCTAATTATTAGCATCCTTATCGCCAGATATTTGGTGTCCTGTACAACTTACATAACTATTAAAGCAAATATACGAGCGTATGTGTATAGGTCAGGCTTACTTCGTACTAATCACTGTTTAATAGATTAAGTTTTTGTACATGGAGAGATGTAGAACTTTTTCCTACTTCATTTATCTTATTTAGGAAATTTTTTTTTGTTTTGTTTTATCTCGGCGAGATTTTATAAAAATAATTATATACTCGCCATATTCCAACATTTTTCTTTTTATTTCACAGTTTCAGACATATTTTTTTTTCATTTCATATCTGACATACCTCAAATGTAAACGCGTTCATTTAAATAGATTCAGATATTTTAAACTTAGCTGTTTTATATTTAAAACATTAATACAAAAAATCCTCAGTAGGCAAAGGTCGAAAAAAGTAGTTTTCATTTAAATTTGCTAACTTTTAATACAATTTAATTTAAGAGAACACGGCTATTTTTCTTTTAGAATAAATAGGTTCATTAGATATATTAACCCACAATGAATTTACATCCTATTGCTGTTTCATTCATTGTAGATTTGCTGTACACTTTTTCTATTTCCTTTTTATTTATTCTTTTAATAATTATTCTGCAATTTAACTGAAGTTTAGGCTAAATAGGATCAGATACAAAATAGGTCATAATCGAAATTTTTGCCGTTGGCGACGAAAACATTAGCGAAATAGAGACATAATATACACGGGAAGTAAAATAATCACAAAAGTAACAATAAAATATGTAAGCTTGAAAATTAAAATTTTTAAAAGGTTAAAATTTAGAAGAAATTTGAAAGATGAAAACAAATTTATAACGAGTGTTACATGTGAAATAAATCTTTGCAAAGTAAGAAAAAAGCCCAAAATTGCAAAACCTACCAATGAGAACATACACTGATTCTGCACCATTAAATCTATAAACATTATCTCTATACATAAAACAGTGTCCGTTTGTTTGTGTTTTGTTTGAATAAATGTATGCGGTTTGTTGAATTTTTCAAATTCTTTGATATTTTCAACTGCCTAAATTAAAAGTTGTTCCTCACAATCTATCACGTAAAATAAGAGTCTAGGCAAGTAAAATTCGATAGTAAAAACATTTTTTTTACGATTTTTCAAAAAGGAATCAAAATTTGACTTAAGCATTTAATAACATCACAATTTAAGAAATCGAACGAGTCTATAACATAAAATAACTAACATAAAGTTGTCATATGTCTTATGTAGTGTAAGCCTATCTGATAGATATAATGAATTCTTTATAACGACTTTAAAATTAACGAGGAAAAAACGACGAAACGACGAAAAAACGTGTTTTAACGAAGAAAAAAATGTAAAATTAGGTATGTAATAAAATATTTCTTAAAAGTTTATTTAAAATATAGTCTTACAGTAATGACATACATGTATGCATACCCATAACATGTTGAAAACTGACTCATGTAGTACAGAAAGTCGTGGAATTTAGCGTCATTACGCTGCGGTTTCGGGCAATACTATGTACCTACATATCAATAATTCAGATTGTCTGTTGTAAAAAAACCATCATATCTGTCAACAATCTGCAGCATGCAAGTTTTTTAAAATATTTTTATAAATTTGGTTATCTATAGTAGTTGATTTAAATTCTTATTTGGAAAAAATTTGATGAAAATCATTACGCTGTGGATCCTGGGAAATATTGTGCAGATTGGATAGTCTGTTGTTTAAACTATCATATTAGAGAACAATCTGCAGCATACGAGATTTATTTAATATTTTTCTTAATACGTTTATCATTAATAGAAGTTCTAAACATTTCATCGAAAAAAATTCAATACCCAGACCGAAGGCTGGGTGCGAAGCAGCTAGTTAACAAATAAAATTCCCCATTTTATAAGAATAGAATTACCTAATATTAATTTCAAACTGCGAAACGTAAAGGCTTTCAAAGGCAACATATTTCTTGAAGCTAAGAAGGAGTAAATCATTTCCTTGACAACCGAATCAATATGAATATTGGCTCGATCAAATATGACATTCAATTAACAAAACTGACATGACTATCTATCTCACTTTGATTACTAAATTAAGTTCTCGGTAATCATACTTACACTTTCATATATCGCATTCATTATTTTTTCCAGTTCGAAAGAATTGGATCACATTAAAATTACTCCTTCTTTCAGCTCTTGTTTCAGTAAAATTGAGTATAATAGAAGTTGATAGAGAAATCTTTATATTGATAAATATCATAAATTTAAAATACATACTGTGAATTTCATTGGTTTTTCTGTCAATCCTTTCATAAAATAAACGACTAATTTGATTACGAAACACATTCCACCTCCCTCATTTATTCAAGAATAGAAGAAAATCGCATTACTTATCGGTTCGTGTATTACGCGAATTCAACAAATTTCCAGATTCATTCGATTTTAGACACGAGATCAAAGTGTTATTTTTTTTCTTTCATTGCTGAAAATTCCCTCGCTCTAAACCCACGTATGCTGCTTTAACATTTGAAACGTAATATTTATTGTATTTTCTTTTGTAGCCGCACGACGCTAAATTAGGAAGTTCGCTTTAAGCACTGAAAATAATGAATGTTTGGTCTTGCCAATCTACTATATCTGTGCCGACCTGGAAAATATGTAGTAAACAGAATAAAATAAAGTTTGAACTACAATTGTTTCTTCCGATACATAAGTTTTTAATAAAAATAACAATATATTATTCAAGATCTTGTTTGTAATAAATTAAAAATTTTCTAAACAAACACTATTTTTAATTTGTGTGGTTCAAAGGTCTGCCTCATGGCTATGACTACTAATGCATCCAGTGTAACTACAAAGATAATTAAGTCGAAACTAAAGTACATGTCTCGAAGGAAGAAAAAAAATTGTAAAAATTAAGCTCTTTAAAAATGCTATGTAATTATAAAGTTGTTAGGGGATTTTACTAATAAAATACGAAAGAATTTTTCCCTGTAAACACTCGAGATGAAGACATATTTTGAAAGATCTTTAATTCAACTACTTCAATCAATAGCATTTATTCATTTTGCTGAGGCACTGCTTCAAAACTGCAAAGTAAATACTAATTTTGAAAATAAACTGTCGAGGAATGTTTTTCTGGAACATTTTCAGTTCTTACAGTAAATGGATAATTATTTTGCTCCTATATTTTAAAAAAATATTTTATAAATGCAGCCTTTACAGCAACACGCGCTATAATTCTCTCATCTATAATTAAAAATATTCTTCACCTTACAAGTACATCTAGAGCAGGATTTCTTAAACTTCTAGGTATTGGGATCCTATAATATTGAAGAACATTTGGTGGAACTTCGTAAGCACTTCGCAAATCCAACACACGCTTGAGAAAAACTGTCAGTATCCTTACTTGTACTGTAATATAATTGCAGTTTTAGGTCATTAACTTTAATTTTTTAGCTTAGCTTTAATGTATAGAACAGTGTGTAAATTTTAAATAAAAAACAAACTGACATGCTGCTTAACTTTTCTAATTACTGAATATAATTTTTATCGAAAACTTGTACCGATACAGAAAAAAACATGATTTTTAAATAAAACAAAAGTGTAAAACTTTTCTGTTTATTAAAGGTTTCAGTAGATTATCACCTTTGAGTTACACGTTGATATAATAATTTGACAATGTAAATGTAAATTTGATTAACAAATAAAATTCCCCATTTTATAAGAGTAGAATTACCTAATATTAATTTCAAACTGCGAAACGTAAAGGCTTTCAAAGGCAACATATTTCTTGAAGCTAAGAAGGAGTAAATCATTTCCTTGACAACCGAATCAATATGAATATTGGCTCGATCAAATATGACATTCAATTAACAAAACTGACATGACTATCTATCTCACTTTGATTACTAAATTAAGTTCTCGGTAATCATAATTACACTTTCATATATCGCATTCATTATTTTTTCAAATCGTTTGAATTCAGATTCTTTTTACTGTGATTGAATGCTACTAGCCTTGAAAAGACGATAACATTTATTTTCAGACCAAAGACAAGTTACAAGCACATTAAAACAGACAATACTGCATCTCTAAACATTCCGAGAGTTCAATCTTTGTTTTCCTTCAGAACGCGCCACTAAAAACTTTACGAGTTGAGCAGTCACCCAGCTTCTCAAAAAGCAGACGATAGAATTCACGCGACACATT
This sequence comes from Pardosa pseudoannulata, assembly GCA_032207245.1. Lineage (NCBI taxonomy): Eukaryota > Metazoa > Arthropoda > Arachnida > Araneae > Lycosidae > Pardosa > Pardosa pseudoannulata. The sequence continues at coordinate 1,232,683 of CM063510.1, read as the reverse complement.
ATTTTTTCCAGTTCGAAAGAATTGGATCACATTAAAATGCCTCCTTCTTTCAGCTCTTGTTAAGAAAATGTTTCAGTAAAATTGAGTATAATAGAAGTTGATAGAGAAATCTTTATATGGATAAATATCATAAATTTAAAATACATACTGTGAATTTCATTAGTTTTTCTGTCAACCCTTTCGTAAAATAAACGACTAATTTGATTAGGAAACACATTCCACCTCCCTTATTTATTCAAGAGGAGAAGAAAATCGCATTACTTATCGGTTCGTATATTACGCGAAATCAACAGATTTCCAGATTCATTCGTTTTCAGACACGAGATCAAAGTGTTATTTTTTTTTCTTTCATTTCTGAAAATTCCTTCGCTCTAAACCCACGTATGCTGTTTTAACATTTGAAACGTAATGTTTATTGTATTTTCTTTTGTAGCGGCACGACACTAAATGAGGAAGTTCGTTTTAAGCACTGAAAATAAGGACTATTTGGTCTTGCTTATCTACTATATCTGTGCCGACCTGGAAAATATGAAGTAAACAGAATAAAGCGAAGTTTGAACTGAAATTGTTTCTTCCGATATACAAGTTTTTAATAAAAATAACAATGTCTTATTCAAGATCTTGTTTGTAATAAATTTAGAAAATTCTAAACAAACACCATTTTTAATTTGTGTGGTTCAAAGGTTTGCTTCATGGCATGGCCACTAATTCATTCAGTGTAACTACCAAGATAATTAAGTCGAAACTAAAGTACGCGTCTCAAAGGAAGAAAAAAAAACTGTAAAAATTAATTTCTTTAAAAATACTATGTAATTTTAAGGTTATTAGAGAATTTTACTAATAAAATAAGAAAGAATTTTCCCAGTAAACACTCGAAATGAAGACATATTTTGAGAGCTCTTTGACTCAACTACTTCAATCAATAGCACATATTCATTTTGCTGAGGCACTGCTTCAAATCTGCAAAGTAAATACTAATTTTGAAAATAAACTGTCGATGAATGTTTTTCTGGAAGATTTTCAATTCTTATAATAAATGGATAATGATTTTGCTTCTATATTAAAAAAAATCATTGGATTTTATAAATGTAGCCTTTACAGCAGCACGCGCTATATTTCTCTCATCTATAATCTGTATATATAAAAATAAATGTGTGTGTGTCTGTACTCGATAGATTAAAAACCATGCATCCAATAAGCATAAAAATTTGGAAAATTATTAGGAATTTTTTTTTTAAATCAGAGTTGGGGTTCCCCTTTTTTGAGCGTTTCATGTCATTTCAAGCATTATTTCCCCTGTTAAACGCAAGTGATTAACTTTTTAATTTATCGCATCATAACTGAGTGAAAGAAGCAATAATTTCTAGCAATGTGACGTCATTCCGTTAACCACATGTAATTGTTTTAAGCACAGTTTTCCTTGATTAAAAGCAGGAGATTAAAATTTTCAATTTATCACGTAATAAATAATACAATCTTGGTAATTGTAACAATCTTGGTGAAAATATTTTTTTATCATTATGACGTCATTCCTTTAAATATCTCATTTATTCATTTCTTATTTTATATTATTTAAACATCGTTTACGAAGTATCAGTTCGATTTGACCTGAAAATTTAGATATAAAGTAATTAACTTTCCTTTCTATGTGACATAATTTATAGCATTTTTATATAAAAACTAATTTTAAATTTAATTCTTGGTTAATTTTTACATTACAATGAAATGTTTGTCAACAATATTCTAACAACAAAAAGTAAAAATTTCAGTGACTCTCATCCCCTATATAATAATTGACTAAGTTATCTGTCCGTCTGTCCTCCAATTTATGAAGCTGTTGGACCTGGAATGGATAGAGGCATCCATTCAAAGTGAATAAAGTTTATCTTCTCTTAAACTATCGATCCTATTCTAAAATAAATTAGTATAAATAGGCTTCATATCACAGCGAAAAATACTGTCGTCTTTAAAACGTTCGAAATCCATCCCTTCCCCCCTTTTCGAGAGTTTAATGCCATTATTTCAAGCCCTATTTTCTCCGGTTAAGAGCAAGCGATTCAATGTATCCATTTATCACTTAATAAATAGGTAAAAATAACAATTTTTTCAAGCATTGTGACGTCATTCCTTTCAACATCTCATTTAATCCTCTCTTATTTTAAATTATTTAAATATCGTCTACACTATTTTAATATCTTTTATCACTGAACTTAGATATTACGTAAATGATATTCTTTTATATTTGGCTTAAATAATAGATTAGATACCTATGTGATAATTTTAAATTTAATCATCGATTATTTTTTGCTGCAATGAAATTTTTATCACCGGTATTAATAATAAATTCTTTTCATATAAGTCTAGGAGTCTATTTCACGGACTAATAAATATCTAACTTTTAATTTATATATATTTGGAAATTAAAAAGTTTATTCGTTTGTGTGTTTGTTTATTTAGGGCCTTACTCTGGGAGTTGCGGTTCGTACCGCAAGTGCGGTATGACGTCACGTTGACGTCAGCTCGCGGAAATTTTGAGAGCAAACGATACTTCGGTACTCTGGGGTTACATGCGGAAAGTTACCGATAGCTGCAGGTTGCGGAAACTTTCCGGCAGCAAATTTGGTAGAGAGAACTTCCCGATAGTAAGAAAACATGGCGGCTTATTTGAGTTACGAATATATAGCTCAGTTAGGAAAAGTATGCCTGTTTTGCCAAAATGTAAAAAATTCCATGCCATTTCCACGGATACCACTGATATTAAAAGTATGAACTAAAAAGTTGTTTTTAAATATATTAATGCTGAATTTAGAGCAGTATAAAAGTATGATGTAAATATTGTGTATTTTCAGTTTTGATCTTATATTTTATGTTTTTCATACTAGTAGAAATCTTGTTAACAATGCTAAGTAATAAAAAGATCGAAGCTTTTTTAACTTTCGGCTTTTATTTTACATATTTTAAGCACAAAATTTACAATCTTCATGGATACCTGTGATGTTAGTCTGAACCCAAAATTTGTGTTTACATATAATAAAACTGTTTTTAAAATACTATCAAAGTATGAGTTAAATATTATTTATCTTTAATTTTCATCATATTTATATCTTTTATTTTCATCATAACCATAATTTTCATATTGTGATTTTCAAATTTTAATTTCTTGCATTTTATATATTTTAATAACTGTGTTCAAAACAAAACATTGATGTTTAGATTTTAGGTATTGATATATAGTAGTAATATGATAAATTTTGATGGAATAACTATCATTTTACAGTTTTTTCAGTACAAATATAACTTTTTATCAAGTTTTTTATCAATGATCTCAATGTAGTAATATTTACATCATAATATTCATCAGTTACATCATTTTTATGCATTCCATCATAATTGTAATGTATAAAATATATCTGTAAGAGAATGTAACTGGCAGAAACCAAGAAAATTCAACTGCAGGTCAATTAAGCTTCAGGTCCCGGTCTCATTAGCACTCGTGTTGTAAAAAGTAGACCGTAGTACTCCAAACCAAACCTATGGAAAGCGCCTCTATATGCTTAATAAAATTTCATACTGTATATAATAATGCTCCATAAAACTAATCATGGGTAAAAGTTTCCGTGAGACAATCTCTTCGATTTAAACTCTTGAGATTTGGATGCCACTTTTATCAATACCGTACGCATGCAAAGAAAAATGCGAATTATTTATTTGTTTATATTTACAACCATTGCTGTTGCCGAAACTGAAAATCAGAATTATAATTCTAAATTTCTGATTGGTTTAAATGGTGCAAAGTAGAAGATCCCATTAAACTCCGCCTGTAAAATAAGCCCAGCCCAAAGGCGGGATTTATTTCTCAAACTCGATAGTAAGCTAGTTACCGCACCTTCGTTTCCGTGCTCCCAGAGTACGGTTTGAGCTTAGTTGCGGCAACTAGGTATCGTTAGGCCAAGTTTCCGCAACTACGTCATACCGCACTTGCGGTACGAACCGCAACTCCCAGAGTAAGGGCCTTAACCACACGGTTTGACTAAATGAATTCAACGTGATTCTAAACTGCATTACAGGATCGGGAGACTCTAGAGGAATATGACGATAAATAAATTATTGAGAGTGAACCAGATAGTTCTCAGCCAAAAAACAAACCATTTTTTACCTGCCTCATTGGGTACTTAACAGTTCTGGATTATTAAAAATTTTACTAATCCCGTCATATGATGAGCTATATGCTAGTGGTAAAAATAAAAACCTATCATTTCATATAATTACCTTTATATTTATATGGCTGTCAATATAAATATGTGTTTAAGTTCTATACAAAACCATGTGGTTTGTCATAAATTTCCTAGTTAAAAATATTCTTCACCTTACAAGTACATCTAGAACAGGGTTTCTTAAATTTTTTGGTGTGTGTGGGGGGAGGTCTATAATATTTATGAAAATTTAGTGGGACCGCATATGAACATCGCAAATCCGACACACGCTTGAGTAAAACTGTCAGTATGTTCGCTTATACTGTAATATAATTGCAGTTTTAGGTCATTGACTTTAATTTTTAGTTTTAAGACATAGAACAGTATGTAAATTTTAAATAAGAAACAAACTTAATTAATACAATAATAAAAAATAGATGCAATTACTTTGGTAAACTCAAACATCCCCTATATAATAATAGCCTACGTTATCTGTTCGTCTGACACCGAATTTATGAAGCGGTTGTACCTGGAAAAGATAGAGGCATCCATACTGAATTCTTGATGAGTTAGGGTTAGCAAAATTCAAAGCGAGTTCGAAACCACCCTTTCCCCCCTTTTCAAGCTCTTAATGTCATTATTTCAAGCCCTATTTTCCCCTGTTAAGAGCAGGCGATTAAATTTATCAATAACACATAATAGTTAAAAATAACATTTTTTCTAGCATTATGACGTCATTCCTTTAACCATCTCATTGAATCATTTAAGTTATTTGATTATCGTCTGCATTATTTTCATGTTTTATCACTGAAATTAGATATTAGGTAAATAATTTTCTTTTACATTAGACTTAAATAATTGATTAGGTACATATGTAATAATTTTAAATTTAATCTTCGATTTTTTTTTGTTGCAGTTAAATTTTTCCCTAATATTAACAACAAATTGTTTTCATAAAAGTCTAGGAGTCTATTTCAGGGACTAATAAATATCTAGCTTTTAAGTTGTATACCTTTGAAAATTAAGAAGTTTGTTTGTTTAAGTGTTTGTTTTTTATACATAACCACACTATTTGACTAAATGAATTCAACGTGATTCTAAACCGCATTCACAGTATTGGAGATTTGTATATAGATAAACAAATTATTGAGCGGGTACCAGATAATTCTCAGCCAAAAAACAAACCATTTTTACAGGCTTCATAGGGTACTTTGCAGTTCTAGAAAATTAAAATTACTGATGCCGTCATATGACGGGATATTTGCTTGTTAACTATAGTCAGCCCATTACGTTTAGCCACTTTGAAAGTCACTACTGAGAACACCTATTTACTTCTTACAGCACATATGCGAGTATTAATTATCAATGGGAAGGGTGTGTCTGTTTATTTTTAATTATCTTGTCAAATTTTGGCAAAATAGTTGACACCGCAAGATGAAGCACTTCTTCAATATTCTTTAGATTTGGATCGACACTTTGGTATTATAGTGGTTACAGGCGAAAATGTCGTCTTCAGCAAATATGTCGTAGAAAGATGTAAAAGAAAGTTTATGACAGTTTCATTAAAAGTCGGAAATTGTTTTACGACTCCTAGGCAAATATCTCCTAATTGTCCTTAAATCCTTAAATTTTTCATGAATTGTTTCCTCACCATGTTTGGTCAATTATGTTTTCAAAAGAGTAGATTTAGATATTTTGTGTAGGACAATGGGTTTTTCATTATTATAGTTACTAACATATAGCCCGTCATCTGACGGGATTAGTAAAATTTTTAATTTTCCAGAATTGTAAAATACTTTATGAGAAAAGTTTGTTTTGGCTGCGATTTATCTGGTTCACTCTCAATAATTTGTAAAATAAATAATCTTCATACTTCTCTAAAATTTCCTGATACTGTGAATGCAGCTTAGAATCAAATTGAATTCATTTAGTCAAATCGTGTGGTTAGGTATAAAAAACAAACACACAAACGAAAAACCTCTTAATTTTCAAAGATGTATAACTTAAATGCTAGATATTTATTAGTCTGTGAAATAAACTCCTAAACTTTTGTGAAAAAAATTTGTTGTTAATACCGGTGATAAAATATCCATTGCAACAAAATATAATCAATGATTAAATTAAAATTATCTCATATGTGCCTAATCTATTATTTAAGCCAAACATAAAAGAAAATTATTTACGTAATATCTGTTTAGTGATAAAACGTATGAAAATAATGCAAACGATATTTAAATAATTTAAAATAAGAAATGGTTAAAGGAATAATGTCATAATGCTAGAAAAAAATGTTATTTTTACCTATTTATTATGTGATAAACTTAATCACCTGCTCTTAACTGGGGAAAATATGGCTTGATATGATGACATTAAACTCTTAAAAAGGGGGAAAGAAGAGGATTTCGAAAGTTTTAAAGACTTGCTTTGAATTTTGCTAACCCTAACTCATCAAAAATCCAATATGGATGACCCTATACATTCCAGTTCCAACCGCTTAATAAATTCGATGACAGATGGACAGATAACTTAGGCTATTATTATATAGGGGATTCTATTTTAAAGTTCTTTTTGAATATTTATGATAATAAAGTTTTATGCCACCCCTCTCCTCAAACAAGTGATGCATTTGGGGTTCTAAAATGCTTCATCTATTCTAACAGATGAATAAGAGTTAGACGTTTTCACCGATAGTAAATCATACATCATTTTTCTAATAGATCTGGAAAACAAACGATAAATGATTGGTGACATGATGGCTGATTGATTATTTTTTCATTGTCTTAAAGACATTCTTTTAGAGTTCAAAATAAGTAGTTTTAAGATTCGTTATACTCTCATCTATGATTTACGTAAGTATTCTCAATATTAATATCTCCCAATGTTTTTATTTCATCTTCTTAATTTTTTTACCTTATTCTTCTAAAAGTATAGAGAGTTTTTAAACCATTATTTATATCTCTCTTAGCAATTAAAAATTCTTTTGATTTAAAGCTGTTTTGTACAAAATGTTCGTTGTATGTATTTATAGATGTGTTAACTGAATACAGAAACTTCTTATATTTGATAAAGAAGAAATTAATTGTTATGTTATACAAGGGTTTAAATTTTAATAGTGGCAACATTGCTGTAAAAAGTTACGTAACGAAACCAAAGAATGTCGCGTATACCACATGTGGACTACATACTGTGACGCCTTCAATATTCTCAAATGAGAGGTAACGTGAATAATGGATCACAGTCAAAGAATAACATTCGAAATTCTGGATTAAATTCTGGATTAAATACGGCTATTTACAAAGGAACGTTAATTCCTAAATCATCTAGAACAACAAAGGATGGTTGCCGATAAAACTTCCTCACGACAATCACAGTCGAAAGAAAAACAAGAGATTTAATAATCTCTTACAAATGGGGAGGCTTTTCAGGGTGCAATCAAACCCAATTTATCCCCCGTTCGATATCGAGATTCTGCCTCGAGATCGATGAGCTGACTTTACGAATCTCCCGAACTAGCAAGCTCTCTGGTAAAAAGGGGAAAGCCTCCAAGAGGTCAACAAACCTCCGAAAAAAATGACGAAAAGTCCTGAGTCGCAAAATTGTGGGCTTTTTATACCTGGGGGGTCAGTTAGGGTCCCGCCTCTGTTTTTTCTCAGTTAAGATCCTAGTTTCATGAGAACTCCAGCTAAAGTTACAGTTATACTTTTTAGCTGAATTCTCATTCGCTGGCTCTCTCTTCACGGAATTCCCGAGCATTCATTAACGAGATCCATCAGGGGCGTATTCGCCTATTTAGTCCGATTGTCAAGATACCCGACTCTGCAACGCCACGTTATTTTCCAGGTACAGGTGTACTACGATCAGCTGTTTTGGCTCGTGCTCGGACAAAGGGGAGTCTTCACAATACCTACCTAACCACTCGTCAAAAAGACTCGTCCTTCCGGAGTGACGCGAAAAACTGATTCTTGTAATAGTTTGCGGTCTAAAGTAAGTGTTGTCAGGACGTTTTCAAAACAAGAACAACGAAAATGGATAAAAATTCAATGTGCCAGAGATCGTACATCACGACAAAGTCATCTAGTACTTCAAGAGGTTTGCGAGGAATCTACATTGTCTTACAGAACTGTAGCAAGATGGGTAAAAGACTTCAATGAAGGACTCCCAAATGTGGCAGACATTCATAGGCCAGATCCTCCTAATGTCAGCGATGCAAAGTACATGCTGTTGCCGCACTAATGGGCAGTCATCGATGTCAGACAATTCGTGAACTGGCCCGAAAGACAGAAATTTGCATACGACTGTGCTGTATATTCTAAAAGAATGCCTGAGCATTAGTAAAATTCTGCACTTTCTCCAGAACGCCCCTATCTCTGCATGTCAATGCTCAGCCATATACAGGCAAGCTATGTCTTGTTTGTTCGATCCATAGGGCTTCGATGTGCTTTAACATCCACCATACTCCCCAGATCTAAGTCCTCATGACTTTGTCTTAATTCCTGTGATGAAGAAGCTACTTTGTGGCATTCGCTTCAGAACTGTTCCACAGATTCTTGCGGCAATAGACCGGTCAATTCAAACTATCAACATAACAGGTGCTGCTACAGGTGTTCTGCGACTTCTACATTGTTGGAAATGGGTTATACACAATACTGGTGACTATATTGAAGAACTGTAAAACATGGTGGCATGAATTACTTTTGTAATTGATGTAAATAAATAGTTGTCACTATTAAAGTTCCAACCCTCGTAGCTTACAGGTATTAATACAAGTATATTTTTATCTTCAAACTACATATATTTATTGATAAAACCTGAAATACAGCTCATAAATGTGCATATATATGTGTGTGTGTAAGTATATACATATATTTTTTTTACAGTTTACATAATCCTGGGCTACTACTTCGAGCATTTAGGACTGATGATGAGTTTGCAGAAGAAAGGTCTTCTCAGCAGAGGAGAATATTTCGTGGTAGGAGTCGATATAGAGCAATATGAAACCCAAAATCCCACAAGATATCTCAAAGGTGAGCTATTTCAATTCATTCACCCTCTCGATTCATTCCTTTGCCGCGATATGTCTCCAGAGCACTCAATGCCTACTACTCACGAAAATCATCTGCACCACTAGATTATTTAATGACGTCACAAGAAGTGCATTTGCTACTCTGGAGGGAATTTTCGTCTTAGTGACGAAGCCAGTCGAAAAAATCGACTATTCCGATCGTTTAGGAGCTTACTCTGGATTATTCTAATCGGTTCGAACCTTCGTTCTGATGTCATTTTGACGTCAGCTTGATCGTTTGTTCGCATAATGTCAGCAAACTGATGTCAAAGTGACGTCATAAATGAAGGTTTGAACAGAACCGCAACGTCCACTCTAAGAGCCAGAGTTCCTGAATAGCATCAGGTGTCATAAAACTCCATTCAACTCAACTCTAGTTCTAAGGCACCAGAAGACTGAACAACTACGGGTTGCCTATCGGTACCTGGGTTCGAATCTTAGTTCTAACTGTTTGAATTCAGCTTTAACAATTTAGAAGCGACAAAAAGCTCTTGTGTTTTTCTAAAAATGCTTAGCGCGGTCGCTCATTCCCTTTAAGAATAAATCATTTACTTTTTTCTTAATTTGCGATAAAAAAATAATTTTGAACAATTCCAGTTTAAAGCGTATTTTATCCTCTGATTTCAAACTCGTATACCAAAGTCTTTTTCAATTTTATAAATTTCAATAGCAACTGCACGCTTTAATAATTTTAATAAACTTGACCTTTAAACAATGTTGAATAAAACAAGTAAATAATGACGTCACTAGAAGTGCATTTCGGCACGTTAGGTTATGTTGAAAATGGATGCTTTTGGTACTCTGGAGGGGATTTTCGTCATAATGACGTAGCCAGTCGAAAAAATCGACTATTCCGATCGTTTAGAGTCCGTGAGAGTAGTAGCCAGTGTTATAAAACTCCATAAAATTCAACTCTAGTTCTAAGGCAGAAGAAGACTTAACAAATAGGCACTGCCTATCGGTACCTGGGTTCGAATCTTAGTTCTAGCTGTTTGAATTCAGCTTTAACAATTTAGAAGCCACGAAATCTCTTGTTTTGCTAAAATTGCTTAGAAACGCGGTCGCTCTTTCCTTTTAACCGAACGCTGGTCGTTGGCTAGGTCGCTGATCGTCGGTACCATAGTTAGTGGGTTCGAATCCAAGTATGGCAGAGATGTTCGTAACCATTCGGAATCGGCTTAAAGCAGTAGGTCCCTGTCTCGTTAACCCTTGTGTGCAAAACAGTAGACCGTAGCGCTCCAAACCAAACCAAACCGCTCATTCCTTTTAGGAATAAATAATTTACTTTTTTCTTAATTTGCGATAAAAAATAAAAATTTTGAACAATTCCAGTTTTAAATGTATTTTATCCTCTGATTTCAAACTCGTATACCAAAGTATTTTCAATTTTATACATTTCAATAGCAACCGCACGCTTTAAAAATTTTAATAAACGTGACCTTTAAACAATGTTAAATAAAATAGGTAAAATTTGATGTCGCAATCTATAATTTAAATCATGTTTCCCGTCTAGAAATTCTTTTTCCAATATGATTTTTATAGATGTCATTCGTAATTATTTAATGTAACATTTGCGTGCTACTTTTAAAAAAAAAGACGTTTGCTGGCTTAGGAGGTAATTTAAATCATTTAGTTAGAAATTTCGATTCGAAATAAGTTGGATATCAGATTTTAATTTTTATTTTTACGACCATTGCATTTTTGTTCAATGACAATCTAACTTGAAGCGTATACTATGTTTTGATTTAGAAATAGCATTAGTAAAAATTACAAGGTGTTCGATATTAATTAGACTTCCTTTAAAAGTAGGATACATATCGTGAAATACCAGGTAATCCAAAAGTCAGGACGAAATTTAAAAATGAAAAATTCGAAAATGAATGAAGATACAAAGATATGATTTGCACCAAACGGATAAAAAAGAAACTAGATTTCTTGTGACAACTTAAAAAAGGGCACTACAGCGTCATCTGTTGGAGACCAACAGATGGCACTGCAGTGTTTTATTGCACAAAAAGATGATTTACAAATGAAAAATGACAACTTATAAGTCAACTTAGTTAATTACTGCTACAGTATATGTTCAATGTGCTGTCCATCATTCAGAAGTACAGCTGTGAGACGAGTCACCACACTGTTCACAGCATTTCTTCCGTTATGGCATACACATTTTGGTGGATGGTATTTGTCAGTGCTGCAAGTGATGCCGGTTGGTCACAGTATACTTTTGACTTCAAGAATCCCCAGAGCCAGAAGTTACAGGGTGTCAGATTGGGAAATCTTGGAGGCTATGCTTGATTAAAGTAGCGAATGATAATGCAATCCTCCCCAAATGTTGAGCATAATTGGAGTTGTACAGTCAGAGAAATATGAGGTGGTGTTCCATCTAGCATAAAGGAGACTGTTTGGAGTGCCTGTGGCGCTTGCAGTTCAGAAAAAATGTTGTTCTGTAACAGTGCTAAACATCGCTGAACAGTGACAAAAACTATTTTGAAAACCGTCTGTGTGATTTTCTCGAAAAAAAATGGACCAATTATGAAATCATCTGTGAAGCCACACTATACTGTTACTTTAGGCAGTTGCAAGGGTACCTCAACAAATACATGTGAGTTTTTTGTGGTCCACACTCGATAATTGTGGGTGTTAAATGCGCCAGAGAGTGTGAAATGCACTTCATCTATCCAAGGCACAGTGTGTAGCCAGTCGTGCTACTCTTCCATCTTACTGAATACCAAATTCGCAAAACCTCTACGAGAGTCGAAGTCAGGAGGTTTCAGTTCTTGGTTATGTGTGAAACTTGTAGGGATACAGAATTATTCGCAGTGCTCTTCAGACACTTCCGTACCTCACTCCTGCCTGCCTTGAAACTTCTCTTTTACTGCTATCCTTATGTGCAACAACAGCCAACAGGGGATGCACCAGGGGTGCTCCACTGTCGTAGCAACAGCAGTGGTTAATGAGGGACCTCAACTTATTTGACGTTACACCAAATAACTTGTAGCTTCATATTTATTCATCTTTTTGTTCAATGCAGAAGGCGTCATTGGTTCTTTGCTATGTCGCATACCCTTCTTGCAGCAATATGCTCGCAATGCCGCAATGGCTTTTTTCGAATTCTTATAATACATTTTAATTAAGAGGGATTTCTCAACTATGGACAGCATTTCGATGCAAACAAACTTTGACTACCATTACCTGCTACAGTTGCTCCTTTTTATATCGTTTGAGGATTTACATAATCATATATCAGAAATCCGACAGCACCATCTGTTGGTAGCCATCAAAACTATTTTCGTTTCGTTGCCACACAAAACCCGGCTTCTTTTCCATCCATTTGGTACAAAGCGCATCTTTTTATCTTTATTCGTTTTCGAGTTATTCATTTTTAAAGTTTGTTTTGTCGTTCAGTGAAAACTTCATGTTCAAAATTATCTTCTCATTTTTATGCGTATAAATTACATTTATATCAAAAATACCCAATCACTTAAACTAACTTTAGTCTTGAAATATCTTTAAACGTTTTCTTTAGCTTTTAATCAAATTTAACTCAATTCTAGATCAACTTTACAAGTTTTTCGTCTACAGGACGAAAATCTGTCTTATAAAAACTTTCCGAAAACGGAAACTGTTAAAAAAAAAAAAAAAAAAAAAAAAAAAAAAAAAAAAAAAAAACTTTTTCCGTTAGCTAAGTAGGGTTTCGAAAAAGCAAACTCAAGTAAAAACACACTTTTTCTTTTCAGCTCATCCGTAATGCTTAAAAAATGCAAATACAAATGCAACGACTCATGCTAGACGAAGTAATTCATAAAATTCAAATGTTTTTGTTTCCCAACATGGTAAAAAATTACCAATCGCATATATTGTTAGTGAGAACTGTGTTAGAAAAACATGAATCTGTTACTATAACGAGTTTTATCCCTAAGAAATAATTCTTGAAATAACTTTGATGATTTTAAATTGTCTTTTGATTGTTTTCATGTTATAATCTTGGTGTGTGTATGTCAACTTAAAATTTGAAGATTAGTTAAATATCACCTGAATTACTCTCTTATAAATAAATTTTGCATTGATAAAATCTTGATTATCAATGTAAAATTTTACTAGTAACGTATTAATGTTCATTTTATACAATTTCACAAATATTTCCTTTTGTCGGGAGAGCACTTATGTGTGTGTGGGAGACAGCAGGTGTTTACATGAAAAATATTTTCAGTCTTGACACTTAAAAATCACAACTTGTACCCATGTACTAAGTAATAATATTCAAAAGTAAGTCGTTTAAGGCTGTTTCGAATGGAAGCAATGTTAATTAGAAATGAGTCACGACTAATTTAGAATCATTTCAAAGATAGTTTATTCACATCAGTATGAAGTGGAATATGACATCATCTAGACTTCTAGACGGAGTTCCACAAATACCAATAAGTGCTATTTAAAATTCAGTTACTTTTTAATGAAGCAAAATTAAGAACCTTCATGAAGTAAAGAACCTCAGAATTATTAAATATTCAAAACTTTCGGTTTTAAAAATTGTTATTCACTGTAAATTTTGCATATTTTGATGCTATTACTTTGACTATAATTATTATTTATAATTTGGAAAGAGGTATGTGGAGAATTAAATTATCTACAGCTTCCTTCACTTTCACACCCTCCTAATTTATTTTTCTCAGGTTCCGTTACATCGAACTTATATCTTTCAAAATATTTCAAATATCATCCTTAAACTTTGTGTATTGACATAAGTAAATGCATATTATGATTATACATTATATGATTAAAATGCTGTCGCTGTTAATTGTAATTCGTTAGTATTAAAGATTCGGGCTATTTCAAATTTTTTAACTGTTAACATTTTCATGTATAAACTAGACTAGCCAATAGACGTTGTCCTGTTTTAACCCTCTGACTGCTGCTCAATTTTTAGACCGAAATCGCTTTAAAAATGACATATTTTTTTATTGCCTATTTGAAATCTATATATATTGGAGAATTGAAAAATGCATGTTTTCTTTCCAGGAAATATTTTTATATAGATTTTTATCCTTAGAAACTAAGTTGTAAGTATCATTAGAAACTAATTTCAGATGATTTCACCAAAATAATTCTTTTTAAAATAAATTTCAATTGAATTACAGTTAGTTTCTATTTATTAAATAATATAAAAAAATATCCAAAATTTAAAAATATATAAAGGACTGACTAAAAATATTTCAGAAATACAGTTTAGTGTGATAGGGTTTGAAACAGGGTACAAGGCAAAGTCCAACTTTCCAGTCTTTGCACCAGATTCGTGTTTCTTTGCAAATTTTTTTTGCCATTTGCATCTTTTCTTGAACAGCATACACGACACTGTCTTCGAGGTTCTCTTTTTATGGGGTTAGGTGGTATGTGACTTGGAAAATAACGAGCTATCGATATCAAAGGGTTCCAAGTAGAACTCGGTCTTCCAGGACAACCGCTTTTATTTGTGTCCGAATATTTTTCGATACTTTCTTCAACAAATTTCAAACGAAATTTCAAAAGTTTTACAGTTTGCCTGGGGTTTTGCTTTTTGTAAAGTAAATAGGCATTCCACAACGATTGATCTAAGAACCGCCTGAAAATTTTAATATAATATTTCTCTGTTGTTTTCGGAGCGTAGGGTTCCTATCAATTTTGCACCACTGCCTAACGCTTTGCACGTTTATTGAATCATTATCAGATTCATCGCTATATGAGAAGCAGTCCAAAACTTCTATATCAATATTATTATCTCAACTAAAATCGCTTTCAGAATCTGAATCAGGAATATACACTCTGTCAATCGCTGAACGTTTTCTAGCAGCCATTTCTGATAAGAAAACAGCGGCAAAAAGTTAGCGGTAATACTACGCGCCTTCAAATACGGCAATTAAATTGATAACTAATGGTATCTGTTGGTCAAAACGTAAATTAAACGTCTAATACTGTATATGATTTATTTAAGAGCTTAAACGGGGAATAAACAGGATGCGCTCATCGATAAAGGAAGAAAAACACATTCCCGAGAAAATCGCGGGATGAGCAAAATTTGCTACATTTGAGTTACCCGTCGAAATCGCGAGATGAGCAGGCAGAGGGTTAATGCTATAAATCCAAAAATTGTAAAAGGTCTTTAAATAAATTACAAATTGGACCATTTTGATGGAAAAGTAAGGAAAAGAATTATTTTTAAAATACTTGACACTACCACGCGTACAGTCATCACAAACGTCATTAGATTAAATTAAGATTCACACATCGCCTGTACGGGGATTCGATCCTGGAACTTCTCGTACTGAAGCTCATTGAGCTGGTCTCTGCGGCACAGATACGTTGGCAGTGAAGGGTCTCAAGTGGCATTATAAAAATCTGAATAAGCTCGCATTTCTGGATTTTTAATAAAAATACATTTTCTATCGGATCAAATTGTGAATCTAAACCATTATGGAATCAACTTAATTACGTACACAAAATTTCACAAAATCAGTCCAGCCTTTTACGAGGAGTTCTGTTATAAACACACGGGCAGAAAAATTTTATACATAAAGATAATTTAATAACAATTAGATTTTAAATTTTATATACTGTAAAGAAATAGAAAATAAAAATTATACAGGGGCAGTCACTTCTATGTAGCCAATAGGTGCCTGGAAAACCCATGTAAACCGAGAGTTATTACATAATTTTCATAATTGTATTTACATTTCACTTTGATTTTATTTTTATAAATCACAGAAAGTTCAGCATTAAAATATTTGAGAAAATCTGGACCAAACTTTTTAAATAGTGTGAGGAAAATATATTTAATTTTAAATTCCTGATGAAAAATATTGATATATGATGTTTTGATTGCAAATATTGACATTTTCCCAACATAAATTTCTGCCCTGTAATAAACTGAAAATTTTTCCTCTCTATCATGTGATAAAATTTCCTTATAAAAATTTTTAAATGTTTGTCCCCAGAAGTAAGTTAATCCCCACCCACATAAGTCAACATGGAGTAAAAGTAATCCAATATTGATGTTATCCAACCAGATTAAGCTAAGTTTAGTCTTTTCTAGTATTGTTGAAAAAGAAAACTATGAAAGAATCTCAAGTTTAATTTTAAAATTTGTGGAATGATTCAGCAAGCTTCAGTTTTATATTGATTATAAAGTCGATTAAAAAGAACTCAATAATTTTTTGGGATTTAAAATATATCTTATTTATTTTGACATAACTCACTCAATTATCGACATTAAGTAACGTTTATTATAATCCCAGCTTAATATAACCATTTAATAATTGTAATCCCAATCGGCAATTTAAGGAAAAAATATTTGAAGCTATACTTGTAACAACTTAGAAAATAGAGATTTAGCAAAAGCATCAAGAAACCAAAACGTTTAAGACCTGCTGACTGGAAAAGGATATAAAGTTACAAAAGATCTAGTCCTTGCGGAAAGGAGAACAGACTTTATTCAAACATTAGATCACAGCCTAACTTTGAAATAGCTTTCTGGAAAGAATAAAAGACTTGATTCAAACATTAGATCACAGTCTAACTTAGAAATAGCCTTGTGGGAAGGACAAAACACTTTATTCAAACATTAGATCACAGCCTAACTTTGAAATAGCCTTGTGGAAAGGAGAAAAGACTTTATTCAAATATAAGATCGCAGCATAACTATGAACTAGCTTTCTGGAAAGGAAAAGACTTGATTCAAACATTAGATTACAGCATAATTTTGAAATTGCCTTGTGGAAAGGAGAAAAGACTTTATTCAAACATTAGATCACAGCATAACTTTGAAATAGCCTTGTAGAAAGGAGAAAAGACTTTATTCAAACATTAGATCACAGCATAACTTTGAAATAGCATTGTGGAAAGGAGAAAAGACTGTTCAAACATTAAATCACAGTACAACTTTGAAATAGCATTGTGGAAAAGACTTTATTCAAACATGAAATCACAGCCTAACTTTGAAATGGCCTTGTGGAAAGGATAAAAGACTTTATTCAAACATTAGATCACAGTCTAACTTTGAAATAGCCTTGTGGAAAGGAGAAAAGACTTTATTCAAACATTAGATTACAGCATAATTTTGAGATAGCCTTGTGGAAAGGAGAAAAGATTTTATTCAAACATTAGATCACATTATAACTTTGAAAGAGCCTTGGGGAAAGAAGAAAAACCCTTAATCAAACATTAGATCACAGCCTAACTTTGAAATAGCCTTGTAAAAATGTGAAAAGACTTTGTTCAAACATTAGATCACAGCATAACTTTGAAATAGCGAATACATACGTTCCCTAATACAAAATTGGCGTATTTTATCTTAAAACCATTAAATATGATGATATGTGGTTGCAATTTTATTCCATTTTAATTGATGTATTGTACCATGTGCAATATTTTGCAAATGTTCGATATATGATAACATTTTTCCTGCAATCTATTAAGACTGAAATGAAACTTTTTTCCACAAATTCTGAAAATCAATAACACAGTATTTAATAAATGCATGATTTCTTATAACCAAGCATTCGCGAAAGCATGATACTGCATGCTTTATAAATCAATATTTTAATCAATATGAAAACATTATTTAGAAATATATGCGTAAAATATTTTACAATGATATAAACGTAACAAAGAAGATATTGCTTTCCTTCAAACTGGATTGAAATCTAAAAATATATGTTAACTATTTGATAACTCCAAGTTTAAGTTTAAATCTAATTAATGAAGAACAAAAGAAAGAACTTTTCATTTCTGAATGAACACACTCCGGTTGAGAGAATGTTTTATTCAAGTTATTAAAAATAACAAATTTTCATTTTGACAGAATTGTTTAAAAGTTATTTTATGTTAATTTTTTTACAAATTCCTGGAAAGTGATACAAAAGACAGTTTCAAATTAAAATTTATCGCATTCACCTGTAGCTGTCTCAAGCTCAGAAGCCTGACTGGAAGATATGATGACAATAAAAAAATTATTTCCCCAGACAAAATTATGTTTTCGTGTGTATGACAACTTTAATTATTTTCTCCTTATTTATTCTTTCGAAACGTTTCCCGTCATTTAAGATAATATGTTCAATCAGTAAAAAATTACTTATGTTATTCAGTATCATTAAAATACCAAAAGAAGTAGCTTTTGTAAAACTAGTATTTTTGTTTGCTATAGTTTTGGGAAATTGAATATTTCCATAACATTTTTAATGGTTTTTAGGGGTTCTCAACGGGGGCGATGCTGATGGACAGTGAATTTGTTTGGGAATTTAAGAAGGGGGGGGTGATGTTAGCATGTTTTGGCTTTCAAACTTAATCCCGAAAATATCAAATAAATTTATTACAATAATTAGCTTATTTACAGTATTTTACCAATAATAAAACGAAATTAAGCGTCAGTGCCAAGATCAGTAATTTTCATCCCCTATATTCTCCCTTGTGAAATTAGGCTAACATTCAGAAAAACATATTTAATCAACAGCATTTATTTGAGTGCTTATTAAGCTTTTTCCAGTAACAAAAATTTCGTGTATTCAATTACTCAAATATTTTTAGTCTTATAATTGAGTATGTCTCATTCCCATATCAAATTTTTTGCCTCTTACAATTGAGTATGTCTCATTCCCATATCAAATATTTTGCCTTTTACAATTGAGTATGTCTCATTCCCATATCAAATATATTACCTCTTATAATTGAGTATGTCTCATTCCCATACTAAATATTTTGCCTCTTACAATTAATTATGTCTCATTCCCATATCAAATATTTTTCCTTTTACGTTTGAGTATGTCTCATTCAGATTGTAATTTTGCTTCTTACAATTGAGTATGTCTCATTCCCATATCAAATTTTTTGCCTCTTACAATTGAGTATGTCTCATTCCCATATCAAATATTTTGCCTTTTACAATTGAGTATGTCTCATTCTCATATCAAATTTTTTACCTCTCACGTCTCATTCCCATATCAAATATTTTGGCCCTTATAAGTGAGTATATCTTATTCCCATATCAAATATTTTGCCTCTTATAATTGAGTATATCTTATTCCCATATCAAATATTTTGCCTCTTATAATTGAATATGTCTCATTCCCATATCAAATATTTTTCCTCTTACAATTGAGTATGTCTCATTCGCATATCAAATATTTCGCCTTTTACAATTGAGTATATCTCATTTAAATTAGGGTATTTTTACAAAGAGGAGCGTTGAATTCATTTCGGCTCCACAGGGTGGCAGCAGCTTAAAAAAGGTTGAGAATCACTGATTTAATGCTTTCTAAGGTTTTTAATATTTTGCATCCTTTTAGAATGTGTTCAAGCACAGAAAAAGTTTTATTATAATGTTCAGGATTATTAAATATACCATGAGAGGTAGCTTTTAAGAAAATATTCTATAATTGAACATTTCCATAACATGTTTTAACTGTTTTTATTTGGTGCTTTTTAAGGTTTGTATCATTTTAGAATTGGTTCAGTCATAGAAAAAAAGTATTTTAAATATTAATCAGAATCATCAAAAATACCAAGAGAAGTAGCTTTTGGGAGAATATTCTTTAATTTAACATTTCCATAACACTTTTTAAAAGTTGTATCATTTTAGAATGTGTTCAATCACATAAAAAATTTTTTAAATATTATTAAAATTACCAAGAAAAATACCTTTTGGGAAAATATTCTGTGATTAAACATTTCTATAATATTTTAACGCTTTTAATGTAACGCTTCTTAACGTTTTGCATCAATTTAGAATGCGTTCAATCACAGAAAATATTATTTTAAATATTATTCAGTATTATGAAAATACCAAGCGAAGTAGCTTTTGAGAAAATATTCTGTGATTAAACATTTCTATAATATTTTAACGCTTTTAATGTAACGCTTTTTAACGTTTTGCATCAATTTAGAATGCGTTCAATCACAGAAAATATTATTTTAAATATTATTCAGTATTATGAAAATACCAAGCGAAGTAGCTTTTGAGAAAATATTCTTTAACTGGGCATTTCCATAACAATTTTATAGTTAAAATATTAACATTGACTTATAAATTTACGTTTAAATCTAAAGAATGAAAAACTAAATAAAAACTTATCCTTTCTAAATGTACTCCGATTGAAAGCATCCCTTATAACTTAGAAACTAGTTAAAAAATGGCGAGTTAAAAATCATTTATTTGGACAGAACCGTTTCAAAAGGATTTAATATTAAACAAGATTTTTTTTCTGTAAAGTGATACAAAAGACAGCTGCAGGTGAAAGCGTTTTTCTTTTACCTGTAACACCCTCAAGCTCTGGGGAAACTGAAAGGTATGAGAATTGCATAAAAATTATTTTCCAAACAAAATCATGCTTTCGTTTATATTTAGAGAATTTCAGTATTTATTTTCTGTTATTTATTCTTTCGAGATGTTTCATATTACTCAAGAGAAATTGTGTTAAATATGTAATTTCATCAAATTCTAAACAGAGAAAACTCTAATACAGAGAAAGATATGAAATGTTAAGTATTACATTCTTTAACACTAGATTGCCCAAGATTTCTTGTATACCTATATTGCCCAAAAACAGTCAAAATGACTGCATTGTGAAAAAATAACAAATATGTAAAGAAATTTGTTTAAAATTAATTTTTAATATTTCTTATATTATTTACAATTAAACAAGTTATTAGTAAATATTAACAATAAAAAAATTTACTTTAATTAAAAAAAATAATTTATGCATTATTATTTGTACATTTTATGCAAATGAAAGTGGAAATCTTTTTATGTGTACATCTTCCTCAAACATACTTTTGACATTTTTCACATATATTATTTGTTTTGTTGTTGTGGCAAAATCGTACTTGACAAAATTTGCGTTTGTGAGAATGGGTTGCATTTGATGATGTTGCAGTTGATCTTTGTGGGTCTTCATGTTCTGATAAATTTTTTCTGTCCTGCAACTCTTTATTCGTTGGAAAGAAATTTCAGAATTTGTTGCATTTGATTCTATATCGGAGCACTCTTCACTTATGTTCGTTAGCTTTTCCAATAACTCATTTCTGTTCGACATTTTTTTCATAAAGTTAGAGAGCAAAAGAAATAAAATATACAACTTGTTAGAACAACACTTTATAAAGATTCGAATAACTAGTATTACTTTAGCTTATTGAGCAAATGACACTTATCAAGTATACGCCCAAATCGACAATTTATCATGCATTGGTATGTTACCGTAATCGAAAAAGAAATGTTATTTCAATACAAAGCCGGATTCATAAATGACTTCTTTGGGCAATATAGGTATAACATTTCACACACACAGTCACACACTGCTTCTGGGCACATATATATATATATATATATATATATATATATTATATATATATATATATATATTATATATATATATATATATATATATATATATATATATATATATATATATATATATATATATATATATATATATATATACGGAAATAAAGGAGGGCGGAAGTAACTACAATTATTCATAAACCCATTTATATGTTATAGAAAAAGTCACCAAATTCTAAGAAGTTGTGTCATTATATTTCATAATTGTTTTTCTAATTGAAATTAAAAAACAGTCAAAATGACTGCCTTGGGCAATCTAGCGTTAATTAAATGTTTCCTTTAGAGTTTTTAAGAGAAAACTTATCTTTATTATGGAATAACACCAAAGTTACAGCTATGTCCAAAGAATGAAGAAAATAAACTCCCTATCGCTACTACCTACTTGGGATCATAACCTACGGTGCCAATCTCTGTTTTCAAGACCAAAAGCCATGGAGTGCGATGCATATGTCTCAGTTAGGTGATCAACCTAACGTTGTTATTGTTGTTGTTTCATACTCCTCTTGGACAAACCAAGACGATTTGAGCCATACACTATTCGTATTAACACACTGTACGCGAGACACCTACTAGTACGTTTTCTGACGATTGATACTTGAGCGTGGGTCACGTACTAATACGTTTTCTGACGATTGATACTTGAGCGTGGGTCACGTACTAATACGTTTTCTGACGATTGATACTTGAGCGCGGGTCACGTACTAGTCCGGGTTAGTGTAACAACATGGTTTGTTTGTGGGTACAAAAATAACGGTATATACAGGAAAACAAAGCCGAATGTTCTTGTCTACTACATAGATCCTGGAAAAATTTAGACAAATAAAAACTAGATTTTACATTATTAGTTTTATGATTGCTCTTTTCATTTTTTATAATGTAAAAATCTTTATATATAACATAATTCGAAAAAATTAAAACTATATACTACTATTTCTATTTGATTTTTCATATTTACGATACTATTATAAATTTATCCACTAAAAAAATATTTTTTGTTTACAAAAACCTTATGGTTGTTATTTATATATTTCTATTTATATATTTGTTTATATATTTCAATATAAAATACGAAAAGTTGGTTAAAAAATTAGATAATTTATCATCTATTGAGATTTAGCTGAATAACTAAATTTACTCGCAAAACGCCCGTTCCCGGTACAATACCGCTGCGAAATGTACCCACGCACAATGTGTTAAGGTAAAGGGATGCGCCTTTCGTTTTAATGAGCATCGCTAGGGTAAAAGAACAACTTTTTGATCTAGTAGGTCCTCGTAATTTAGAAGCAGGGACCAGGCAGAAGACCCATAGGCTTGTCCTGTCATCCCCAGAGCTTGAGAACATGGAGGACATTCCGACCACGAACATATTTTACGTCATTTAACGAACACGGTACCGTGTTCTCTACCGTCTTAGGTACCGTGACTCTACAGCCTGTCGTGTAGCTTTCATTAGATTTAGGGTACTTTACCTGTGATCAATTATAATGGTTAATATTTGGCTAGTCTAAGATTAAATTTATTTGTATTGCGTTGTGAAGATGATTTTAATTTTAAATTTAACCACAGATTCTGAGAGACTACAGAGATATTTTTAAAACTAATAAGCTAATTAAAAGTTACTAAAACAAATATTACAGACTTAAATAAACACATAACAAAGTTGATAGTTTTAAATAAAAATAAGAACATTTATTGTTATGCTATTTATATGTCTAAATTGCCTTTCCAAATTTTCTATTATGTGCCACTTTATCCAAAATTCAAAAAATTAATCAGATACTAAACATTTACTTAAAAAGGAGAGGACCTAATTCCAAATTCAAATTTTTATAGCAAGTACCTTTGTGTATCTGCAAAGGGAAAACAGGGTCGGAAGCTCTTCGGACTTGGAGTTGGTGAAAGGATGTAGACACCTTTGCGTGTACTCGTGATTGGTGGGATGGCAATGCAGACTTCAGTCCCACCACTGGGTCTGGAGCCTTCTAGATAATTAGGAGGATTCTGTGAGGCTGCGGTACTGAAAACTTCTGGTCGCTGTGAGATGTCCTCCTCGTTATCTTTCCGGAGTCTCTCTTGGACCTAACTCTTCCTTTGGTCCCCGAAAGCTGCTCTGCAACCCCGCTCCTTTTTTATTATTATTTTCATCTCACGCCTTTCTCTTTACTCTTGTTCCAATCAGCAGAGCTGTAAGTATTCATTGGTCGTCCTTTCCCCTCCTTTAAACTACAAACATGGGAAAAACCGTGCCCCCCCAAATTGGGCACTCGTGACTGATTTACCAACTTTTAACTTTTGTTCCTTAGGGACTCATAAATAATTTCACAAAGGTGCATTCTTAATTACTGTCAGGAACGGCTACATGATTCTAATCTGGGACTGGAATCAGAACCCCGCCCGAGAATCTCGCACATGACTAATCCATTCAATTAATTTTTATAGGTTCTCTCTCCTTTACAAAAGATGTGATGAGGTCAGATTTAGATCCCAAGCATTTCACTTTCCGTTTTTATTATATTAATTATATTAATCAGAATGATCTAAATCACCTCACCACAAAACCGAACTTTTAATCTCCAGTGTTTAATTCTCTCAAACATGTTAGGATCTTCATTTGCTTACACAAGGGAGATGGGCTGAGTTAACCTTGCCCAACACTAGGATCGAAGTGTGTTGGAAGCACGAAGCGCTACCCTAACAATGTCTGAATAATTAAAGTAAAAATTTTTCCTTCCTAATTTTACTCAGGTTGGAAGCATCTAATTAAATATGGCAATACGGTATTCTGACAGAACCATTTCAAAATGGTTCAGTGTCAAAACCATTTTCTAGCAAAGTTATACAAAAGAGAGTTGCAAGTGAAAATATTTAACTTTAAGATGAAACTTCCTCAATCTCAGAAACGGAACTGGAGGACAGTTGGAAGCACTTCTTATGCATGTAATTAAATATGACAATACGGTATTTTGACGGAACCGTTTCAAAATGATTCAGTGTTAAAACCATTTTCTAGCAAAGTTATACAAAACAGAGTTGCAAGTGAAAATATTTAACTTTAAGATGAAACTTCCTCAAGCTCAGAAACGGAACTGGAGGACAGTTGGAAGCACTTCTTATGCATGTAATTAAATATGACAATACGGTATTTTGACGGAACCGTTTCAAAATGGTTCAGTGTACAAACCATTTTCTAGCAAAGTTATACAAAAGAGAGTTGCAAGTGAAAATATTTAACTTTAAGATGAAACTTCCTCTATCACAGAAATGGAACTGGTGGACAGTTGAAAACACTTCTTATGCATGTAATTAAATATGACACTTCTCATGCATGTAATTAAATATGACAATGCGGTATTTTGACAGAACCGTTTCAAAATGATTCAGTGTTAAAACCATTTTCTAGCAAAGTTATACAAAAGATAGTTGCAAATGAAGATTATTTAACTTTAAGATGAAATGTCCTCAACCTCAGAAACGGAACTGGAGGACAGTGGAAACACTTCTTATGCATGTAATTAAATATGATAATGCGGTATTTTGACGGAACCGTTTCAAAATGATTCAGTGTTAAAACCATTTTCTAGCAAAGTTATACAAAAGAGAGTGAAAATATTTAACTTTAAGATGAAACTTCCTCTATCACAGAAATGGAACTGGTGGACAGTTGAAAACACTTCTAGCAAAGTCATACAAAAGATAGTTGCAAATTAAGATTATTTAACTTTAAGATGAAATTTCCTCAAGCTCAGAAACGGAACTGGAGGACATGAGGATAATATAAAAATTATTTTACAGGCAAATTCATATTTTCGCATATATTTTGAATGCCTAAATTATTTTCTTCCTCTTATTTATTTTTATCTAAGCATACTTCAGCAATTACGAATACGATTAATCATTAATTAATTTAAATGTCATTCAATACATAATTTTAAAAATACCAACAGAAAAGGCATCTTGGAAAGTATTCTGTAGTTTGAACATTGCCTTAAGAGTTATTAAGACTTCATAAGACTTTTCTTTTACGTAGTTGAAATTGCTGAAAACTAAATAACAAATTTTATAACCATTCTTGAAAAGTTTTCAAAAGTTCGTAGAATTACATGTTCTTGATTTGCAGCATCTTACCATTACGTTCAGAAAATTGAAACCATCTTCCATTTTTAAATGAACAAAAAAAAAGTATAGTTATGTCTTCCATAGTCTCGATTCTTATTCAATTTATTCAGTATTGCTGAAAACCAAGTAAAATATTCCCTTTAAATGAACCAGGAATTTCTTTATTTTAAAGACTTATACAGTATAAAGATAATTTCACAAGAATTTATTCTTCTCGTTAAAAAGCGGTGTTCGGAAATTTTAGAACATTCAGATTTATTCTTCCAGACTTACATAAAACTCTTTAAGGAACTACTACACTTCTTCAAAAAATTTTTAATTTTATGTAATACAGTAAAAGTTATATATTTTTTTTATTTTGAATTTTATAAGTCATATTCAGCAAAGTAAAGTATGTTTGGTCAGTTCATTTCAGGGTTGGCATGATTTAAATCAGTTGATTTAAATCATTTAAATCATGATTTAAATCAGTTGATGATTTAAATGTTTTTTTTAAATCATTGATTTAAATCATTTTTTTTTCACTTCTTTTAAAACCTATATTCCAAAGACAGGAGAATTGGGAATCAGTCAGCACAGTAATACCAATAAGTAAATAAGTGTAAATAGATAGCATGTGCTTTCCAAGAATTTAGGGGTTGTTATCAGAAAGTATGTAGTAGGGGTAAGTACAATGACTAGTTATGACTAGTGGAATTCATTTTATGTAATGGGAGGTAAAGAGAGTATTACAGAACTTGAAACCCAGTTTATCTACCAAATAACAGCAGCCGTGGCTTCATCTCCTAGAATAGAGATATTTTCTTCTTTTGGCATTGTTCATTCTAGCCTTTGTTACGAATTAGGAGTGGGTAAAGCATAGAAGCTAGTGTTTTTATTGAAACAGTTAAATCCATAATTCGTTGCTTAAAAGAATATTGAAATAATTGTGATTTTTTGCTTTTTTTTTTAAATAAACAGTTTGCCTTTTAAATGAATATTTAATTTGTTCTTTAAATTTACATCTTATTTAGTTTGTGCTATCCAATTACAAAATAATAGAATGTATTTAGATTAAAATTTATATATTTAATTTTCAGTAATCAGTGTGTAGAATATACAAGATAGATAAGTCGTCACTTATAACAAACTATTCCGTGTATATTGCACAAAATAAAAAAAACACAACAGTAATTAAAATTAGAGTTCAGAAAAAATTCAAATAAATCTGATTTAAATCAAATAAATCTGATTTTTTTCATTTTTTTAAAAAAATCATGATTTTTTTTCCAATCCTGGTTCATTTAATTAAAACTCTGATTTTAAAGTCTTTTAAAGCCTTTTACTTATTACTCTTTCGTTATTGATATTTTTGTTCTTAATTTTTTTTATTTATTAAGTACTCTGCATAAAAATTACTCGTTTCAAGAAATTTCTGAAAGACTTTCAATGTCACAGTAAAACACAATGCATTTTCACAGTTTCTTGTATATCTTTATACATAAAATTCTTTTGTCCATGTGTTTGTAATAAAACTCCTCCTAAATGGCTGGACTGATTTTGATGAAATTTTGTGTATGTAATTAAGTTGATTCGAGAATGGTTTAGATTCACAATTTGATCCGATAAAAAATGTTTTTTTATTAAAAATCCAGAATTGCGTGCTTATTTAGATCATTATAATGCTCTTAATTATTATAATTTAGATATTATATAACTCTTTACTGCTAAAGTGTATGTGCCGCAACTGACTTCAGTACGAGAGGTACCAAGATCGAATCCCCATAAACGCGACGTGATATTTTTAGTTTAATCTAATTACTTATGTGATGACTTTACGCGTGGTAGCGTCAGGTATTTTTAAAATATTTTTTTCCTCAAATTTCCATAAAAACTGTTTAAAAAACATTTTATTCAAAAAATGTTTTTTTTTTACTTTTCTTTATAACAGCGTAGAATCCAAATGTTTATGATACCGCCTAGGGTTTTACAGAAATAGCATCATGCATCGTTATACACACATCTATATATATATATATATGTGTCTCTCTCTCTATATATAAATATAATATATATATATATATATATATATATATATATATATATATATATATGTATGTAATGAGACTGACTTCTCGATGGGGGATTGCAGTCATGGCCATAAAAATGATACCGTTTCAGCTAAAGACCTTTATTAAGATAACTTTGAAGGACGGGTTCCCACTTCATCATAGGGACAAACTGAAGGGTCAGCTAGCATGAAGTTCTATATACAAGACATTTAACACCTGGGTCAACATCTGTGGGAAAATATCTCTAGAAAAATCTGTCTCCGCTAGCGTGTATCTCCTTTTTATTTGGAAATTTCCTAAATTGTCCACTAGGGCCATGTAAGTTTATAATTGGCCAGGCCCCTTCTCTGAGGGCGTAACCTGTAGCCCCAGTGGTCAATTTAGGTTAGGGGTTAAAAAGGGGAATGGAAAATGACGCGGGAAATTTTACCCTTGATTTAAGTTTTGAAAACCCCTGAGAATTTTCCTTATATATATATATATATATATATATATATATATATATATATATATATGTATATATATATATATATATATATATATATTATATATATATATATATATATATATATATATATATATATACATATATATATACATATATATATATCTTCTGCTCGCGTGTTTGTAAGTGAACTCCTCCTAAACGGATGGACTGATTTTGATGAAATTTTGTACTTGTAATTAAGTTGATTTGAGAATGGTTTAGATTCACAATTTGATCCAAAAGAAATTTTTTTAATTAAAAATCCATAATTGCACGATTTTTGAGATTATTATAATGCCGCTTGAAACTCATTACTGCTAACGTATCTATGGTTCAGTGGTCAGCGCAACTGACTTTAGTACAAGAGGTACCGGGATCGAATCCCCGTAAAAGTGACGTGGAAATTTTAATTTAATCCAATTACATATGTGATGACTGTACGTGTGGCGTCAAGAATTTTTAAAATAATTTTTTTCCTCAATTTTCTATCAAAACGGTTCAATTTATAATTTATTTCAACAAATTTTATTGAAAATACGTTTTTTTTCTTTTATTTGTAACAGGGTAGCATCCAAATGTTTTTGATACTGTCTGGGATTTTACAGAAACAGCATCATGCATTCTTATACGCACATCTTTATATATATAAAATTCTTCTGTCAGTGTGTTTGTAACAGAACTCGTCTCAAACGGCTAGAGTAATTACGATGAATTGTTGTGTATGTAATTAAGTTGATCCGAGAAGGGTTAAGATTCACAATTTGATCAGATAAAAAATGTTTTTTATTAAAAATCCAGAATTGCTCTTTTATTGAGATTATTATAATGCCGCTTGGAACCCTTCGCTGCTAACGTATCTGTGGCGCAGTGGTCAGCGCAACTGGCTTCAGTACGAGACGTTCCGTACAGGCAATGTGGGAATTTTAATTTAATCTAATTACGTTTGTGAGAAGCCCAGTGGCGTTGGGTAGCGCTTCACGCTCCCACGACACAGGTCCGAGGTTCGATTCCCAGACTAAGCAAAGTTTACACAGCCTTTCATCCCTTCAGTGGGTGGACAAACTGGGGATCAAGCATGCTTGAGAACTGAACAATGGGGGTTCCGCAGAAGGTTAACCACCTAACCGGAACATATGCTTCGCACCCCCAGGGCCCTTGGTCTCGGAAGTGGAGATTGTCACCGTAGGCCCTTCCCCCTAGTAGCTGTTGCGCCGAGGAGTTTTAATTACGTTTGTGATAACTATACACATGGTGGCATCAAGTATTTTTTAAATAATTTTTTCCTTACTTTCCCATCAAAACGGTCCAATTTATGATTAATTTAAAAACATTTTACAATTTTTGGATTTACAGCTTTAAAACAGGACATCGTCTGTCGGGTCTTTTATTCTTAGTACATAGAAAACTACATAAGTAATTTATAACTAAATCTATGTAAGTTTTTGTCTAAGTATTATAAAACCTCTTAAAAATATGTAACACTTGTATCTTAAGTACTAAAAAGCTTTTGCATTTTTAATGCAGAGAAAGCAAGAAAAAAACAAACACGGAGAAAATATATTTATAGCTTTCATTTATTAAATAAAACGCCTCTACCAATAAAATCACTCACTCAAAAAAGTTTTAATGTATTAAAAATACAGATTTAAAATTTGTCATGCATGTGTAGGAAGGTTAGAACAATAATTTTATCCAAAATAACTATTTGATATTTTAGCCATATCTGTGGCACCACAAATTCTGCAATAATGCATTAATGGGCCACAATATTAAAGATATTAACCATATTGTACCACGCCAACTAAATATTTCTGTAAGTTATTAAAACTTCATCCATATCATTAATATGGTGTAACTAAGCATACAGAACCAAAATTTAGAAAAAATATTTTTAATTTTTTAAGTAATTAGCTGTCTTGTAAATAGGACAATGTTCCAATACATTACTAAGATTTAAGAAATATCACTTACATTGAATTAGGCTGATTCATAGATGAAATTTGGGGAAACAGTCAAAGCAAAGTCCAATATTATATTTTAAGCACACTGTCGTTGGTTTTCTCTTACAGTTCTTGAACTGGCATCTTTGGTAAGTGTCATGAGGCGATTTAGATCAGTAATATAATTGATTCATTCGTACAAGAAGTAAAATGCTCGGGATCTAAATCTGACCTCATCACATCTTTGTAAAACGACAGAGGACCATAAATTTATATTTTACGGATATTGTTGTCTTGTACGGTGGTCTCGGACGGGGTTCTGATCCCAGTCCCAGATTAGAATTCCTTCTCCGTACTTGACATTAAATAAGAATGTACCTTTGTGGCGTATTTATGAGTCCCTAAGGGACAGTGCCCAATTAGAGGGGATAAGGTTTTTCACGTTGGCGGTCTCAAGGCGGGGTTTAAGCAGACCAATGAGATTCTTACAACTATCCCGATCGGACGATAAAAAGGAAGAGGGAACAAGGTTGAAATTAATAAAATTAAAAAAAGGGTGAAGAGGTTCGGAAGTCCCAAAAGAAGGTGTTCGATAGTCGAGACTAGAGGAGAGTCCGACAGAAGGTGTTCGAGAGTCGAGACGAGGAGAGAGTCCGACAGAAAGTGTTCGATAGTCGAGACGAGGAGAGAGTCCGACAGAAGGTGTTCGATAGTCCAGACGAGGAGAGAAGTCCGACGGAACAACTTCGAGAGTCCAGCCAAGTCCGATGGGAAGTGTTCCTACAGCAAATAGCACGGCGGCACCCCAAACACTCAGGAGGAAACCCCGGACCAGACGGACGAAATATCCATAGATACCCATCAACCAGCAGTTTTCCGGGCACACCATCTTTACTCCCCAAAGGTACCCCCTTTTACATACATTTTGAAATTGAGATTAGGTCCTCTCTCTATTTACAAAATTACTTAAGTATTAAAAAATTGTCAGAACTAATTTAGAAGATGTTGACAAAGCTTATTTTATGAAAATTAGCATGAGTTTTGTATGTACATAGATATATATATTATAATAAATTTACTTTTTTTTATATTAAGCTAGTTTCGGATGCTGTTAATTTAGCTTTTAATTTATCTTCATATTTATGTCTGTAGTTTCTCAGAACCTGTGGTTAAATTTAGTACCAAAAATACTTTTACACAACGCAATCAAAATAAAATCACCACTATACATTTGATCACAGGTTAATACTCAAATATAAACGAGGACTACACGACAGTAAGGAATAACAGAAAAAGGATATCCATTGTAGGATGCTAACATACATAATTTATATCCAAATTTTACAGATTTATTTTTCATGAATATCTTGCAACTGTGCCTTACTATTTTTTCATCGATGGTGAGATTTTCAGAAAATATGCCAAATTGCGCCAACACTTGTAAAATATATTTTTGAACAAAAGCTTTCAGCTACATTATTAGCTCTGTTTTTTAACTAAAAGTAACCTCCCCAATGTTTGAAAAAAAATAATAATAAATATTAAAAATAAGATTAAAAAATGACAAATTTTAAGATTTTGCTGAAAATAAATTTTACATTTCAATATAATTTAATTTTTTCAGTTTTCTTTTGTTATTATGCTAAAGTGTGTTTATTTTAAAGGTGTTAAAATAAAATCCACTCAGCAAAAAATATTTATAACTTTATTATTAAATGAAATTTTATTTGCTGTCCTATTTATAGGACAGCGGTCCAATATGGGTTAATAGTTAAAATATCTTAACTAAAATTTGTTATACATGTTAATATATGCTGTATGTGTTGGGCTGCATAAAAATCTTTTAATTCCTTTGGGGGTTATAGGTTTGAAACACAAATATATATGGTAGGTAATTATAAACTCTGTAAATATGCTAATATTTAAACTTTTAAGCGTTTCTATTCTTATTTCAGAAAACCATTTTATCGTAGTGTAAAATCATGTATTCAATAAAACTATATAGGACTAATTTTTAACAAGTTCAGAATATTAAAAAAACTCTTTAAATATTTTCTAATATAATGAAAGTGTAAAATATCAAATCTAACAAAACCATTCTATGTACCTCATCAATCTAACAAAACCATTCTATATATCTCATCAGAGAACTAACTATGCAGTTTGCTTTAACGCTCTGATTTTCAATAGGAGAGATATCCTCACTAGGTTAAGGCTTCAATTATCGGATGAATAATTAGGAATAGCTATGTGAGCTAGCTTTATTAGCTTATTAGCTTATTACTTCTTATTAGCTTTTCTATAATATATCTCAGCTTATCCTATTGGATTTTCTCTAATAAAATTTAATCCTTTAAATGAAAACGAAAATTAAAAATAATTTTGTGAACATAAATTGATAATATAAATTATAAAGAAAAATAATTTGTTCAGAATGATCCTATTAATTAAATTTCAAGGAGCCTTAATGGGAGGTTTCAACAAGTAGAGAAAGTACAAGTTAAAAATTCATCTAAGCTTAGAAAAATTAAACAAAAAAGAGAATTATTAGATGATATATTTTATGCATATATCAACCCTTTATGTTTTTATAAATGGTGTTTAGGGTCATATTCACCAAATTCAGGGTATCCAGGATCAAAGAACGGATGGAATCGGTAGATCAGCGATCACACGCCGTTAACTGTGACTTAAAACTGGTGTCATATGCAAGATGAGTGGGTTCCTTGATCTATAGATTAATTATTGCAAATATGTAAGCGATGTTTTGATTGGTCAATAAACGAGATTCTCCGGGGATAGTTCTCATGCTAAGTTGATTTACATATTTACTCAACCAGACATAAATATCGTTTGAGGAAATTATAAATTTAGTCAAGGATCTGTAGTT
Source organism: Pardosa pseudoannulata (assembly GCA_032207245.1). NCBI lineage: Eukaryota > Metazoa > Arthropoda > Arachnida > Araneae > Lycosidae > Pardosa > Pardosa pseudoannulata. Next base: position 1,199,580 of record CM063510.1, on the reverse strand, counting down.
TTACTGATATTTGCTCACAATATAAGAATGGAAGTATATAAAAGGAAGAATTTTGATGAAACCGAGACAGAATCTTTTCTGAAAAATCTGGAAAAATCCAGTAGCAAAATGCCTTGATGCTAACAAATTTTTTTCAGCAGAAGATAGAGCATTATTCTTTTCCGAAGGAGATGAAATCGTGTCATCTAGCATTCGAATTAATGATTCAGCTGTATATTTATTAAAACGATAACGCAACCGAAAGTCCACATCATCCAAACAATCCAAATCATTTGTTCTATAAGGATGCACAAATCTTTACCTCCGGCTTTCTGTTATTTCCGACATTTGTAAAACTTCGAGATCTTCTAAATCTGAAAATACATCCTCCATGTTTGTTTTCAACGCAGAGCGCATGCTTAAAATATAGTATTAGGCAATTATAGTATTAGGCAAATATAGTATTAGGCCGTGGATTAGGCAATTAATCCTTCAAATTCGGGGGATCAGAATCAGGGGATTAAAGTGAGCTGAAAGCCGCGGATTCTTGTTGAAGAATACGAAATGCTGATTCGCGGTTAGATCAGAGTGTTAAAATCGTGGTGAATGTGGCCCTTAATGTTTCCAATAAAGAGAGCAAAAATCAAACACCAACAAAATGTTTTGTTTCTTTTTTCATGATGTTTATTTGATGAATGTGAAACATCTTCACTTCATCTGCTACACTTATTTAGGACTTAATAAATTCGAAACTGGAAAAAAATGTCATCAAGGTAAAAATTTGTAGAAATATTTCTTTAAATTATTCTTTTTTCTCTTACATTAGGATTATCATATGGTGAGTTTTGTTTTGTAAAAACCGCCAATAGTGCGTTTGGTGCCAATTCTGGCATCTTCCTGTAAAACCTCCGCTATAAGAATTGTTTTTTATGTTTGTAATATAGGGTGTGTAAAATGCCAGATGGTGTGTTCGACCCTTCGTTTCGAGAAGGCGACTGAGTATTCGTCTGAGAATAACAGTTAAGAGCTACAGTCCATCATTTATTTTGTGATAATCATTACTAATTAAGAACCAGTGACCAAACCTCTTCATCATATTAAGTTCAGGTGAACGAGACAATTAAAATCAGTCAGCTATTCATGTAAGATTTAGGAGGGAGATCATTCCTTCTAAACTGGGATAAGTGCGTATTCATCTCTTACACTGACCCAGGCAACAAAATCGGGGCAACTCCAGAACAAATTCTTAAATTATAATCGCTTTGATAAACAAGTGTTACCTCATTTGTCATATGTGACAGGTTTTCTTCAAAAGTTACACAAATAGAAACTTGAAAAATGACGAGGATAGTCAAAAATGTAGTAAAATGCTCAATCATAATCATAGGACGGTTATAAAAGGCAAAACATTAAAAAATCATTTACGACAACAAGTATCAGAGGCAATAAATCGTAGGGGAACAGAGTTATTAAGGTTTAAGTCAACACAGCAAAAAGGCATCTCAGAATTTGAATCACTAAATTAGATTGCTTGAACTTTATAAGACAAATCCCACCAATCGTCAAGAAGTCTTTAAATTAAACATTACGATGTCCAAACGCAGAGGGCTCTCAAAAACCATGAATGGGTAGGCCCTAAGACTGAAAGGTCCAAGTCAGTGAGAAAGAGGAGATATGAGTTGAGAGATTGACTGAATATCATATACGACCAGCCACTATCTCTCTTCGTTTGCCATAGTGTGATGCTTTCCCGGCTACGGAATTCCCAAGTTCCTGATATCCTCCGTTCCCTTTCACGCATATCCTCAAGTCCCCCAAGTAAGACAGTAGTCCAATATAAAAGAAACTGCCTCAAAATAATTCAACCCATCTCCATTCTGCATCACAATATGGGTATTTTGCATATGATAATACTTCATTCATAATTGTTAATCTGAATTTATTGTTTTGATAACACAACGTGTAACAGTAATTATTGCTAAGAAATATTGTAAATATAAAGGTCTTTTGTCCCTATTTACTTTCCTTAGGCTAATTAAGTATTTTTTGTTTAGTAATTCTCAATAACTAACGTTCAAGTTTGCTTGAACATCTTAAATTACATAACGAATGTACAGATTGTCTCACCTTTACTCCTCAATCATATATTTTATAATATAGTAGTACATTTCAATCATTCCCAAATGTATATAAATAAACCAATTAAAAAATTAATTTTTGGTCTCGTAACCGAATTGTTGTGCATCCGGGGCTCGATCCAAATAATAGTCCGCCATGTTCATTAGTGGCGACTGGGGCTCGTAAAAATAGTTTCACGGAAGCAATGGCCTTCAAGTTCAATGATACTTCTGGGGATGGCAAGCATATACTCTTCTGCCTAGTCTCTGGTTCTAAACTACGATGACCCACTTTGAGCAGAAAATAGTTGCTTCACCTTAGCGGTGCTTTTCGAAACTAAAACCGCATCTTTTAACCTTAATTCGAGTAGCCTCCAGTCCACTTGATTGGCTTGTTCACGTGGCATTAGAATCAACATCAACAAGTGTTTCGGAAATTACTTACTATGTATATATCGTTATTATAGGTTCTTTTTCAAACGTAATTTTCACAATTAAGTCTCTGAGTGAGAAAAATTAATGTTCTTCCTTCTATTTAATAGAAAAAAGTCATTAATAGAAAAAGAAAAATAAAATTTACCCAAGAAAATACTTGAGTGAGTTATCAACCGAGCATTTAAATACACATCACTCTTCCTTAAAATTCTTCTCTATAGTTTTACTTCCCACGCACATCGAAACATTCTAATTATTCCTATAAAAGTTCAGAGACCATGAAAGGAGAGAGAGAACTTTATGTAAAAAGTTATAGTCTAAAAAGTAGAAACAGAGGTAAGAGATTAAAAAAATAATCTGCAAGTTAATGACGCAAAGAAAGAATTTGAGTCGATTTACTCCATTCGAGCGTTAATAAAGATGAAAATATACAGATAAAACTCTAGAAGAAAGTAAGTGAACACGGAATACTATCAAAATTTTAAGGAGAACTTCTACACGTAATGATTATTTGTAATAAAACATTTATATGTGAAGTTCGAAGTTTTCATGAAATTGAACTTAAATGCTTTATAATATCTAGCACTATCATTTCCTATGATCTTTTATTTTAAAGACTAGGAAATACTTTTGCAATGCTTATATATGAAGGAATTTTGTACAACTTGAATTGTTTTAAAATATTCCAAATTATCTTAATTTCTTAAAAATCCTTTAGACACTACACATTGTGAATCATAAATACATGTGATATATCATATATGATTCCCTTTTTGTAGTTTATTATATGACTAACCTTCGGACTGGGTAAATAAAGTTAGCTTAAATATATTAATTTCAAAAATTTAAGTAATTATTTTCGAATCATATCACATAGCAGCAATAAAGTCAGTCTACAATATATGATTCCTTATTTCTGTGAAACGAATAACACATAGTATATAAATTTAATTTTCTTCATGAGCATTGAAAGATTACAGATAAAACTCTAGAAGAAAGTAAATAAACATGGAACATTAACAAAACTTTTAAGAACTTTTAAGTATAAATATTTGTGATAGAAAATTTATATAAGCTTCAAGATTTTCATGAAATTGAACTTGAATGCTTTAAAATATCTTACACCATCAATTCCTGTGATATTTTATGTTAATGAAGAGAAACAAATTATTGCAATGCTTATATAACAAGGAATTTTGTACAACTTGAATTGTTTTGTTTTAGAATAAATATTCCAAATTGTCTTAATTTGTTAAAAATGCTTTAGACACTATACATTGTGTGTCATAAATCCTTTTAACACTTTGACTGCCATGGCTATCATATGTGATATCCAGTGATATTTCCGTTGAGACACTGGCTATCCGATATGATAGCCATGGTGTTTTAACACTTCAGGCCATGGCTATCAAAGATGTTATCAGTTACATGAAAATCGTATTGGAGTTTGATTGTTGGGCTCCCTACGATGTGTTACGTATACGTAGTTTGCGCAAATTGGTATATGTGACGATTTTATGAGCTAAGTTTTATGAAAAATTAAATATTTGGAACATGCAACAAAAAAGGGAATATATATAAATAGAGAGTTTGTTTTAAAATATTGTTTTGAAATATTGTTTTTATATATAGTTTTATGTTGAAAAAATACAAATTACACAAAAAAAAAGTTTGGCCCCGTTGTGAACATTTGCAATTTTGGCTTGGCAGTCAAAGTGTTAAAAACATCTGATATATTATATGTGATTAACATTTTGTAATTTGTTATATATGACTTTTTTTCGGTCTGGGTAAATAAAGTTCGCTAAAATAAGAGATATATTTATTTCAAAATTTACGTAATTATATTCAGATCATATTACGCAGCAGTAAAAAAACAGTTTAGAAAATATGATCGCTTATTTCTGTGAAACGAATAATACATTATATATAAATTTAATTTTCTTTCATGAACATTGAAAGATTACATATAAAATTCTAGAAGAAAGTAAATAAATATGGAACATCAAAACTTATAAGAACATTTACGTTTAAGTATTTGTTATAGAAAATTTATATAAGTTTCAAGGTTTTCATGAAATTGAACTTAAATGCTTTAAAATATCTTACACTATCACTTCCTATGATATTTTATGTTAATGACAAGAAAAAGTTTTTGCAATGCTTATATCCCAAGGAATTTTGTACAACTTGAATTGTTTTATTTTAGAAGAAATATTTCAAATTGTTTTAATTTTTCAAACAATGCTTTAGGCACTATACATTGTATCATAGACCCTTTATAAAGACATCTGATATATTATATGTGATTAACTTTTTATAGTTTGTTATATATGACTTACCTTGTCTGCGTAAATAAAGTTTGCTGAAATAAAAATTATATTTATTTCAAAATTTATGCAATTATATTCAGATCATATTACATAGAAGCAATAAAAATAGTTTTAAAAAAAAGATCGCTTATTTCTGTGAAACATATAACACATTTTATATAAAGTTAATTTTCTGTTATGAACATTGGAATCTTACAGATAAAGCTCTAGAAAAAAGTAAATTATCATGGAACATTATCAAAACTTTTAAAAACTCTTATGTTTAAATATTTGTAATAGAAAATTTATATAAGTTTTAAGGTTTTCATGAAATTGAACTTAAATGCTTTGTAATATCTTACATCGTTACTTCCTATGATATATCACTTTAAAGGCAAAACAAAACTTTTACAATGCGTATATCGCAAGAAATTCTGTACAACTTGAATTGTTTTATTTTAGAATAAATATTACAAATTGTCTTAGTTTGTTAAATATGCTTTAGACACTATACATTATATGTCATAAACCCTTTTTAAATACATGTGATACATAATATGTGATTCACTTTTTGTACTTTGTTATATATGACTAACCTTCGGTCTGGGTAAATAAAATTAGCTTAAATATATTAATTTCAAAATTTAAGTGATTAAATTCATATCATATCACATAACAGCAATAAAATCAGTTTAGAAAATATGATTCCGTGTTTCTGTGAAACAATAAACACATTTTATATAAATTTAATTTTCTTTCATGAACACTGGAAGATTACAGATAAAACTCTAGAAGAAAGTAAATAAACAGGGAACATTATCAAAATTTTTAAGACCTTTTACGTATAAATATTTGTAATTGAAAATTTATAAAAACTTCAAGGTTTTCTTGAAATTGAACTTAAATGATTTATAATATCTTACACCATCACTTCCTATGATATATCACTTTAATGACAAGAAACAAACTTTTGCAATGCTTATATCACAAGGAATTTTGTACAACTTGAATTGTTTTATTTTAGAATAAATATTCCAAATTGTCTTAATTTGTTAAAAATGCTTTAGACACTATACATTGTGTGTCATAAACCCTTTATAAAGACATCTGATATATTATATGTGATTAACTTTTTATAGTTTGTTATATATAACTTAGCTTCTGTCTGCGTAAATAAAGTTTTCTGAAATAAGAGGAATATTTATTTCAAAATTTACGCAATTATATTCAGATCATACTGCATAGCAGAAATAAAAACAGTTTAAAAAATATGCTTGTTTATTTCTGTGAAACGAATAACACATTATATATAAATTTAATTTTCTTTCATGAACAATGAAAGATTACAGATAAAACTTTAGAAGAAAGTAAATAAGCATGGAACATTATCAAAATTGTTAAGACCTTTTACGTATAACTATTTGTAATAGAAAATTTATATATTATTCTTCAGATTTTTCAGTAAAGTGAACTTAAATGCTTTATAATATCTTACACTATCACTTCCTATGATATATGATTTATTGACAAGAAAAAAATATTGTAATGCTTGTATCACAAGGAATTTTGTACACCTTGAATTGTTTTATTTCAAAAATAATATTCTAAATTGTCTTAATTTGTTAAAAATGCTTTTGACACTATACATTGTGTGTCATAAACCCTTTTTAAAGACATCTGATATATTATATGTCATTACTTTTTGGTAATTTGTTATACATGACTAACTTTCGATCTGGTTAAATAAAGTTAGTTTAAATAAAGAATATATATTTATTTCAAAATTTACGTAATTATATACATATTATTTTACAAAGCAGCAATAAAAACAGTTTCGAAAATATGATCGCTTATTTATGTAAAACAAATAACACTTTTTATAGAAATTTAATATCTTTTCATGAACATTGTAAAGCTTACAGATAAAAAATCTAGAAGAAAGTAAATAAACATGGAACATTATCAAAATTTTTAAGAACTTTTAAGTATAAATATTTGTGATAGAAAATTTATATACGCTTCAACGTTTTCATGAAATTAACTTAAATGCTTAAAAATGTCTTATACCATTACTTCTTACGATATTTTACGTTAATGGCAAGTAACAAACTAAGGAATTTTGTAAAACTTGAATTGTTTTATTTTAGAATAAATATTCCAAATTGTCTTAAATTTAAAATAAAATGCTTTAGACACTATACATTGTGTGTTATAAACCCTTTTTAAATACATGTGATATATCATATGTGATTCACTTTTTGTACTTTATTATACATGACTAACCTTCGGTCTGGGTAAATAGATTTAGCTTAAATATATTAATTTCAAATTTTAAGTAATTAAATTCATATCATATCACATAGCAGCAATAAAGTCAGTCTACAATATATGATTCCTTATTACTGTGAAACGAATAACACATTTTGTATAAATTTAATTTTCTTTCATGAACATTGAAAGATTACGGATAAAACTCTTGAAGAAAGTAAATAAACATGGAACATTAACAAAACTTTTAAGAACTTTTAAGTATAAATATTTGTGATAGAAAATTTATATAAGCTTCAAGATTTTCATGAAATTGAACTTGAATGCTTTAAAATGTCTTACACCATCACTTCCAGTGATATTTTATGTTAATGAACAGAAACAAATTATTGCAATGCTTATATAACAAGGAATTTTGTACAACTTGAATTGTTTTATTTTAGACTAAATATTCCAAATTGTCTTAATTTGTTAAAAATGCTTTAGACACTATACATTGTGTGTCATAAATCCTTTTAAAAACATCTGATATATTATATGTGATTAACATTTTGTAATTTGTTATATATGACTTTTTTTCGGTCTGGGTAAATAAAGTTTGCTAAAATAAGTGATATATTTATTTCAAAATTTACGTAATTATATTCAGATCATATTACACAGCAGTAAAAAAACAGTTTAGAAAATATGATTGCTTATTTCTGTGAAACAAATAATACATTATATATAAATTTAATTTTCTTTCATGAACATTGAAAGATTACATATAAAACTCTAGAAGAAAGTAATAAATATGGAACATCAAAACGTTTAAGAACTTTTACGTTTAAGTATTTGTTATAGAAAATTTATATAAGTTTCAAGGTTTTCATGAAATTGAACTTAAATACTTTAAAATATCTTACACTATCACTTTCTATGATATTTTATGTTAATGACAAGAAACAAATTTTGTAATGCTCTTATCACAAGGAATTCTGTACAACTTGAATTGTTTTATTTTAGAAGATATATTTCATATTATTTTAATTTTTCAAACAATTCTTTAGGCACTATACATTGTGTGTCATAGACCCTTTATAAAGACATCTGATATATTATATGTGATTAAATTTTCATAGTTTGTTATATATGACTAACCTTCGGTCTGCGTAAATAAAGTTTGCTTAAATAAGAGGTATATTTATTTCAAAATTTACGCAATTATATGCAGATCATATTACATTGCAGCAATAAAAGCAGTTTAGAAAATATGATCGCCTATTTCTTTGAAACGAATAACACTATTTATATAAATTTAATATTGTTTCATGAACATTGAATGCTTACAGATAAACCTCTAGAGGAAAGTAAATAAACATGGAACATTATCAAAATTTTTAAGACCTTAATTTTTAATTTACTTTAATTTTTAAAACTATTTGTAATAGAAAATTTATATAAGCTTCTTTAAGTTTTTCGAGAAAATGAAACTAATGATTTATAATATCCTACACCAAAATTCTTATGGCATATATATTTTTAATGAAAAGGAAAAACTTTTGCAATGTTTATATAAGACAGAATAATATACATTTGAATTGTTTTATTTAAGATTGAATATTTTGAATTGCTTTAGTTTGTAAAAATACTTTAGACAGTATGCGTTGTGTATCACAAAATATTTTTAAACAAATCTGATGTATTATATGTGATTAACCTTATGCAGTGTATTATATAAAAGTGACTTTCTCTAAAATAAGAGATATATGTATTTCAAAATATACGTCATTGTATTCAGATTATATTACTTACCAGCAATAAAAATTGTTTCGAAAATATAATAACTTATTTTTAGAATAACATATTTTAGATAAATTAAATTTATATTTTTTCATAAAAGTAAAAAGTATAAATTAATGCAAATTCTTAATTCAGAAATATATGTATAGAGATTTATCCTCGCATTAGGTTAATTGGAAAGTAAGTTAGTTACTTGTAAGAACCAAATTAATACAAGAAAAACATAATTGTACCATAAATGAATACTTTAAATACTTTTAATTTTACAATCGATCATATTGTAACTCTTAGGAGCAAAATAGATCGCCAGTTTATAAAAGTAGGGAGTTGAAATATAAAAGAAAGACGTGTGTAAAATGGAATTAGATAAAATTAAATAAACAAATTAAATGTAATTTGGATGTACAAAAAGATGCAAAACTGATATTTTTAATATTCAAATTAGTAAGTGGTCACTAGACTCGGTGATGTTCAAAAAGGCATTACATATCTATCATAACCTTGATGATTTTCGACCAATTAAAAATTCCTAAAACTTCTTGTTTTATACGTATTTCTTTTAAGTATGTGCAAATGATTTATCTGCCTGAAAATGTGCATGTATATTGTATGTGAAATCTTTTAAATAACTAATATTGAGATACTCTGATTGTACCGAGGTACTTTCCCATGATGGTCAGCACGTGCATGCACAGCTGTGGGAGAAATTTCCAAGAAGAATTTAGATTCAATTGTTGACTTCGAGTTTGAGGGACTCCTGCGGAGAATGTATAGATCACTGAATGGCACAGGAGTAATGGTCAAGCTCGCACAGAGATGTAACCGTGAGTTATGGGAGCAGGGGTTAGAAATAATGTCAGCTTTCACAAAAGGGGCTACGGAAGGGAGTGCAGATGTGGGAAAATTTCACCAACAAGCGATTGGAAAAGAAGAAAAAGGGGTGTTAAAACCGAGGTAAGGAGTTGGGAAAAAGAGTTAAGAAAAAGGAGTCGAAGTCGGGATTGAAGAGTTGCTTGACATCCAGAGAGCCCGGACCAGCAATCGAGTCCCGAAACCCGCATGCCGCCATAGACGTGTAGCAAAATAACTGCCGCTACGCCAATACCGACGCCCTTTTATGCCCTTTACATCTTGATGAAAGCAAGAGCCTGCAATATCCGGAGGTAAATAGATTTAACATACTTATGACACCGAACGCTGGCCGATTGATTAGGGCGCTGATCGTCGGTTTCGGATTTTGTGGGTTCGAATCCCACTATGGCATGGATGTTCGTAGCCGTTCGGAATCGGCTTTAAGCAGTAGGTCCCTGTCTCATTAGCCCTCGTGTGCAAAACAGTAGACCTTAGCGCTCCAAACCAAACCAAACCATACTTATGACGGTTATTTAGGCCTCAGTTAGTAATTCAATATTTTGATTAAGAAATAACGCATAACTAAAGAGAATTGTAATAATAATTATGGTGTAAATATGAATATAAAACATAAGTAATTGCTGGTTATGTTATATGGTGATCAAGTATATCAATTTGTAAATAGTGTATAATAAATATCTTAGTATAAATACAAGGTATCATATTTTTACTGTTTCCCCTTTGTAAACGAACACTGGTGTTAAGGTTGTAAGTACATTACAACACTGATGTTAATGGAATAATGACATAATATAAAAAAGATATGTCATAGTAAATTGAAAATATATGTAAATGATTAATGTATTGGTGAAAGTGGCATATTGAAATAAGAAAATAGGAAGTAATTGTAATTAATCTCGAAATACAATTGGAGATTAAAATATAAAATTGGAGGTTAAAATGGTTAAAATTTACTGACAGGATGAAGATTTTTCCTTTTATTTCCACTCCAGTGTTTAAAGGGGTCTTTAAAAAAATATCTCGAAAAATATCCATTTTTGTTTTTAATCTTAAAAATTACTCCAGACTTTCGGAATTCAAGTAAAATAAACCACATGTTTGTAATATATATATATATAATATATATATTTTATATATATATATATATATATATATATATAATATATTTATATATATATATATATATTTTATATAATATATATCCCTATATAATAATAGCCTAAGTTATGTGTACGTCTGTCCTCGATTTTATGAAGCGGTTGGACCTGGAATGGATAGAGGCATATATATATATATATATATATATATATATATATCCCCTATATATAATAGCCTAAGTTATCTGTACGTCTGCCCTCGATTTTATGAACGGTTGGTCCTGGAATGGATAGAGGCATCCATATTTAGCAAAATTCAAAGAGAGTAATGCTTATCTTCTCCTAAACTATCGATCCGATTCTAAAATAAATTGGTAAAAATAGGCTTCATATCACAGCGAAAAATACTGCCTTCTTTAAAACGTTCTAAATCCAATTTCTTTTCGAGAGTATTATTTCAACTCCTTTTTTGGTTAACAGCAGGCAAAATTTATCAATTTTATCCTATAATAAATAGATAAAAATAACATTTTTTCTAGCATTATAACGTCATTCCTTTAACAATCTCATTGAATCATTTCTTATTTTAAATTATTTAAATTATGCCGTATTTTCGTACGTTTTATCACTGAACATAGATATGAAGTCAATAATTTTCTTTTATATTTAGCTTCAATAATAGATTAGGTACATATGTATAATTTGAAATTGAATCATCGATTTTTTGTTGCAAGATAATTCTCACCAAACAAAAACCATTTTTTTATCTGCTTCATAAGGTACTTTAGAATCTTGAAAAATTAAAAATTTTATTGATCCCGTGATATGACGGGTTATATGCTAGTATATATTTATAGGAGATAGTTTATCCTTTGTTTTGTAATGTTAGTGTACAGCACTCCTTGTTCAGTAGGTAAATTTCCTTCGAAAATGTTCTCATATATAAATGATTCTACGATCTATGCAGACATATTTTTAAAAATAGGTAAATTTAATTCTACAGTTAGTTAATTTTACAGTAATTTTACATTAATATCGTTAAATTAATCTTCATTTAATCTTAAAACAGTGTAAAATGTAACAAACGGTTGGTATTTCTTAAAAGAAGAATGCTAGAACCTTTATGTACAATGAGGAATTTGCACATGTGGGGGATTCAACAACTAGTGTTTTGCTGGTAATTGCAGACTCGTAGATTCCAAAAATGTTCTCAAAAATGTAAAAAACTGGGTCCATCATTTAAAAAATTAATTTTAAAGTTAAGCGAAAATCACGTGACATCAAAAAGTTCCGTGATTGGTTGTGATGTCATCGTTCATGCAGACCAATATTTTTGTATTGCTTTTAAGCGCGCACTATTTTCCGATTTTGTTTTTGCAAGTTCCTGAAATTTTCTAGCTATCAAAATTTATTTTTATTTAAACCTGAAGGTTTATTTTATCGATCTAGATAGCTTAGTTATCTCAATTTGTCATAAATGTCTCTTCTACCTGGATTTACCAATCAGACAACCTCCCGAAAATTGACAGCATGTCAATGTTTTCTTTCTTGGCAAAAAACCGGATTTTATGAGCAGAAAAACGAGGAATTAAAACCCAAAGGTGTGTAAAATCATTTATATTTTTTTTCCAATTTATTTAACATGTATTAATACTTACATGCTAAACACAGCTCTTTTGTTTGTAAACACAAACAAGTCAAATAAATATACATATATCATATACATACACATTTGTAGTTGCATCGTTTTTTATAAATGTGGGTTGTAATATTAAAATAAAAATTAGAGGATGGTATTTTTTGTGAGACCGTCTCATTAGCCTTCGTGTGCAAAAAGTAGACCGTAGCATTCCAAAACCAAACCAAAACAAAATCAATTCTTAGATATTTTAAATATGATGAAAAGAAATTTAAAATCTTTAAATGGCTTTACTTATTTATACATTTTTAAATAGCAATACAATTTTATTGCCTTTAATATTAATGTCAAATTAAAAAATGTATAAAATTTCTCAAATTAAATTTAATTTTCAAAGTAATATAATTTTAAGTATTTTAAAAATATTATACTTTTTTTTTCAAATTAGTCACCAATTTAATCGAAAAATATCATGTTACATATGATACATAAGAAGTATGCATCTCTGAAGAAATATTTATAATACCTTGAAAATACATAACTTTTCCCCCGAGTTATTTATTAGATAATTATATGCTTTAGATATTTATATGTTTTTCGATATTTATATGCTTTATAAAATATTTATTGTACTTGAACTCTGTGATAATACTCGAAAATTAGCAGTTTTAAAAGTTAAATAGCAGTGGTTAATCAACAATCTTTTTAAAGGTATAGATGTATTTTATATACTTTAATTGTTCTAAAATAGTAATATTTAAACAAATGCAAGCATTTATTTACCGAAAAATGGTCTTCACAAACCCACTGAGATGATTTATATGATAATTTGAGGTTTAATTTCTATTTTTCATCTATTGTCCAGATTTTACGTGTATGTGGGTCTTTTGGGACGCTGAAAAATATCTTCTCATTGCAATTAGTTGTTGTATTTTTACAGAGTGGCACAATACAATATTTTGAGTATGATTTTTTAATGCCAGACATAACAAAAAAATGCTATTATATGCGATACTTTACACAAAAAACAAATTTAAAAGTCGCCTTTTAACATGTAAACAGCATAGGAGCTCGGTGTTTACATGAACGATGACGTCACAAACTCGGCGGAGATAAAGTAGCGTTTTTGAGAGACGTTAAAGAGTCCGCTATAAAACCCATTAGAAATCACTCATTAGGCCCCCAAATGAAAGAAAAATAGCTACTGTCCTGCTTACTTTTTTGTCTTCTATCGTTTAAAATCAAAATTAGAAAACGTGAAAATTCCTCATTATCTCAATGATTATTTTCAGAATTTTTCAAATTAAAATTGATATATCTCAAAATCTAGATGAATTAAGTAATTGAAATTTTGTATAGATATCCATCAATATATTTTCTTTGATCTGCCTGTGGGTTTTTTTAATTAAAAGCAATAGTTTCCGATATATTGCCCACAAGAGAAAATAAATCACCCGAAAAAAACATTTTTTATTTTAAGATATTTAAATACTAAAATTAGTTTATTATTTTTTTTTCAAAAAATTTTTTAAAAATTAAAAGAGCTATTTATTTATACGATATATAAGAATTAATCTACATTTAAATTTGTTTATAGTAGTACCGGCTGTTAAATTCTCAGTTTTTATAAACTTAGGAAGAAAAATTTGGATTTTTAGTGTTTTTGGTGCGTTAAACGATCAACAGATGGTAGCACTGTTAATGTTTTTTCACTCCCAAACATTCGTGTTTAAACCTGACTTTCCCAAATACCGTAAAAATTTTATTTTTCAAAGTTAAGACTTTAGAAGTATCTATCAAATCGCACTTATAAATTTCGAACAGATTCGACAGTTACGCTCTTTTGGCGACAATTTTTTTTTTGGCGATTTCAAAAACCCCATTTTTGAAAGTCGCCAAACATAAATAGCGTTACAAAATGTTTTCAGATAGATCACTTACAAAAAAACATCGCCGTCACCGCGTTTTATTTAAGAAAACATGTAAAAAATGTAATAAAATGGCGTTTTCAGCAAAAATTTGAGTAAGAAAATGGCGTTTTCAGCAAGAAAAAAACATGGACTGTTAGATATTACAAAAAAAATACAATTATCAAAAAATTGCTTGTTGGGGGGGAAATCAAGTAATGTCACAAAAAAAAACATACACAGATTTAAGGAAAGAAAATAAAGCAATAAATAAAAAATAAAGCAATTGGATGGTATATATTAAAAAAAAATACAATAAAAAAAATTGAAATTCTTGAGGGGGGGAAACCCCCCCGAAAAAGACAAAAAAATACATAGATTAAAATAAAAACTGAAATTAGGAAATAATGAAAAGAGAGGGACCGTTAACAGTTACTAATCAAATACTAATCAGTCCATAATACTAATCAAATACTAGCAAAATCAATAAAAGCACAAAAGAAAAAAAAAGGTACAACCTGACCTCGAACCAGCTACCTCGAACAAACCACGTGGGCACCTACAAACCACTCGAACAAGTCGCAACTGAAGGCGCAAGCTAGGAGAAAAATTCAAAAAGGTGCCTGTAGGTCACGTGCACCAATGGGGATTCAAGAACGAACCCTGGTTGCCACAACAAAGCACCGACGCCACTCACCGGAGGCTACAAGGAGGAAAAGATTATCGCCAAAAAACAGGAAAATGGCGCCAAATTTGGCAAAAACTGGAGAGTAACTGTCGAAGCTCTACCCAAATTTCTTTTGCACCTAAGTATTACCACTTTTTAATGATAAATATGTATTGTTCTCTCTATATTACTAAAATTTTAAAAGTGTGTTATTTTCACGTTGTTCCAAGGAGAAGGATAAAAATAAGGTCCAAAGATAACATTTTTAAACTAATTTCATTTTTTTTTAAACAAAAAAAAAAAATTATTTCTAATGCTGCCCCTAGAGTTAAAGAAGCGAAAAACTTATACCAACATAAAGAATTTAGGTGTCGCATTTCTGCAAATATACACACCGCTTCCGCCGCTATGTTTTTTTTCCTTGGCGATCTTGGCCAAAAACATTTTCTGAAAGTCGCCAAACTAATATGGAGGCAAAAAGTATGTTTAAAGATTCTCTACAAAAAAACATACATCACACATGGCAAATAATCACACAGCATATATTTTACAGATTTAGACTATTGAAGAACTATATGATCACTCCAAAAATGAGAAAATTCTTTAAAACAGATTTAAAATTTTTGAGGGGGTCCCCCCTCAACCCCCCTTAATGATATAATACATATTACAACCAATAAATACATATTACCAAAAAATCATATATTTTAAGGATTTTTACTAATTTAATAAATATTTGAAATAAATAAAATTCTTTAAAACAAATTTTAAATTTTTTAGGGGGGAACCCCCTTACCCCGTCGTAATGATATAATAATACATATTACAACCAATAAAACATATGACCAAAAAAGCATATATTTTACATATTTTTACTATTTAAGAACTATATAATCCCACCAAAATAGAGTTTTATAATTAAATTCTTAAAATTATTTAAAATAACTAAAAATTCTTTAAAACAAATTTAAAATTTTTGAGGGGGAAACCTCCCCCTCAAATGCGGTAGATGCAAACTAGTGGGGCGCAAAGACCCTACGAATTATTCTCGAATAATCAGCTCAAAATCTCTTGATACTTCTTAACCACACTGAAAATAGTTACAACATCCATAAATAACTAAAAATAACTAACTAATCCATAAAACCTAAAAAACTGAACAAACAAAGTTGTACAACCTTACCTACCAAAATTGTATAACCACGCGACCTGGACACCACGTTGACCACGCAAAAGAGGCGGATTGTGACGTCACAAATCATGTTCACCAATGGGGTTTAAATTAAGAACCAGGGTTGCCACTAAAAAGCTACAATACCAAAAGTCGCCAAAAGTAACCAGCGAAGTCATATATCGCCCAAAATATCGCCAAGTTTGATGACAAAAACCGCGGTCTGTATATCGAATCAGTACCAAAAATATATTTTTTGTTTCCAAAAATCTTATGGTTGTTATTTATATATTTCTATTTATATACTTGTTTATATATTTCAATATAAAATACGAAAAGTTGGTTAAAAAATTAAATAATTTTCGATCTATTGAGATTTAACTGAATAACTAAATTTTCGCGCAAAACGCCCGCTCCCGGTACAATTCCGCTGCGAAATGTACCCCCCACACAATGTGTTAGTATTTATTTTCAAGAATCTTTGCAAATATAAAAGGCAAAAATGAGCGTAATACATGCAAAGATTCTAATATTTGATTGCGACACAAAAAGAATTAGTTGAATGCTGCTGGGGAAAATATATTCTTTTAAGAACAATTCAACGGATAAAAAATACATAAGATGATACTCCAATTTATCGAAAATATTTCATTTTAAAAATCTGAAATTGAGTTGAATTTGATATTATATATGTTATCCTATATTTCGCTATTTTTAGCAGATATTGACTTACAATTTTGAAATCTCTCTCCATTAGAAGACGGAACTTTGTCATTATTATAAAAATCTATTCGAATGAAATAAAATATTCTAATACAAACATAATATCACTCTTGTTATTATTTTAAAAATAATAAAATTAACAAACTGCGCATTTGAAATGCAAGATATGAAAAAATGTTTCATCATTGAATGGTATGAATTAATTGAACAAATATTGTATCATTCAATCGTGACTACATTTTGTCATGCTTATAATTTACTAAATATTTTATCAAAATGTTTTTATCCGCTACAAACATAAATTGGTAAATTACACAGATTCCTTCGTGGATTATTAATTGGTTATATCAATTTAACATACTATCAATGTGGATAGCTAACGGGTGATCAAAAAGTCCGTATAAACTTTAAAAATTCATAATAACCGGAAAAATAACCAAAATAAAAAACGGTTTGCAGGGTTAATATCGCTAGGGCATGGGTTTTTTTATAAAACAGAAAAAACTGTAACTCAAAAACAGCCGACAGATGGCGCTGGTACGAGCGCCTTCGGTGGAAATATACAAATGAGACTGTTATCAGAACTTGCTCTTCTATAAATACACAACCAGTTCACCGCTGTAAACCATGTATGGGAACAAGGATACTGAGTGCTAAAGCTTTGTTGGTGAAGTTGTTTTACGTCAACCAAGAATACCACCGACAGCAGCCTTGCGCAAGTTCCGAATTCAGAAAAATGTCGAGAGTGGAAAAGGGCCTTTAGCAGTGACAGGCCTCATAAAGCTTATTCAGCGGTTTGAGGAAACTGGAACGTTGGAGGATCGTGTAAGAACCGGACTACCATGTTTAAATGAGGCACGTATGACTCATGTTACAGCCGAAATTGAAGCATTAGAATCCGAATCAGCTGCAGGAACGAGCAGTGCTCGTGACGCTACCAGACGATTGGGATTACCACTATCCTCAGTACTCAATATTCTTCATGGAATCTTTGATCTAGATCCATATAGACTGCAATCGTGCCATCAACTTTTACCAGCGGATACCGTACAGCAGGAAGCATTTGCGAGGTGGGCTTTTTCGAAAATCAAGCAGAATGCCACATGGGTCTTTAACATCTTGTGGACAGATGAAGCTCATTTTTCGCTTCATGTCGCCGTTAATACCCATAACCGTCGCATCTGGGCAACGTCTAATCCACATAAATACACGCAGAAACCATTGCATTCCCCAAGAGTGACAGTGTGGTGTGGATTTACAGGTTTGTTCCTCATAGGACCCTTCTTCTTTGAAACGGGGTACCCAGTAAATGTCGTGCCAGCTTTACATGAAAGAGATGCGCTATCTACAGTCACATTTATGCAAGATGGAACAACTAGTCACACTGCTAATTCGGTCAAGGATTTCCTAATCCAGAATTCGAGGAAGACAAAATCATTAGCAGGCGTTTCAGGTTCCCATGACTTCCTCGGTCTCCAGATTTGATCCCGGCACACTTTTGGTTGTAGGGATGTTTGAAATCTCGGGTGTATCGATCCAATCCATCCAATCTCTCTGAACTGAAAGATGCGATCCGCCGAGAGGTGTCTTGCATACAACCGGACCTGCTGCACTCTGCCGTTGCTGGATTTGTGACTCGCCTGCAGTGTGTTATCCCCTGTGGTGGTGGTCATGTGGAACACATACTGTTGTAATAAACGATTTGGAGGCATTCTGTTTGTTATTTGCATTTCTTTTTCTTTGACTTGTGTACATCAGCGCCCTCTATTGAGTCTTTTTGAGTTATTTTTTTTTTCTGTTTTAAAAACATCCCATGATCTAGCAATACTAACCCTGTAAACTGTTTTTTATTTTGATTATTTTTCCAGTTATTATGAATTTTTTAAGTTTATACGGACTTTTTGATCACCCGGTATAATAATTAATAATTTTCTGCATCAGAGATATTTTTTAGCAAAATGTATTATTTCTATCACTTTAAAACATTTTTACTTCATATTTTTCTTTATAGCTATGGTACTTTACAAAAAATACTCCTTACTAATATATTACTGCTCTTATGAAAATTTAAAAAATGTAAATCTGAAATTTTTTGGTTCCATACATTATAAATGCAATTATTTGTCTTCATAAAGCTGTATGTTTTACGCATATTTTAAAAGGAATTGAAAAACTATCTGTATCCAATCAGAATCGATTTTAAATAGTAGCTCCCGGTCTCATTATCCATCATGTGACCAAAACAAAAGAAGATTTTGCAAACAATTTCTCTGTAGCATGTATTTTTATTTCAGGGCTTGTTTAAAACCCTGAACATGCAATCAGAAGAATAAAATTTTTGGTAGTAGACTTTTTTTATCTGCCCCTTTTCGGAGGGTTAGAGGCAAAGGAATTTTCATCATTCGGTATTTTACAGTGAGGATGTAACTCGCTTGAATTTATATGTGTTTATCGAAGCCGTCCGTAAGTTTTTGAAGCCACTACAAAACTCCTGACAACAAGGCAATCCTCCCCAACTCTTAAGGCGATGGTAGACTTTCAAATTGGTTAAAATCGACCGAAAATTCGAATTTTCGATTTCAGTGAATAGTGAAAGAATATATCATTAGGAATACGGAGCAAAAATAATTTTTTCATTCCCATCATTTTATCATTACTTATGGGTATAATAAGCTTATCATTACTTATGGGTATAGCAATAATAACTTCAAATGCCGTTTACTCAGAAGTAAAATTTTCATGTATTACAAATGTTTAAAGTACTCCAGGCGCATTGAAAATAGATCATTGTCTCTGAAATTCCAGTATTATTTACGTTAGAGTTTATAAAATAAAGTCTAGTTGAAACGGGTATGTTTTGAAGCATATAATATGTTAGTTATGCATTTTAATTAACCGCTATAGCTGTTTATTCTGCAAAATATGGGTATCATCATCATAATTATTTTTTTCTCTTTATATTTTCTATGAATGTTTATGGAAACAACTACATTTTTTGTAAAGTCTATAAGGTATACTTAAAATTTTTTATAATATTTTATGCAAAATTGATGCGCCTGGAGCATTTTCAATTAAGCTAATTATGAAACAATTAATAATTAATAACTCCAAAACTAATTAATATTTTGCCTTCAAATTTTTAAAATATTTATATATCAATAGTACTAATAACATAGTCAATCTTTAAGGAAATTCATTTAAAAGGATAAAAAAGTTTCCTCTAAAGATCCACTGTCGCCTTAAGACCCTTTTGCTGGCTATTCTTGCTGAAAGCTGATGTTCATTAATCTTGATGGACACTTTATGCTGAGGTGTAGTACATTGCTGTTGTTATTTCAAGTCATTTATAACCCAAAGTTGCTTTATATCGTCTTTAATTATAGTATAATACCACTGATCTATATTACAATGTTCAAATATAGAACAAATGACAAGGAAATATGCAAAAAATATATATAAAAAATTAAAAAGTAAAAGAAGCACTCCACGTGCTACGCCTCAAAAAAAAAATTGCCAATGTCCAAGAGAAAGCTGCATTCTTTTCCTTCCTTCTTTCTACTCAGGCAACCCTATACTTTTTCCATTATCCTGTGCTGATGTGTTCGTTGTTCCATTGTCCTTTTTACAATGACGTCCTTTCTCGGCTCTGCCCAGAAGGACCGGGACTCCAAGGATGGTCCTGAATCGCCTCCTGGAGACCAATCACAATTCTCCAAAACTTGGTGAAGTTTAAGTGCAATTATTTTCACTGGCCACACCACACGCTTCCTGGAGTCGCGAAAAATACTTGGTCATTCAACCCACAATGTGTGAGTACGGAGAGCAAATCAGTTTCGCAAATCTTCTGTCAAACATAGCTGCACTCTCACACTGAGTACAATATTTCAATAGTCCCACTCATAGTGAGAAAGTTAATTCTGTTTAGCCTTTTTTTCATCCCT